>OY282502.1:21414314-22014314 GCA_958295605.1 Ajuga chamaepitys
CATAAAGATCTGGTGGTATCCCTTATACAGATCTAAGAAGCAAAGTGCCTCATACCCAGTAATGGCCTCGGCCTTTTGATCTATGGAAGGTAGGGGATAACAGTCCTTCGGACAATGTTTGTTGAGGTCGGAGAAGTCGACGCACATCCGCCATGCCCCACTGGACTTAATCACCATTACTGGATTCGATAGCCAGGAGGGGTAATATACTTCGAACAGGATGTCCGCATCCAAGAGTTGTTGCACCTCGATTCGAATTGCGTCATTTCGCTCCGGGGCGAACTTCCTCTGCTTTTGCTGGATTAGCTTTATGCTGGGATCGATGTTCAGCTTGTGCGTTATTATATCGGGAGAGACCCCGGGCATATCCAGAGGAGACCATGCGAAGACATCGGAATATTCTCGCAAGGTCTGAATTATAGCCTGGTGTAGCCATGGCACATCCACGGCTCCGACGGTTACAGTCTGTTCCGGCTTGGACGGATCAAGCGGTACTTGAGCGGTGGCATCCCCCAATGAGATACATTCCCGAGGTTCCAGAGCCGATGAAGCTACCTGAAGCTGCTGTTTGGGAGGAACTTTAGCAGTCTTTTTGAGTGCCACGTACAAACACTCCTTTGAAACCCTCTGACTCCCGCGGATAGCCACTTCGCCATTCGAAGTGGGGAACTTTAGTGCGAGGTGATACGTGGAACATATGGCTTTGGCGGGGGTAAGCCAGTCCCGGCCCAAGATCATGTTGTACGGTGATGGGGAATTCACCACATAAAAATTCACGAAAATGGTTTTTATTGCCGGATAAGTCCCCAAAGACGCCGGGAGAGTGATGACACCCTCTGGCTGGACTTCACCCTGAGTGAAAGTCTGCAGTGGCCCGGGGGCCGGCCGAAGTTGTTCCCGAGGAATCCCCATCCTTTGGAAACAGTCGGCAAATATAACACTCACCGCGGCCCCATTATCCACGAAGACCCGCCTTATTGTTATGTTGGCTACAGTCATGTCGATGACAATAGCGTCAGTATGAGGTGTTATCTCCGGAACCGGGTCTCTATCCGTGAAGCTGACAGTCTCGGATTGATGGAGGCGTTTATGACGTGGCTTCTCGGGAGGAGGACGTCGAGCCTCTGCCTTCAAGGCATGTCGCGAAGCCCCGGTGGGGAGGGCCCCATATATCACGTTTATTACATGAGGGGGTGCGTTGTCTCCGGGTCCTCCCGGAGGAGGAGGTGGTGGCGGAAGACGTGGTTGCTGGCGATTGCCAGAATCTTGCCGTGCGTAATTACTAGGCCCCGGCTGATTATTATGCCACGGCGGTCGATTTTGTTGTGTACCACGGTCATGATAACCTCCACGATTATGGGACGACCCCCCATTCTGACCTGTCCGAGGCTTGTCATCGGTCCGCGCAATGTATTGACGCAAGAAACCTTTCCTCAGGCACTCCTCGATTTCCTTGCTGAGTTCTCGGCACTCCTCTGTCTCGTGCCCATGATCTCGGTGGTACGCACACCACTTTCCACGGTTCCTCTTCTCAGGCGGAGCAGTCATCCGCGGACAAGGTCGTAGATCGTTCTTGTGAATAGAAAGGATTTCGGCTCGTGACTTTGTCAACAGAGTCAATTGTGGAATATCTCCTCGGGATTCTGAACGCCCCGGGTTCAGACGGGAAAAGGCACTAGGTCGCGTACTAGGCCCAGTTTGTGCCTTGTCGGACTGCCGCTTGCTAGCATGTTTCTCACGTTTCCGGCGAGTCTGCTCCTCGGCCTTAGCAAATTTGCACACCGTTTTGAACAGTGCTCGGGTTGTGACCGGTGTGTTACGAACCAACTCGGTGTAAAGTGTTCCAGGACGGAGTCCATTCATGAATGCGTTGATGACTACGTCTTCGGAGCAACTTCCCACCTTGAGGCTTTCCGCTGTAAAGCAGTCAAGAAATTGGGTAACGGTTTCACCGTCCCGCTGTTCCATATTCATGAGGTCGGCCAAAGTGGCCATGGGCTTCGCCCGTGCTTCGAACCGCGCCCAAAAGTGTTCAGCGAGTTCTCTGAAAGAGGATACACTGTTGCGCGGTAGAGAATCAAACCAGACCCGTGCCTCATCCTGTAAGTACTCGGGGAAAATTTTACAGTAATGGAGGGATGTAGTGTTATCGCGGCTAAGCATGTTGTGCCGGAAAGCTCCAAGAAAATTGGCCGGATCTCCGGTGCCATCGTAAGGTGGTATGGCCGGCCGTTTAAACCCTTCGGGAAGGGAGGTGGCCATGATTTCTTGGGAGAACGGTGTGATGATATCTCCATTGGCATCAAGGCCCAGAATTCTGTCCAGTTCAACATTGCGTTGAACTCGCTCATACTCTTGAAGATCTAGAGCATGAGGATTGGCATAGCGAACTCTCTTAGCCGCGTTGAGTGGACGGCGGCGATCCATATCAGTAGGTTCATCGTTGCGCGGTCGTGATTCGTTAGAACTCCCATGGTCCTCGGAGGAACCAGGTCGTTCCCGTCGCCGATCCTGACGCCCGCGATGCCCCGGGTCTTGTTGATCACGCGAGTGCTGACGAGGTGGAGGCACCGCGGAATTAGCATCATGTCCGGCAGGCCCCGCGGCAGGCCCCGCGGGATGTAGGCGATTAGCTGCCCAATCTTGAAGAACATGTGCATGCTCTTGTAAGAAAGCCTGGAGCAATTCTGGGGTGATTTGAATGTTAACCGGTGGTTGGGCAGCAGCGGGATTAGGGTTTTGCATGTTTTGAGGGGGTGGAGGTAAATTCTGATTGTCTGGATTCGCAACCGGGTCTTGATTACCCTGATGATGAGATGTGCTCCTTGCCGGCAATTGCCTCGGCGGCAAAACTTGATCCACGGGTGGATCTTGGTTGGATTGATCACCTTGGCGAGATTGATTCAAACGAGTCGTCACCATGATCTTTGAATACGCTGTGAATGTCAAAAATTGCTTTACGTTCCCACAGACGGCGCCAATTGATAAAGCGCAATCCGGTACCCAATCAATTCAGCCTAAATCAGTGCAAGAAATATAAAAACACACAAGATATACGTGGTTCGATCCGGAGATCTACGTCCACGGGCAGAAAATCACTCTTGCCGCGGTGTTTCTTTCACTAAAACTTTGAGCTTACAAGCAGTAATTCAGATTATAGAGTGCGAACCCTAATTCAGAGTTCTTTTCTCATATTTATACTCAGCTTTCCTAAACCCTAACTGAACCCTAACAAACTCCCTATTCTCACGCCTATTTCCCGCTGCATGGCGGTTGGGAACGAATCCTGAGCCTTGATTCGCGGAACAAACCATCTGTTGGGCCGACGTGTGTTCCTGGGCCTGCTGGGCCTACGCGTGCTGGGCCTACGCGTGCTTGCTGGGCCTACGCGTGCTGGGCCAGTCAGTGGGCTTAGGTATTAACCCGACCCGAAGTGATCGGGTTATCCCTATCAGGTACGTACCCAACATATGTTGTTGATATATCTGTGACGTCGTTTCACTGAGTTATGGGTTATAAAGAAAAGGAAAACTTTTAATTCCTCGTGGGAAAAGTCATAGCTCAGAATTTCGGTTGGGGCTTTAGGTCAGCCATTGGAGCCCCGAAATTATTATTCGTGTATTAAATTAAAAAAAGATAAAAGAGATTGTATTTATATATAAAATTTGAAGGGTCGTATTGTATTGATAATTGATTAGATATCATGTATTTTTACGTTATTAAGGTTAGTATTTTTAATATATTATAATTTTTTTTCTTTATCCTTGTTGAAAGAACGTGAATTAATTTTGAGAGAAGAGAACCGTGAAAACCGTAAAAATGAGAACCGTAGACAATTGCGAGGACGACGCCTATATATACAGAGTGAGGCACATCAAGTAGAGCAGGTTACTGTCAAACATCTCGCCCCCTCGGAGCGCCTCGTATCACTCTCGCACTCCACACTATTTCTCAAGTTATCTATAAATCGATTATTTAAGCTCATAGCTCTATACACATTCCTTGAAACTGGTTTTTTATTCTAAATTTTCTGAAGGTAAATGTGATCTGTTTTTTGTGTTTTTGTTAATTCTTCTATGCTCCCGATCGAATTTGAATTCTTGTGATGGAAATTGAAAAGTAAGTTCTAGGGTTTAATGGCTTTGAATTTGCACATGCATGCATCTGATTGTATATTTTGGATTGAGTTCTGATTTATTTATGTTGGGGGGCTTTTTGTTTATGGGAATTTATTGGCTTTGAAATTAGCAACTGCATGTGTTGGAATGACTTCAATTTTACTTGGGTGGATTCTTGGGTCGTATTCTGGCTGATTGAGGGATTCATGGGAAATCAATGGTTTAGGATTTGCATTTATTTGGATTGTTTAAATGACTTCAGTTTTACTTGGGTGGATTCTTGGTCGTATCCTGGTTGATTGAGGGCTGATTGAGGGGAATCAATGGATTACGGATTTGCATTTTATATGAAATAGTCTAAATGACTTCAATTTTGCTTGGTGATTCTTTCTCAAGGTTTTGGGAATTTGTTGATTTAAATAGTGATTTTAGGATGGTCATGGTTGGAGTCAATGAATGAAGCTCGTTTGATTTATAATAAACTGATCAAAACCATTTATTTATGTTTTAGTCAATTTGTTTTGGTCTAAAGCAGGCATATACATTCTATATATTCCTCACAGGCTATGGGAGAAAGCCCAAAACTTGCTTAGAAACTTGATAAGAAAACAGACCTTAATAATTTTCTTACTTGAGGCCTTATTTTGAGTTATGCTAGTGGTTACAAGATTCAAACAATTCTTTTGTGATTTCATGATTAATACCCATTGTTTTCCTTTTCGGTTAGTCTGCGTGGATGGATGGGAATTCATAACTTTAATGGTACACGTGCTAACTGAAATTAATAACTATTATGTGACACGTGCGCTAACTAGCAAACATTTGCGAAAATGATAACAAATTACTTGATCTGGAATATATTTAGATGGTAGCGTCTATCAGTTTAAAAGGTTAAGTCTGGTTGTATGTTGAATCCAACTAAGCAAAAAATACATATCTTTCTCGTCTTGATGGAGAGTATCTTAACGTTTGATTTCCCCGCTTCAATTGCAAACAAAATGTTTCTTTACATATTCAGTCAATTGTAAGTCCTAACTCTTGTAATGCCAGATTAACAGCAATTGGTACGACATAGTAACTTTGCACAGTTAATGCAGAGGTTGCTAGTCTGTTTCATAAACACTTTTGAGACTTGGACACTCAGCCTTCTCTACCGCGGATGATCATATAATAACACTCACAGTGATAGGTGATTTGGGCATGTTAATTTACTAACCTTGTAGTCACCAGTTTTCTTTTTGCCTTTACCTTTTCCTTGGCTAGACTGATGATGGGCTACCTTGAAGTAGTTTGTTGTTCATATAAGTATGGTTTATTTCGATCTAGGGACCTGGTTCAGTCCCTGTGTTTAGCCTGACTCTCTCTGATTTTTCCGTATTTTTCTTTTCAAGAAATATTCTCTTTAAAAAACCAAATACAGAAAGTTGTCATTACCATCAGTTTATAAGAATTCTAAAGGTTTAAATTAGTTATTGTAGACTCTGATATTGCCTTATTTTTTTCCTCATCAGGTCACTACAAAAGTTGTTACTAAAGGTATAAGAGCTCTTCCTGAAAAGAATGACCTTTTGCCTTTTCTATTGAGGAGTCAACATGTCAGGGATACTTAGTGTAAGGGTTTCCTTCTTTGCCTTCCCTTTATTATTGGTTGTGTGCCTGTTGATTTGCTAATATATGTCTAAGTCACTTGTCCTTGGAAAATAAAGGAAAGTAAAAGAAATAGAATTTGAGTATTTCTTTTTTAGTTATGGTTGCACTAAATTCACTTGGGAATTACTGATGCAGTCAGGACTGAGTGGATCAAATTCAAACCTTTCAGATAACACTGGAAGAGGTTTCTCAACTTCCTTTTCTGCTCAGTCTGGTTCCTCTGGTGCCGTTTTAAACCAATCTGGTGGTATGCACTATAAATTGGTTACGTTGAGATTTATTTTCACTCTAGATGCATAAATTATTAATTAATTTTCTCACCATCAGGTAACATTCAAGGGCTTCATAACATTCATGGTAGCTTCAACATGTCAAACATGCCTGGGCCATATGCATCAAGAAATTCGGCGAATATTGGTGGTCTTCCAAATGGTGTCCAGCAAGCTCCAGGGAGCGTGTCTAATGGGAGATATGCAATAAATAGTCTTCCTAATGCACTTTCTCAGGTATATTAATTTGCCTATATCTACAATAAGAGTATTATTCCGAAATAATTCATATAGTCATAAAATAATGAATTATGTGTGCATAATGATGCATTTCATCACTATCTACTTATATCAGAGATGTCATTATCTTCTGCTGACCTTCTAATGCAGTTATCTATTGGAAGTTCACATGGGCATTCTGGTGTTACAAATACTGGGGGTATGAGTGTTTTATTATCTGTTAAAGTGATTTCATATGTAGTATCCAGGCTGGGGCTCTCTGGACTCTAATTGCTCCAATTCCTTGTTATCAGGCCCAGGTGTGCTTCCCACTATGGGAAATACAGGTCGAATTACAAATCCTATAGGTGGTCTTGTGGGTGGAGGCAATGCTTCAAGGGGTGCAAACTCTACTGGGGTGGGGAACATCCCTGGTCTCGCATCTCGGTTGAATCTGACTGGTAACTGTTTCTCATTCCTGGGTTTTTCTGGGTGGCATGGTTGATGCAATATTTGGTGGCTGCCGTTGTGCAATTCAATTCAATGATAATCGACAGCTGAAAAGCATAGCCTGCTTGTACATCATCTGACCAGATGGCTCTAGTAGTTGCTAAAATTTTCAAATTAGAAATTGGAGAGGTATAATATTATGTGTCACCTGGTGCATCTGGTGGCTGTTGGTCATATGCTATTATGTATGTTGGAGATTGTGAATGCTGTAAAAATATGTACTCAAACTAAAAAAATGACATCCTAAGCCTTTTTCCCTCTATTTGTGGTCAGCTATTGTACTCAAAGTCAAAGTTAAACAAATTTGCAATATATCTGCGAAAATCATTTTGTTGACATTTTATGCTATTTAATTGACATTTAGATTTTCAGGTCCGCAGGTTGTATCCATGCTAGGCAATTCTTATTCTGGTGCTGGTGTGCCGCTTTCTCAAAACCAATTTCAAGCTGGGAATAATAATTTTAGTTTTATGGCGTTGCTAAACGACTCAAATGCGCACGATAATACTGCTTTTGATGTAAATGACTTTCCGCAGTTATCTGGTCGTCCTCCTTCAGCTGGTGGCTCCCATGGTCAAATAGGTAACCCAATTAAACCGAAAACCAATTGTGCTTTCTACTTTTCTGCTGCATATGTGTTATCGATTTTAATTCTTTCTTGCTTCAAAGGTTTGATGCAAAAGCATAATATTGGTTTCGGCCAGCAGAACCAAGAATTCAGCATTCAGAGTGAAGATTTCCCTGCTTTGCCGGGATACAAAGGTTCTTAAAATTACTGTATTCCTCACACATTGTGGTAAATGTTTATGAAAGCTCTTGTAAGGGAATGATGGTTTAGGCATTCAGGAGGTGAAGAGGGCCATAAATATGGCATTGAGAATTATGTAATAATTACATGTATGGAATAGTTATATCTGAAATTGAGATTTGTAGACCGTATTTGGGTTGTCACCGAAAACAGCAGAGTAATCCGAAAACAGCGGAGTAGTTTTGGTTAGCACCTTGAGCTCCATGTCTGCATTTTTTAGGACTTTTAGGAAGTGACATGCAGCTGTCTCTGTAATTTGAGTGCCGCTCCATTTAAAACTTATGTTGGTTCTAGTATTCTTACTTGGATGGCAAAACTTCCCTTTGCTGAGCGACCATAAGTGTTTAATATCCTTTCTACCATTGCCTTGTGCAGGTGGCCTCAGTGTCGGGGGTAACGCCGAATATACCATGAATGCTCACCAGAAAGAACAAATTCATGACAGTATGACGAATTTAATGCAGTCTCAGCAATTATCTGTAAGTTACTGTACTAGAATGTGTTTGTTTTGGCACTCCGTGAATGCCACCTAATGGGTGGATACATTTCTTTTTCAGATGGGAAGGTCTTCTGGTTTTAACTTTGGGGGCTCATATTCATCGCTCCATCCTCAGCAACATCGTGCTTCATCAATAAATGGCAATGGCGTTTCCTATCTAACATCAGGCAACCAAGATCTTCACTTTCATGGTCCTGAGGTGGGGCTCAATCTGTGCTTGATTTACCATACCAATTTATCTTAACTCGAACATTTTTCGAATATGTAGAGTTTTACCTTATCAACTGTCATTTACTCATTATTTTCTGCCTTTTTTTGGTGTGAAGGTGGGTATTTTGTTTTATAGCGTAATAGATTCGATATCAAAGCCCACTTTTCAAGATCCGACAATCACTGTTACGCATTTCTATTTATGAGTATCTATTTCTTTACTTATCATACTCTCGATATTTTCTGTCTTCTTTTTTTTTTTTTTTTTTTTTTCCGGTTTTGTGGAGGTTGGCGAATCTTTGTTTTGTGATGTGATAAATTCATCTGTAAATCCCTATTCAAAGGGCTGGCAATCATTGTTTTGGGATTTCTAATTACTTGGTAACTTATGCAGCAGTATCAGCAATTCCAGCAGTCTCAGTCTCGCTTCATCAACCCATTTAGAGATAAAGACATGAAAGCCACACAGGGATCCCCAAGTGTACCTGATCAATATGGGATGCTTGGGTTATTGAGCATCATAAAAATGGTCAATCCAGCTTTGACCTCTCTTGCTCTGGGAATTGATTTGACGAGTCTTGGTCTAAACTTGAACTCTTCCGAGACTCTTCACAAGAAGTTTGCATCTCCCTGGTCTGATGAACCTGTCAGAGGAGAACCTGAGTACACTGTTCCCGAGTGCTATTATGCTAAACAAGCTCCTCCATTGAAGGTGAGATTACTATGTTATGGTTTCATATGCTAGATACTGAGGGTTATTGTATGCTAAAAAAGATCCCCCATTGAAGGTCGGATTAGCATCTTTGTTAGTTTTGTAAGCAAATCATTTTGTACTATGCTCACTTTTTTATTGAATTGCTTGTTTGCAGCAAAGTCACTTTGCAAGATTCCGGCTCGAAACGTTGTTTTACATCTTTTATAGGTATTGTAATTGGGCTTGCCCACTATCCTAACTTTTGTTTTGATGGTGCATACTAATTTAAGTGATTTTTATTTCCTATTATCAAGCATGCCAAAGGATGAGGCACAACTCTTTGCAGCAAACGAACTGTAAGTCCCTTTCTTCCTCATTCTTACTCTCCCTTCTTGGATTTGTTTGCTCTTAACTCCGGAGCCCAATTATGATGATTTAGTTAATTGACGGACATCTCCCAACATTTCTTTTGTACTTCTTTAATCATATACCAGAGACAGATGAATACTAGTCAAAAGCATAATGCAACTGTTGTTTTGTCTGAAATCATCATTGCATGTTACTATTACTAGTAATCCTTCATCAGAATTCTCCAGAAGTTCTTCAAGAAAGGAGTTCATTATATATAAGCGAAACCTAATATATTTTAGGCACGAATGCATCCTCTGCTATCTGTACTTGATTAGTGAGAATCATGAGGAAACAATATGAATCTAGTTAGACCAATAACCTTAGTCTCCATTTGGGTTGGTGGATTGATGATTTAATAGAAAAAATCTTGTTGGTTTAAATTGACTTGGGTTTGGAACCCGTCAATTTAATTTTGAAATAAAAATCCTGGATTTAAAATCTACTCTAATTTGGATGGATTTGTATCCTTTCATTTGAAATAGCTTCGTTCTGCACTCCAAATACAACGTTAAGGTCTCCCAAGAGAAGACCTTTCTTGTATACTTTGAATGAGTTTGCATTCTTATAAAAACAAAGTGGATATTGTTCATGAGATAGCCTGATTTGCAAGAAAGGGAGTGGATTAGGTTGGTGTTTGTATAATTGTACTATTTTACCGTGAGATTCCATGTCGCACCAGAATATTGGTAACCTGAGGTTAAAGGATTGCTTAGTGGAATGGACCCGATATTCAGTGTGGAGTTCCCTGATGGCTGCTATACTGTTTATTCTTATTTCGTCTGCATAAACCAAATTGTATTTTTAATCTTCCAGTTTGATAGTGATATTCTGTGAACTTCAGAAATAAAATAAAATAAAGCTAGTGATAATGCTATACTGATCTGGTTTTGCAAATTTCTATCTGGTGGATACAAGTGGAGCCATATAGCTTTTCAGGAATAAGAAGAAGAGGTTTCACTTTTTTTATAATGTTGAACAACTATAATTATATACATTTAATTTTGAGCCATTTCCTTGTCATTCTGGTGCAGCTACAATAGAGGATGGTTTTACCACAGGGAACAGCGCCTATGGTTCGCTAGGGTGAAGAATGTGGAGCCTCTTGCCAAAACAAACACTCACGAGAGGGGTTGCTACTTCTGTTTCGATCCCAATGCTTGGCAGACCGCAAGAAAGGTATGCAATAATATTTTTTGGCATTAGGTTTTTGACGGTACTTAAGTTTTCTTGTGTATTTGAAATTGCAGGATAACTATGTGCTGCATTATGACATGGTTGAAAAAAAGCCTGTACTCCCTCAGCAGTAGCTACAAATTTTGCTGTCTAAACTCTCTTCAAGAATTAAATTTGTTCAGGATAGATGCCATAAGTTATTCAGAGCAGAAAGTTGAGTGTATGTTGTACTTTGGACCACATGTTAAGATGAAATCTTTTTTTCTTATTATTAAAGGAATTACTACATTTGACATTTCATTTGTACTTATTTTTCAGAGGGGGTTTCGGGTGTTTGAGGTGACGTACGTTTGTTTGTTTTTTCCCCTAAATGATGTATAATTAGCTTAGTTTACGGACCTGACCCAGAGTTAAAAGGGTCAGATCTCGGGTTAATCGAGTTCAGTGCAGAGGTTTTAGCAGATTGGTGGTTGGCTGATGGAACAGAACCAGGTTGTAAAATATTTGTTGGATCCGATCACCCATAAATTGTAAAGTTCTACTTGGAAAATTCCCATGGTAAGGTTCAAAACAGCAGGGTCACAAAACCCGTAGCGTAGGTTAGGAACTTGGGAAGAAGCTAATTTGCACTGCCTATTTTTGTTTATTTTTTAAAAAATAATTAAACTATTCTTGGATTTTTAGATTAATTTGACCTACAATAGTTTTATAATATTTTAGAATTTTCTTGGGAGTAAGTGTATACAGCTATACTCCCTCCAATCTCTATATTTATTAATTGTTATTTAAGAAATAAGGAATAGTTTTAAATTATTTATATTCTTGGCAATATAATCACAATTATTTGACATAGTCAATAAACTGTATACGGCGATATTTAGCTTTTTTCTCAGTATCCATATTATTTCTCATCCAACTCTAAAATAACAAAATTAAGAGGGAGCATATGGTTCCTACGATAGGAAACATGAATGTAGAAATCGTCCTGGACGGCTATCTAGTTGGTAATTACTACCTCCGTCCCAACTTAACCTATCTACTTGCCATTTTAATTAATCTGCCAGCTTCATAAATGACAAATTTATCTCACAATCTCCACCCTCAAAATTTGTATTCTCAATCTCCATCTTTAAAAAAGTCAAAAATTCTACAAAATTTATTTTTTCTTAACCTTCATGTCCGATCAACCAAGGCAGGTTAAGCCGAGACATAGGGAGTAGTTGTTAAGTGGTGTTGTGCGGACCTATGTGATTTTTAGGCCTTTTTTGGTCTTAGGCAGACTAATAGAGTAATTAATTGGACAACTAGACATGGTATCAAATGAATTAAGGTATCGTCGGTTCTTTATGTTGGTATCAAGAGCACTTTCTTTTACATTCTGGTCTTTTGAGTAAAAAGAATGGGAGGAATCTTGCAACATGTCTTTGGTTGTGCGTAATTTGGATGATTTAGAAAAGGAGAAACAAATTGATTTTTGAAGGCGAAGAGTTTAATGCTGTACAAACTGTAGATGAAATAAAAAGTTGACTATGCAGCTGGTACTATATATATTCGTGTAATACTTCTGATTTTTCTTTTAATGATTGGAATTTAGACCCTAGAAAAGTACTAAATTGTTAGGATTCTCACACATGTATATGTATTCTTTTCCGAGCATTTCATACACTCGAAACATTATTTCTTCAATGAAATAATTTTTTTCTAACCCAAACAAAAAATTGGACAACTAGACGCTTGGTCAGCGTAAGCGGCCAAACAATTTATTTTTAATTATTAATATATTTTTTTTAGTTTTTTTTTATATATTTTCTTTAATTTAAGATTTATACATTTTGATATGTTGAGTTATATTTAAGTTGTACAATAATTCAAAGAATATAAGAGGTATGATATGAATAAGAGAAATAAGAAAATATAAAATATAAACAATAACTATAATTAGGTAGCCGCCTAAACGATAATTAATTAGGGCCTAGACGGCCAAGGCGCTAAGTGTATCTAAACGGCTAGAGTACAAATTTCCGATTCATGCAACCTTAATAAGACACTTAAAAAAAATAAGAATAAGTGTAGTTACAAAGGGAAAAATTAATTTTAAGTCTTGTTTATTAGGGCTTATCTAAAAAATTCTTGTATTTTTTGAAATTTTAGTGCACTATGTTTCGAAAAATGTCCAATTTAAGGACACTAGACACTGGCGGCTAGTAAACGCACCGAAATCTGTTACTTGCGCCGCATGTAACTCAATTAATTGGGGGTTCCGATCAAATAACTAATGTGACAGTTATATTCCAGCTATGTATGCTAAGTCATTAAATCAACACACAGAAAAAAAAAAAAAAAAAAGTAACATAACCTAAATCCACATCAGCATTAGACTTTCTAGAGGGAAATAACTCGTCATTTTGGAGTGTTGATTCAATTACTTAGCATGTACATATGGAACCATAATTGCTACATTAACTATTTGATCGAAAATCCCCAATTTATTAAGTCACATGCAGCTCACGTGATAAATTTCGGCACACTTAGTAGCCGTTGGTATCTAGTATTCTTAAGTTGAACATTTTTCAAAACATAGTGAATTAAAATTAAAATTTCAAAATATATAATTTTTAATTTAGACAAGCCCCTACGGGAGGAAAATAACATTTTTCTAATTACAAATAAAAGGGTTTTTCAGAAAAGTAGGGAAGTTATTAATGACGAGACGTATGGAATGATAAGCAAATGAATATTTGTTTATCTTGAAATATTATTTTTTATTTGTAAAAAATGATTCTTTTCCCTGAATATTGATTGGACTAAATTATGTCATTTTTGGGGAGTTTGTTTGGTTGATTTGAATTAGCAAGTAAAGTGGGGTTATTTTACTAGAGATTCTGAGTATATTATAAGGATTTAGGGTGTGGAAAATCGGTAATAGGTCATGATCAATTTCCACCACTGCAGGATTTGGGGTCATTAGGTTGTGGAAATTGGGTTTAAATTCAATCAAAGAACCGCGATTTATATTATGCATTCTAATATTTGACATACCCAATATTTGGTTTGATTATAGGTTAACAAAATAAAACATCATTAACACCAACCCAAACAGATATAATAATTATAAATAAATATATACAAATATACCACTTTTCATAATAGAAAAGAAAACTTATAAACTTTAATAATTTCAAAGATTAAATTAATATTCGTTGAATCATAATTTCGTTCTATGAGATCATGTTTATCCACGACCCTATACCTTGAGTCATAGGAAGAAGACAAAAAAAAGAATGAAATGAATTGCCACAATCGGTTGTGGCTTAGGTTGGTTGACCAACTCACACCACAACTCAAGTCATCCCCACTTTATGCCATGTTTCATATTGTGATTGATTGTATTAAATTTTTTTATGGATATAATTTAGATGATAAATATAATGAGGTTTCTTATTTAATTTATTTTAAAAAAAAATATCAAAATTGCAATTTTTTCTCGCTATAAGTAGATCCTAATATAGACATATTTTGAATTAATTCATTTTTTTCCCGATTTCGTATTCCAACTATTGTAATTTTAAGCGTATGGTAAAAAAAATCTCCTTATTATAATTGCGGAATTAAAATATCATTTTTGTAAATCTATCTCTTATATCTTTTAAATATATTAAAAACACCCACAAAATAATATGATTTTATTATATAATAGATCAAATGTGGATGAGAGAAATTAATGTTTTATTAAAATGTTAAGGTTGGGTTGGATTGGGGCGTTGATAAAGTATAAGACGATTGGAGTTGGGGTGTGAAGTAAGCAGTGAATTGTGTATGTAGATGAAAGAGAAATGAATATTTTATTTGTAAGTTGGGTTGTAGAAGGTTGTAGATAAACATAGTCATATCTTTAATTCACAAATTCAATTTTGATTAAAGTTATTTTCGTCTTATTCTAGTTTATAAAAGAATCCACTTTGCAATTTATATTTTATTTTATTATTTAGTTGAAATTATAAATTCATTATTTATTTTTGAATGATTTTTATGTTTTATATTTTGATTCCAATTAATGGATAAATGACGTTTGTGTTATTTTCATATTAACAACTTTCATTTATTAGCTAAACCGACTAATCCAGAGAACGTTGGTTTGGATATTTTAAGGTTTAGTTAGTTTGATTAAAATTTCGAATACATAGAAATCGATCTTACTGATTTAACTATTGAATGTTAGCCAAAGAGATCAAACGGAACCATGAATACCGCTAATACAATCAAACTATAAATTAATTGATATTTGGTGCTTCACCAACTAATTTTCAAGAAATCTGTAAGTGCTCCCTTCAAACAACAATTGCGAGAAAATCTATGAAGTATTAAATTGAATTGAATCTTACAAGATGAAGGATGATGATGGACCTTGTATGAGATTATGAATTATATGTTACATATGATGAGTTACATTAAACTCAAAAAAAAAAAAAAAAATCCAAGTTCATCTTGTTTTGTTTCTCTATATTTCTAGGCCTATATTTTTGTATTACAATGTATATAGCAACCAAAAGTTTGTTAGATTTTGGAGCAAAATTTGGTCAACATTGAAGGACAGAAAGAGATGATAGTGATTTGTTAGTCTCTTGGAGAGATGTGAATGTGAAATCCATTTGGAAATTGCAAGCCAGGTGTACGAAGAATGTCTCCTCCTTTGATGGGTTTCCACCTAATGGATGCAAAACAGTTAGAGGTTAGGGATTTGGATATTGAAAAAATTTAAGCTATGCTTTCTTCTTACTTGTACTTGGTTACTAGACAATGGAGGAATGTAGCCATTTGAATCTTTGTGAACTCTGTTCCTACACAGAACCTCATGCCTCCCCCAAATGCCATGAAGTTTCTGGAAGCACCATTTGTATCTATTCCCTGTATGCATCATCAATTAATGCCTTGCATCCATTACTCCAACATAATGTTATATCGTTATACTTACTTCCCATCGCCATGGATTGAAGTCGAGGGGATCGTTGTATTTGTCTGGATTCAAGTGGACTGCCGGAGGACATACCACAACGGCCCAACCTGCTGGAATAGTATATCCTGCACCACAAAGTGTATTGTAATCTCATTATTGTGAAACAAGGGAACTGTTTAAGGTCTTGTTTAGATCTACACCTTTGAATTTGATATCCCTCAGTGCTTTTCTGAAAATCCCAGGCACTATATTTGCCAGCCTCACTGTTTCATTGATGAACTGTAAAATTCAATTCTGTTAGCAAACCAAACATCGATAATACGGCCAAAACTTTAATAGACTCACCTGGAATGTGAATTTCATTGACTTGTACTCACTCCATGTTAGTCCAGAATCTGGATTCTCCCTCCTTGCAACGATCGCATCGTGCTCATCCTGAGACGTATTTATAGCATGTTAAGTCACCAGGAATTGACTTAGTTTTTCAGTTGGGAGTGCTTTATCTTCACTTACAGTTAGTTCTTTCAGAACCAATGGATGTTCTGTAAGAAATTTAGTTGCTAGAGTGAGTGCCAGGGATGTGGTTTCGAAACTCGCAAAGAGCAACAAAAACATCAAATCCAGGGCGATTTCCTCTGTCAGGACAGTATCCTCCCGTTGCAGTTCTTCCAACACATAATCGAAGAAATCACTCCGGAATTTCCTCGGCCTTTCTCTTCGTTCTTGTAGCATGTCTTTCAGCACCTTCATTGCCTTCTTCCTCCCCTGATCAATCTACTGATTTAGCTACTACACACACACACACACACATTTATTATACATGAATTTTTGACATACCTGTAAGCATTTGTGGTAGGCTGTTCCAGGAATGTTTAGAGGAAAGGATATCAACCCTTGTATGAAAGCTACAAAACTTTCCCTCAGATTCTCATTAGATATTTCTGGATCATAACTGATGAGCTTCTTTGCCGTCAGGTCAAATATCATCTGCAAGAGAAGCAACATTACGAATAAAATATTAGACGGAATTAAATCGAGCAAACATAGAAGAAACTTGATGGGGACCAGTGTTTTATAGTCCCCATCTAGGCATCGGGCTTCAATCTGCTACCCCACATTTTTCCCAAATCCTGGCGCCATACCCCAGTTTGTCGCCTACCACCTTATAGAACTTTGATGAGGACAAAGATGTGCTTTGATGATTACCTGTGCAGTTGCTTCCTTGACATCAACAATTCCCTGGATCGACCATTTCCTCAAGCTCCCATTCGATGTTTGCTCAATCTCAGGAAGCATCTTTTTGAGGCTTTCGGGGCCGAAGAGATTGAGCACCATATTCTTAAGGTACTTGTACATAAATCCATGCAAAGAACCCACATTCTGCTTCCCAAATATCTGAGTGAAGGTATCAGGATACCAGCTCTGAAACAACTGCCCCTCTTGTTGAAAGATGAAGTAGTTGAGATCTGCATCGGTCGATACTATTATCGGCCGCCCCACCAAGCTAGTCTTGAATATAGGTCCATATCTGAGAAGTAGAACAGCCATAAGATAGGAAACACAAATGTAGACAGTAACAATGTATAAACTATTTACCTTTTCATCCTTTTCTTAATAAAAGGAGGGATATCAGAAGAATTATTGGGGGCAAAGAAGTTTAGAGTTTCTCCAAGGAGAGGCCAGCCCATTGAACCAGGTGGCAGCACACCATTACACCTAGGATTTCTCCATTTGTAAAGCCAGTTTACAATGGTGATGATCATAACACATCCGACGTAGAAAACTGCTGGAAACATCGTTTCAGAAACGCAATGTGATTATAAAAGTGAATTAGAATAAGGAGGGGGAGACAAGGTTGAATAGAAGTTGGTGTTATGTATCAGAGAGAAGTGGTTAAATAGGCAGGCAAGAATCTGCAAAGTGTTTAAACTAACAATATTTTTTTGCTTGGAGAAGTTGGTTGCTCCAAAAGCTGTACATAATGGTGTAGATGACAAATAGAATAATTTTGTCTACGGAAACTTCTTATCCTTTGTCAACACACATATAAAATATATGGTTAGAAAGCCTAGCATGACGGTGAAGTTTGCAGGATACTCCCCCTCCACACCCACCCCACCCCACCCCACCCCTTACTTTAGATCTCATTTTTCAATCTCCTAGTACATACATATTGGTTGTATTTTAGCAATGGATTCAACTCGCATTGTGGGTTCTGTAGAGTTTTTCATAAAACATTAATAGTGCCAAATCATCCAAGTGTAGCTGAGTCTAAAAAGAAATAAATAAATGGCATCCTAGATCTTGTTTACCTGTACATTATCTGGTATCGCATTCGAAATCTTATTAACATCAGCATTGATCTTAAAATCTATGGTTGTAGATTTGCACGCGACTACTGTAGATATTGTGGACTTACCTTTGAGCCACGAGCTTACCTATAGCCAACTCCGGATCATTATTACAGAATAGGATCCATCCATTAAATGGTTGGTTGGCCTAGCTTTTTATTATTTATTTTTGAATTATCACGTAATTGCACACTGATCAAGATACTTTTCTTGTAACACTCGTGTGCACATTCACCCTTTCTTACAGTAAAATCAAACTTTTAATTATTATATCTTGGCTTTTCGTTTTTGCTTACCCTGGTTCTTGATGTCACCAAAAGCCAAACTGACCATTTTGTCCTTAACAAGAATGAAGAGATTTGGACGGCAATATGATGGTGGGTAAATGTAAATCACTGAAATTTAGTTCTAAGGAAACTTAAATGAAGGCTGGAATTGTAGAATAATGACAGCTCAGTTAGAGCTTAGTTTGTAAGACTGTTGCAATTAATAAATAAATAAATAATAAATTGAATAAAAGAGTATAAAGAAAGTGTTAAGGAAGTCAAATTCTCTGGACCAAAGAAGTGCATTTGTGGTTGAATGTCCCACTTGTTAGAGCTGTGGACCTACCTGTAAAGGACGCATGTGTGTATGCGCGTCTATTGCTGCCTTGCTACAATTTTACTTTCCTATACATATACTCCCTCCGTTTTTTTTAGATGTTCATTTAGCTTTTGTATTTTGTTTTTTTAGATGTTCTTTTAACTTTTTTTACACAAATTTTCCAATACTACCCCTTTTAATATCCCTACAAAATCTCCCATTATCTAATTTACCATATTTAATTTAATCTAGCAATGACTTATTTGTCTATTTTCCCTATTCCTTAATTTGTTTATCCAAGTCTAAATGAACATCTAAAAAAAAATCGGAGGGAGTATATTTTTTCTTTTTGGTTCAGGCAGGCAGGCTATTATATACGGGACTTTGGTGGAAATGCCCCCTTATTTTCATAAATAGCGTTTAATTTTTTTAGTTCATGATAATGTTATGTATATTGCAAAAGACTGTTGAAAATATCCTCTCACTTACAAACAAATGTGATCATAAGTAACTTATACTGTGGTGTCCATGTGCCTTCATTTTTCTAATGTGTGTCATTCATATACATTTTTAACCCTATATTTGGATATATAAAGGAAAATTGGAAAATAAATTAATTGTTTGTGAAAATTATTACATCCCCATTCACCCACCCCTCCACCTCCATTTCCACCGCCGTTGGACCTCCACTGACGCCAACTGACAAGCCCCGGCTGCTGGCCCCACCCTACCAATGGCTCTGTTCGTTCGCCAATGATTGCAAACAGTGACATACCTATGTGGGGGCCAAGGGGGGCATTGGGCCCCCCTAGCCTCGACATAATGTGCTATTATATATGTGTATTTTAGTTAGTATAACATAATTAAATAGAATAAATAATTCTATTGTTTAACTTGAAGTAGATGAACGTGATATTATATATAAGCAATCGAGATAAAGGTGTTAGAAAAAGAATAATGAATATAACATTATATCTTGATTTTTTTTCTTTTTGTTACAAATCAATTTATTGATTTTATCTAAATTGTTAGTATTTTTCTAATTATATTTATACAGTTGATTATATTTAAGGAGCGCACAATGGTAGTCTTCCTTTAATTTTCTAAGATATTATTTTTTAATATAATTTATCCAATATTTTAAGTTTACGACCAGTTATAGAAAATAATTTGATTTCTAGCCTACTCAGTATTTGCCCCTATTTGGTAAAAAATTGCAACATGAGCATAGTTAAAAAAATGCATGAGACGAACTCCTAAATCCGTCTATAAATGGGCACCCTCACCTAAATTTCTAGGTCCGCCACTGATTGCAAAGATGAAAGAGAGAGGAGAGAAAGTGACACAAGGAATACATGATTGCAAGTAAGCAACCAACTCAGACTTGGTTGAATCTCACATAATACCGGTGTTGAGGAGAAAAAAGATAAAACTCTTCGCAAAGAAATATTCTCCTAATTTATCAAATCAATAATCTTCTGTCTAACAAAGTTTAACAACGACACGTAAATAATAATCCTAACAAAGCCCTAATAGTAAACATAAAATAAAGCCCAACATAAAATACCTCAAGTTGTTCTCTTCCTCTAAATCTCCATTGAGGAAAGCAGTGTTGACATCCATTTGATGCACTTCAAGATTTCTCAAGACTGCAATGGCCAAAACCATTCTTATGGAAGTTATTCTCGTCATAGGAGAATAAGTGTCAAAGTAGTCAAGGCCTTCTCTTTGCCTGTAATCTTTGATCACAAGTCTCGTCTTGTACTTATCAATTGACACACCTGCTTTCATTTTTCTTTGGAAAATCCTTTTATATCTTAGTGGTTACTTCCCGGAGGAAGATCCACTAGCTCCCAAATATGATTTTGTAAAATGGAGTCAATCTCACTTTGAATTGCCTCTTTCCAAGATGTCTTTCTGACGAATTTATGGCTTCCGAGAAACTTTGAGGTTTGCTTTCATATAGGTAAGAAAATCTGGACATGTCTTTCCGATTTTTGCTTTTTTGCTTCGTCAAGGCTTAACCGCAATCTCTTCGCCTTGCTCTTCGTCCACTGTTTCCACAGTCTTAATGGTTGAGGCTACTTCCACTTGAGTTTTATAAAGAAACACATGTTCAAAGAATGATTCATTTCGAGACTCCATTATCATGTTCTTGTGTATATCATCAATCTTAGATTCATGCACAATAAACCATACACACTACTGTTATGTACATGTCAAATGCTTACACAATCAACAATTTTTGGTCCAACATTTAAGTATTTGTAGGATGATGGTCGCCCATGCCATAGCTCATATGGGCTTTTATCTACTTTTTTCCGAGGGACCACTTATAAAAAAGGTAGTTAGCTAACTGCACAACTTCACCCCACATGTTTTGGGGTAACCCAAAACTCAACAACAATGCATTCATCATTTCTATTAAAGTCCGATTCTTTTGTTCGACAATATCTTTTATTAAGGTGAATAAGGTGTAATGGTTTCATGCTTGATTACGTGTTGAGCACATATATAAGCAAATGGAGATTCATACTCTCCTCCCCTATCATTTCGTAGCACCTTAATCTTTTATTAAGTTTATTTTCAACTTCACTGTTGTAGAGAATAAAATTTTCCATAGCTTCATATTTATTTTTTACTAGATACATATAACAATATTTGGTGTAATCATCTATAAAAGTGATAAAATATGTATTTCCACCACGAGTTTGCACATACATTGGTATGAATTATGATAAGTGGTCCACTATTTCTTTCAATAGTTTGGAAAGATGACCGAGTTGATTTTGTCTCAACACAAGTTTCACACTTGTTTTCGTATCAATATGGAATGAAGGTATGATTTTTAAGTTCATCAACCAGCGCAAGCTACCAAAATTGACATGTCATAGTCTACCATGCCACATAATAGAAGACTCGAGCAAATAAACGGAAGAGTTAAAATTTTCATACATTTTTTTTTTGGCTTAATGGCCATTACATATAGTTTGAACAACCATAAAAAACATAACCCTTTCCTACAAATATCCCATTCTTAGACAAAATAACTTCATTGGATTAAAAAAAAAAAATGCAAAAGTCATGCATGTTCAACAACGAGCCGGACACCAAATTCTTGCGAATCTCTGGCACGTAGAGGACATTGTTAAGACTAAATTCCTTCCCTGAAATCATCTTCAGGACCACCTTGCCTTGACCTTTCACATCCGAAGTGACATAATTTTCCATGTAGAGCTTTTCATCGTTCACACTTTCATCAAGGAAGCCGAAGAGCTCCTTGTTCGGAAAAACATGATGAGTAGCATCTGTATCGATCCAACATTCACGTGGGTTTGAATTCACGAAGTTCACCTCTGAGACCACCGTCACAAGATGCATGCCATCAATATCTTTGGTGATCCCATCCACCATATTTGCATCTTGTTTCTTCTTTGGCTTTCTACACTCGGTAACTCGGTGACCAGGTTGGTCACAATTGAAGCAGATATCATTGAACTTCTTAAAATTCTCTTTCTTTGATTCTTCTTGTCTACTAGACCAAACTTTTTCTTGTTATTCTTCCTTGAGCCTTCACCGTGCTCAACAACGTTGGCCTTAGCCACCTCCGGAGTAAACTTCCTCTCCGAACCCCTATTGTCTTATTTGATTTGAAGCCTAACAATGAACTTTTTGTCCCCGACATCCTCCGTCTTGTATTTATTTTCAAAGGAATCCCAAACTTCCTTAGCCGAATTCATAGAGCTATACACATTGTATTGCAAATCGGCTAAGCCATTCATAATGTAATTCCGACACAAAGAATGCCTCCAAGCATCAAGCACGTTGATAACTGGAACATCGGCATCCTCACCCAACTAGAGTGAATCTTTACTCAAGAACCTTGCAAGGTTCAAAATGGTGAGGTAAAACATCTTTTACTACCACCTCTTGAAGTTCAAACCACTGAACTTCTCCGATTTATCCGCATGATTAACCGAAACATTCATTATGGGAGGCACGTGGGCATGAGGGACAGTGGGAGGGGTGATGGTTGGAGGAGGCAGATTGCCGGCAGTAAAGGCAGTGTTGGTACCATAATCATGAGTGTTGTTTAAAGCCATCGTAAGAATTAGTTTTAAGGATGTAGTTCGAAAATGAGTATGATGGCTATGATGAACCAAGGCCTGTGTTTACCACGGTATCCTTAAAACTAATTTGTCCTCTCTTCACTGGTGCTAAGAGAATAATTGGACATTAGTTTCCTAGGATACAATGGGTTTTAGCAGAAACCGTAGCACACAATTTCGACTTTGTAATGAACTGAAAAATTCCCCAAACTGTATCACCAAGAAAAAGAGGCCAATGTTATATATGATAAACTAGAAGAGAGGATTGACAATATCTAGAACGTAGTTTCAGAACTGTGCCAAAAATAAATTGAATAACCACTATTCATAGGCTCAAGGGTTGTTGGAGCACCTATTACTTCTAAAGTTAATCAACTTTTATTTTAGAAGTTACAAACATTAACGGACAAAAAATTGGAGAAGAGTAATAGTCTTGAAACTGAAAATCCATGCAAATTGGAAAAATAAAATAGCAAAAAATGGCTTGCGGGGTCGTCCCTCGACTGGACCGACATTCATGTACGCAGGCCGCGCTCACACGCCTTCGCACACAAGTCCCTTGGTCCGAGGCTTGATCGACCCTTGATTTGCACCACCCCTAGGCCTGGGTGCACGAGAGAGAGCCTTTATGCTACATATTCGCACACTCCTTAGAAGGAGAATTATATATATACTAGCCAATTTTGTACTTATTTTCCAATGTCCACTTTGAGCTTCAACTTGTAGTTCACCCAAATTCTAATTTGGAAAATGATATACTGTCTCGAACCTCTTCTGGAGGAAAGCACAATAGCGACTTAAGATTCCATATTCGGTTACCGGGTCCCAATTGAAACTTACCCAAAATGGACTGCCCTAAATGGCATTTGCCAACAATTAATAGGGCCAATCAAAGATAAAATGTCAGAGAGGGCTCGAGTTAACCGCGCGTAAAATTAATATAGGCCTAGTATCCCCATCAAGTATACTTCGAGAACATCCTCTTGGTTATTGGTGTCAAATTAGGGCGGGTCGTCATAAGCCTAATCTAGTTGAAAGGGATCAGTCAGATTGTCACCATCATACTGAGAGAATTGCTTAACTTAGCTTAGCTTGGTTGTAACAAATGCCAAGCATCATTATTTATACTACAAGTTCTAAGGAATATTACGAAGTACATTCCTTAGATATTATTCTAGAATATCTAGATATTTCTAATATATTTTCTAGATGACAATGACAATGACTCTGATATCTAGATATTTCTAATTACATGACAATGACTTTATTTAATTATGACAAGGACATTAATAATTTTTTAATTCTCCCTGTCTTCAAGTGAGGATGCTGCTTCCCCGGGATTATCATCTTCTTCTTCAGTATCACTTTCTTCACTGCCAGAAATAATTTTATTCGAGTATATCTTATGTCCTGGAATGTACCTTCTCCACGTAAATGGCGTCCCTTCAACTCCGTATATTGGATGATCTTGAATATTTCTTAACCGTGCATACTGATCATGAAAGCTCACCAGAACTTGTTGGATTTCTTGGATAAAATCTGGAGGCTACGTGTGAGGATCATGCCAATTTGATGTCAGAGGATAAAATAGCTTGTCATCAATAGTTGACTCGTCTATTCCATTTAGAATTGTAACAAAATATGCTCTTGCATGAAATTGTTGTCCGTCAAAAGGTGAATCATTGTAGAAGTTTTCACATGGGCTTCATATCTTTTGCAGATCTTGACTCCATCTTCTTCCTGTTCTGGAATAGTGGTTAGTTTGAATGTAACAAAAACAGTATGTCCACACTGTTCTCTAATGTGTTTCTGCAACCAAGTAACATCATGGAACAGTGTCAACCACTTATACAGTAATTTTTAATGTGGATTTCTTCTGTTCATGAGACACTTTGTGTACTGTAATATTGAGCTTTTTGCAATGAGTACCCCAATGGTGTATAAGTCAGCAGATATCGTAACAAGAGGTACGCCTCTTCTAGAAATGAACTGCAATAGCTTGGGTTCATGTCGATGGTGGTGAGGAAAAGATATGTCGGGTGGTAGGGCAAGAAGCCTAGAAGTGGATGTTGACCTAAGCCATACCTATGGATTTATATCTTTAAAAACACATGAAGGCTTTCAACACTTCTGGTGGTGAGGACATCTTTGAGAACTTCTTTTAGCAGATTTTGTGGCATGTGTCTGATCATCGACTCTATGCGTTCTCTTTCTGGTTGTTCAAGATTGACCATGTAAGTCATTGGAATGACTGACGAGATTTGTTGCTGGGTTTTAGACAGGAAATCCGGGATGAAGTTATATTTTCCTTTTATATGCTTGACTCGAACTTCCATTGTGAAAACCAACTCTCCCACTTGATTAGTTGTGCCTGAGGAAGAACCTTCTACTTGAACTGAAATCTTTGGAAAAGAGGACATATCCATTTCTATGAGGAGATGTTGTCCTACAAGATGAAACTTAGATTTTCAATTCCTCTTTTGATTGCAAGGATCTCCTTTTAGGTGGCGTGATAATGCTTCTTGCTCTCCTTGAAAATTCTGCCCTTATGACCGCATTGATGCCTCTTTCCTTTTCATCTTCTTCTAACAGAATTGCACCCCAGTAGCAGTCATTTGCATCTGTTTGCAAAACTCATTTGTGAACTTGTCCCGAAAAACCATTAAAAAATGTTTATTTTCAAATAGGATTTTCGTCCTCGCAAGCAGAGGATAATCTCATCTAGCACACTAAAAGTCAATTGAGTAGCAAGTTTAGGCTGAGTGGAAGAGTAAAGTTTGATTGAATAATTCTTAGAAAAGTATAAAAATGTAATTACGATTAAGAGATACTCTCGACTAAAAGTGGGTTTATAAGGTAAGATTTCACCCACTTCCTAGAATCTATGCCTTATGATTACCAATTAAACTAGGGGTTGTGTTGGAAGGTCTTGTCCCAATTTGAGAATCCAAACGAGTAACAAAAATGGTTTTACCAAATCAACTAATTATCACCTAATTTATTCCAATCCCAATCACTACGGACAATAATGGAATTACTAAGACCCAAAGGTGAGTAAATTATGAAAATAACCTAGTCAATTCTCAAAATCCCACCCCAAGTGAATCTTGCTTGGGGAGAGAGGCCCTAAAACATCCTACGAGATCAATACACATGATTTGGTTTCTTCCGTCATCCCCCATGAGCCCTCGAGGAGAGCCAATATATCCTTCGTTAGCTATGCCTAGA
The DNA here is from genome assembly GCA_958295605.1 of Ajuga chamaepitys. NCBI lineage: Eukaryota > Viridiplantae > Streptophyta > Magnoliopsida > Lamiales > Lamiaceae > Ajuga > Ajuga chamaepitys. The sequence goes on from OY282502.1 coordinate 21,440,103, forward strand.
ATATAAGCCATACAATTCCGTAGTATTGATTCCAAACAAAAATAATCCCCATGATTAAATCAATAATCAATCAAGAATCATAAATTCTAGGTTTGGGTTACTCCTAACCCTAGAAACCTCAAATAACTACTCATAAATCATGAATACATCAACAAGAACACAATAAATACATAAACTATTATGAGAAGGAGATGGGTGTAATAGATGAAATGCAATAAATGAGATGAGAGAGGATAAAAAAGCTTAGTCTAGAATAAATTGCTCCAATTGATCTTCAATCTTCATTGGTAATTAGATTTCACCCATAAAACCCGAAAAGCCCTAAAATTCTTCAAGTATTCAAGAACCCTAAGTGAGTTCTAGAAGAGAAATGAAGAACCCTAGTTCTAGAGAGAAAAATAAGAGAAAATCTTAGAGAGAGAGTAATTAGAAGTTGTTTAACAATAAAAAATGAAGTGTCCAAAATAAAGGTGAAAAAGAAAATATATGTACTCCTTCCTTCTAAAATTAGCTGAATATCCTAACACTCACTAAGGGTACTAGAGTAAAATCACTAAAAAGTGGCTTAGTTCTTTGAAATTCAGTTTTTAATACCTAAGTGTGCTCGACTCAAGCTTCTCGAATTTTCTGTGGAGAAAAGGCTCCAAATCTGTCTTTGGTCTGAAAAAAAAAAGTTGTAGGTCTTCATTTTTGCTACGCATGGTCATTTGAATCGCTCAAATCGAAGCTCGAACGAAGAAATTATGGGCGAAAAACAAATAGGGTGTGCAAACTCGCATGAATCGGCCCGTGGACTGCCGAAACCGCTGCCGGGCCGGTAGGACGGCGGCTGCATTTTTTGGTTGATTCTGGACCAACTGCCGGCGGCACTACCGGTCCTGCAGCCGGTCCGTTAGGTGCTACGGTGGTTTGGTTCAGTCCAACCCCTACTTCGCGCCTCTGGCTTCCGTCGCTGTTTCATAGCGCTTCCTCTCGTTTTCTCGACCCCAGCCCTTCACGAATTTTTTTTGTGACTCGATGAAATTTGATTTGGCTCTTTTTGGGTCTGATTCGGGTTCATTTAGGCCTCGGTTTGCAAGCTGGAACATGAAGCATGAGAAATTGCCCTTGTCCTCTTTCCTTCTTCAATTTGGGGCTTTTTCTATTGATCTTCTAGGCTCGATTTCTTCATGAACTTTTCTCGTGGCTTGATGATATTCAGTTTGAGCCTGACCCTGACCCATTTTGGGCTTGTTTGGGTCTCAGGGTGTGGTTCGAAGCGTGAAGTGGACTCGAGAGATCTTCGAATTTCTTCTGAGTTTCCTATCCTTCAAAATATGACTCAAAACATAAAAAAACACATTGAATCATATTAAAAAGGAAAATCAACTCAAAAATAAAATTAAGCACGAATTCTCACATGAACACAACAATTACACCTAATTCTTAACAAAAATATGAACATGTAAAGTGCAAGAAAAACGATAATTTTCTCGTTCATCAGTTTTCCTTTTGATGGAATTTTTAGTGCTGGAAGAGTTCTCGATATGTGCTTTAATTATTTTACAGCTTCTGTACACTTCTGGTTCAATGGAGGAGCATCCTTTCATAACTGGGCTGATAAAATTAACCTGCGCTTTGCTAGACCGTGAATGAAATCCGCCATGTAGTTAATGATGGTGAGGAATTTTTGTATCTGTTTGGATGAGAGCATTTCATCAAGGAATTCATCCAACTGAGTAGCAATGTAAGGCGGGAGATGGTATTGCCCTTTCAAAATGTGCATGCCTAGGAAATCAATCTCTGTTTTACCAATGACCATCTTTTTCACAGATAACATGATGCCATATTGCTGGACAATGTTGTGAAATTTTGCCAACAATGCCCTGTGAGAAGCAATATTTGGCGGAAATAGTATGGTGTCATCAATGTAGACTAAAGCAGTATAAGCTCAAAGATTTTGATCATTGTCCTCTGAAACAATGATTGTGCTGTCTTTAACCCAAATGGCATGACATCCCATTGGTAGTGGCGATCTGCAATGCAAAATCCTATTTCGGGCCTATCTTCTGGTTTGATTCCAATGCCAAACCCCTTCTTTGAGATCAAACTTTGAGAAACCTATGCTTGAGGAAGTCTTCGGAACAAACTTCTCTTTTTGGCAATGGAAACTTATTCATCTGCTAGGAAATGTTTGAGTGGCTGGTAGTTGATCACCAATCTCAGCTTCCCACGAATTGGTTTTGATCTTTTGTTAACATAAAATGCTTCACACGCCCACAGGGAGGTAGCAAATTTAATAAGATCTTCTCTTTCGAGTTGATCTACTTCTTGAAGAGCCAAATTGTAATGATCTGGATTTATCCCTGGATGACTTGCTTTTTTGTTGGGTTGATATCTTCATTTGCCTTGAATGGTAAGAAAATGAAGATTTCAGGATTTTTCATAATAGTGAAGAACATTTTGTTAGGAATTTAGAATGGGAGTTGGCATAAGAGGTTTTGATCATCTCATTTTTAATGGGATTTAGGATGTCGAGTGAGTAGAGATGGGGGATTATTGTTCGAGGTAGCAAGTGATTCTTATGCTTAAGGCCTTTTGGATGCCATGATACTCTTTTGAGGTTGTGCAAGATATCAAATCCAACTATAAATCTTTTCCGGAAGGTCATACCCATATACTTTGGATTTCACCATATATCCTGGAAAGAGTTAGATGTAAATTGTCTTACTGAATAACGATATATGGAAAATTTGACCATTTGCAGCTTTGAATGCTACCGAAAATATTTCCCAATGAGAGGATGGAAGGATTTCTGGCTAGTTTGGCTTCTTGTTGTTGTTCAGCTTTGCACATATCCATTGTGTAATGATCAAACAACATGAATTGGTTTTCAACGTCTTTGTCTTCAGTATCTTGCTTTGAATAATTTGATGATTCATTTTCATGCTCTATTCCCATGGCAAGAACGGTGTCATCAGTTGGCTCATCATCCACAGAAAATATAGATTTGATATCTGCATCATCGATGTCTTCTATTTGTGCAAGATATCCAACAAGATTGTCTCTCTTCCTTTTCTTTGGACACTACTTCGCATAGTGACCTTTCTTTTTGTAGATGTAGCACCTGTCAGACTTCTTGAAGCCCCTTTTTTTCTTCTTTATGAAGAACTTCCATCTTTTGTTTCCAAGATAGATGTGGAAACATTTTCTTCCATTTGTACCTTTGTCTCTTCCGCCACCTGATGAAGATGATGAACACACACATCTTTTTGTCATGCATTTGATGGATAGTTCAGGACGATCACAAGCTTTCCCTAGTAGTTTTCCTTGTTCCTGCAATTTCTTTAAAAACCTTTGATGGTTGCATAATTTTTCAAGTGTCGTAAGAGACGTCTGGTAATCTCTCCAGTGTATCCGTATTAAGAGGTATTCTCTTGAGAGATAGCTATCTGGAAGTCTCGTTTCCTAAAGAATCTGGAAGGGAATTTAAGTATGCCTGCTTGAGATTGACATCATCCATACCACCAAGGGCATAAAATCTCTTTGACATTCTTTCATGGTGCCATTCGAGATCTTTTCTTTTGAAAGAGCAACATCTCATGTTCAGGAATTCTTCCCTTTCTTGAGTTGTGTAGTGTTCCCAAGCACCAAGGAATTCATTGTGGATGTGTTAGATGAATGCATCCACGTTTGGAGATTGACGTAGATGTAGTTCTCTATATGCACCAAGACTGATCCACCATTGTCTTAGGCGCGAATGAAATATTGAAACTATTCTATCTATGACTGCAGGGAGATCTCTTTCATGGTAGAGCAGTTGTTCCATACACCAAGCATGCATCTCATAGACTTTATCACGCCACTTTGAGGGAGGAATGTTGTTGGAGGAAAACCATGATTCGAATCACCTTGGGATTTAGAAGTCCAATCTGGTGGGGGATGTGATCTTAGTTGATCTTGCCTTCCTTCTGAAGGGTTTTCTGATTCACTTTCTACTTCTTCTTCAAGAGGAGTTGGTTCTGCTATCATGAATTCTTGCATTAGGACTTCCTCTTTAAAAGTTTCAGATGAATCCTCACGTTGTAGGACCAAACAAAGTCCCTTGCTCTTTCTAGATTTTGTTAAATCCTTAAGAAATGAGGAAATATGATTGCCACTGTGTCCCCCATAAACTGTGAGCCTCCTTCTTCAGGTAGATTTTTTTACTCTGTTTGGGTAGTAGCTGATGTCTTTCTTTCAGTTTCGCTGGTAGAGTGTCACTTTTTTGCGACATGTTCCTCAAGTACTCTTGTCGGGAGAAAGGAGGATGAGCCAAATGGACTTGGATCTTGAGGGAGAGTAGGAAGAGGTTGTGGGTTGGTAAAAAAGGGTGGTGGTGTGTAGACTTGATAAGGAGTAAATATATCATAGTGCACATTGGTTGGAGTTTTAGGCAGGTTCCGCAAAGAGTATAACTGTACTTTTAAGAATTCTACCTATGACTATTTTTTAGAGATTATTGGGGATGTTATGGATACTGTGGTGACTAAATGCAAGAGTTGCTGGTGTATGATTTAGCTCTTTGATTGAAAAGTCCATGATTGTTACCTTATTGTTGAACTGGTTCAGGAGATTATTCTGCCAGAGTGTTCCCTGATTGCCAATTCAGTGTTGCTTCTGCTACGTTGATTTGCTTTACAAACTCATATGGATTCTTGATCTTCCAAGAATGTTTATAGTTTCCGTTCTCGAAATCTAGTGGTGGAAACTCTGTGTTTGAAGAGGATGGCCCAAACATGTAGCATGATGGAATTTCATCATGTCTAGGAGGTGTTGGTGGAGTCTATTTGAATACAAGATGTAGTATTCAAATGATCTTCCCACTGGTTCTCCTAAGAGGCCGACATCAGGGTCTCTTAACTCATATCTTTCCTTCAGAATCTGCTGGGAAGACTTCTTTTTCCATCTAATTCTTGGTATTTCTTCTTCATCTGAGCTTTGCATGGTGCCCTTTTCATAATTACAGATTTCGAAGAATTTGTGTCTTGTCAAACAAATGCACATATGTTATCTCCAAGAGAGTTGAATGATTCAATTAGAGTGTTGGCCAGTTAGACTTCTTTTTATTTAACTGGGACATGCAGTAGTGTGATTGTATTTATTTTCGTACAAAAGATGGATGGCCGAGGTTTTTCACTGGCTTCTTTCCAGAATTAGATCTCCAAAGCTCCATCTTTTATTTTGTTGATTGTTAAATCAACAGATTGTATGGGACTATTGTGCTCATGGGAATTTTCATAGTTTGGTTACCCAAGATTCTGGAAGTAATTTGAGTAACTCGTCTTTTGGGATTTACCTGGGTATATGAATGCATGATGGACTATGTTGAGATTCCATCTGTATGAGTAGTGTTGGGGAACCGGAGATTGTGCCAGGGATCTATTCGGGATGTAATTTGATTTTCTATTTCAAGAATCAAATAATTATGATATAAACGATCAAATCATATAATTCATGTAATTGAATAAATGATAAATCACCCAACAAGCCCTAAACATGCGGAACTAAGGGATTATCGTACGTTTACCTTCGAATTAGGGAGACACCATTGAGAAGAATTAACCTTTCAACCCAAAGATCTTCTTGAGTATTCCCTAAGTCCAAGCTCTCCAATCCGGTGGAAAATCAAACGAACTTTTTAACACTCGAGAAAGGATTAATTTTCTATGAAAAAAATTGCCACTCAATTATGTATCTCATATTGCATATGAGGACCAAGATTCATCCTCTATCTATAGTTGTAGGGGCCGAAAACTTGGCCTCCAAGTAAAGAGGTGATTTCAAAATTCTTTCCTACTTGGGAGAGAAAAAATATGGATAAAATCATATCTCCTTTGGAATTAGATTTTTCCATATCTTTTTCTATCTCCCACTCCATATTAATCCTTATCCTCTTAGTTAATGGACTTTTATTGGGCTTAAGGGGCCTTTAGAAGGAATAGGATTGACCTCCCAATGGGCCTAGATATCCATATTGAGCCAACAATATTATTCTAGCCCATTAATATTAATTCATTCCACTAAAGAATTAATATTGAAACCCATGCTAATCCATATTACGAAATATGACTCCCGATTATTATTTTTCGTGTTTATGATTTAATCTCCATTAATTAATTTAAGCTACTAAATGCTTTAGTTAATTAATATCTTTTATTCCTTGAGAACGAACACCTCAACATTATTATCATATCAGAAGTTAATCAACTGACATCTTTGATATGATAAACATTCTGAGCCCATCAAGGGGACATAATCAACTTGTTTTACCACGACACGATTTTTTTATATTAATTTAGCAATCTGTCATATAATTAATAATACTGCCCAAAATATAGAGCATTGAGTCCCATTGAGTCTTTGCCCAAAATAAATCAAAGCAGTAATTAATTATATACAACCCCAATTAAGTGACAGAAATTAAGAAATCAATAACCACTGAGATCTAGTTTTTCTATCAAGTCAGTCTAGAAAAACTATCTCGTTGTTGGTCCAATTCAGTGCAATAAATGCACTAGTGTAATCTCTTGGTCAAGACAAACCAATCCAAGTCTTACGCATCAACTTCTACCAATGGATTGTTCAATTTCATCTAAGTTGTGAATCATTATACTTATTATGAGGAACTGACAATGTGATCTTCTGTGATCTACCCACACCACATTGTCTACAATGTAAAGTATTCAAATAATATGCAATATATATATATATATATATATATATATATATATATATATATATATATATATATATATATATAACATTCATAATATTTAAGGCAAACAGTGATAATTTATTCTCATTCATTAAAGTGCACGAAACAATTTATATACAAAGCAACACTTAAAAACATGCTTTACAGTATAACCCTAACAAGTAGAGAATCATCTGTATCTCTCGGAACACTCTGATCCATTGCATGGTTCTAGACTTTGTAGGCCATCGATAATGTAGAGTTGATGCGTAGGTGTTTCCAACTTGTGGCACTCCTTTGATCTGAAGTTGGATCATGATGCTTTGAAGAATTTTTGGATCTTCTAAAGCCATGTTGAAGTTTGGAGAGAGAGTGACAGATACAATTCCTGCATTGAGTGTTGTCTACAATATTGCATGCATGTTTGTATTCTATGTATCTGGTATCAAGAAGAGCGAATCTTGCTACTACAGGGAGTCCTTTTCTTCCATGAAGAGTTAGTGCTAGTCGAACTACTCCATAGTTATAACACCCCAAAACCAAAAGTACCAGACTTTTCTGTTTACCTTTTTAGTTAAGTTTATTTATTTTAAAAATTTCAAGTCAAATTATTAATTCAAGTGTTGAGACTAATGATGTTTCGAGGAACAAAGTATTTTTATTTAATTTTACAGGAGGAGCTATCAAGGGGGCTGAGCTCACTCGTACACTCATTCGGTATCTGAAACAAGGTTACCATAGATAAGAGATATGAAAAGGTATTTTAATATCGTTAGTATACGAGTATAATTTAATTTAGGAATTACGAGCATAATTTTAATACAAATTAAAGTCAATTATTTAAATGGGTTAACGTGAATCTTTGTATATGGATAATGTAATCAAAATATTTTTAAAACCCTTACCCTAATTCTTAATGCAATACCAACTAACACACAACATAAGTATGTACATGTATTTACATACATAGTAATTTAGCTAAAAAGACTAAAGATAAGTTGAAACCTTACTACACCAAATTCTGTCACCTGATATTTGTGCAACCTCAATTTAATTACATGCACTTTGAAATTGGGTATTAAAGGGAGTAGGTGGGCTGAATTGGTTTACAATATTTTATAAATAAGATACTAGTCATTCCTTCCCTTATTTCAAAAAGACCACCTTTCCATTTCCCACATCGAAAACTGTAATAACTTCTTTGCATCCCACATCGGTGAAAATAAATGAAACATAGACCGGCCTATTTCATTTCTATACATAGGTTATACGTTTACTTTCATGGATATTATAAGAAATAAAGAAATACATACTAAAAACATGTATGTATGTATAAAGGGATTCCTTTAATTAGGTGATCCTTTATAGTTTATTTTCAAACGGCATTTCACGGTCCGGTGTATCCAACGATGTTTGGAATTCAGTATTTTTAGGAGTCGTTGTTGTAGTATATATTTTAAAGTATGTCTTTTTAATAATTTTCATTTATTATTTTTACAATTTATATAGATTTAGAAATTTAGATATTTTGTTAATTTACGTTAAGTAGATGATAGTTGAATATACATAACTTAGGGTTTTTATATGGTTGATGGTCAATTCACCGATTTTACTATGTGGTGCAAAACAGGTACATGTATATTAGTTACATGTGTTTTCTACCTTAAGCTAATTTAATTGTTTGACTATTTATGAATTTACATGGTTTTAGGTTTTATATAAATAGAGTTTATACTATCTAAAGTGTGAACTTTACTTGAAAACGTTGTTTGTCAACATTCATGTTCTACACGCGACTTTGAAAAATTATATAAAAATATTTACTTCATATTTTTTAAATAAAGTTATAGTATGTTGTACTATATGATGTTAGGAGTCTATGGTTAAAATTTGACGGCGTTTTGTCGAGTTCGTGATTTTTAATGAATTTTACAAAACGAGTTATTTTTATATTAAAAGTTGTTGCATTTGACCTAGGAAATTTATAAATTTATTCCTTTTGATTTTTGGAAACGTATTTTATTATGTTATATTATATAAAGTTAGGAGTTTATAGTTGAGTAGTTTTTATGAATATATGATTTATAGTGAATTTTACAAGACAAGCTGGTTACAAAGCCTAAAATTATCACTTTGATCTCTAGTAAATTTATTTTTATAGTATTCAAGTTTTGGCAAAATATTTTAGTATATTAAATCATATATATTCATGTATAAGTATGTAAATTACTATGTGATTAAATGTATAAGTATAAGTATAAGTATACATGTACACTAGTTAAACATACAAAATAAGATTATAATAGATATAATAAGTTATGACCAATAAAAGGATAACCAAGAAAGCTATAAGTATGTAAATTACTATGTGATTAAATGTATAAGTATAAGTATACATGTACACCATTTCAAGAAAGTCTACATGAAAAGTGGGTAACTACATGACTTTTATACTACTATTGAATTTTAATTGTGATTTTTATGTTTGGCTTCGGGCATATGATTACTCTCATGAAAAGTGAGTCATAAGATTGGCTCTTAAGTCGAATGCTTTTGTATAGTAAGATTGGCTCTTAAGTGATCTTAATAATATGGCTTCGAGTCGTAAGATGGACTCCTATTCAGAATTTTGAGTCGTAAGATTGGCTCCTAAGTCACACAATATGGCTTCTGAGTATAAAGATTGACTCCTAAGATAAAGAATTTTATGTCGTAAGATTAGCGCCTAAGTCAATGATGTACTTATTATGGTGCGTATTCATTTAGTTTAATTGCTTACAGAGTTTTCCCACTGGGTTCATATAACTCATGATGTTATGCTTAAAACATTTTCAGGACCAACGGATGACATGAGATCTAGCTGGTGCAGGAAATTTCCCAATAAGAAGTAAAGAAAGTTAAGTAAAAACAAAATTTAAAGTTTGAATATTCATGTAGAAAAAGTATTTAAATTATATTAGCTAGGCTAAAGGTATAAACATTTTAGCTTTTGGGGATTTTTAAATTAAAATTAAATCTCTAATGATATTATCAAAGTATATTATGGATTTTAACTCAAAAGACGTGGGTTTATATGAGTTAACTTTTATGTAAAGAACAGTTTAATTAATTATCGAGAAATTTTCTAACTTGTATTTTTATTAAAAGTCTTCTGCAAATAAAATATTTAAAAGTAGAAGTATATTTAGAGATAACCCTTCACTTGCTTGCGGGGTTGGGGTGTTACTATAGTGTAGATGATTCTAGCCATTAGCTCTCGACTAATGAATCGTTTCTTCATTAAGACAGAGCGGAATACTTTGTTCAGCTTCCGTGGCTGGAACTAGATGTTATTATAGTTGTGAGGCTAAAAAAAGTACTTTGGCAGTATATTTATTCGGGCCAAATGCATGACGTATTACTTTTGGAAGAGAAGAACTTGTTTTTGTCAAGGTGTGATATGGGTTGAGTAAAGGTTATTGGGTAATAGGAACTTTAGTATCTTCACTAACATACTCTACTTCATATAGATAATCTATTTTGCTAGAGTTTTATTTTCTAAAGGAAGAAGGAGAATGGGTTAAAGCATTTGAAGTACTTTCCATGGTGTAATATAAGCCCAGAAACAAAGACACAATGCATTAATTCTTATCCACCCTTTGAAGTATTAAAGACAATAAATTATCTCCTTTGTAACTTTATATGAACTCAGAATATAGAAAAATAGACCTTTTGGTTTCAAGGCTATCAAACCGAGGCAACACTTTCATTCTATTTTTAGCCTAAAGGTACACAAGCCTTAACTCTATGGTTATCTTTCTATATTCTTCTTATCTTTGCTTAGTAGGATTTCTGTTGTGCAGGATCCACTTAGTGGCAATCACAGAGCATACTTTCCATACAAAAGCATATGATAAAGGATGACTTATGCCTTTAAAGCTTCACATGAGGATAAGAATCAAAGCTTAGACTGCCATGGCTCTGATTCCGAAAATTACGAACACATAGTAAGTACAACCACGAAGGAGGTTTATTAGGATCAAGGCTAATATAAGAGATAATAAGAGGAGAGACTAGAGATAAATGAAAGGGAAACTTTTTATTTATAAGAGAAAGTGAAGGCTTACGAGAGAACTTAGAGAGAATTTCTCAACTTAGATTAGCTTGGTTGTAACAAATATGAAACACCCTATTCATACAAGTTTTAAGGAATATTACAAAGCATATTCCTTAGCTATTCTTCTAAAATATCTAGATATTTCTACTATTATTTCTAGATAACAGTGACTCTAATATCTAGATATTTCTAATTACATGACAATAACTTTATTTAATTATGACAAGGTCATTGATAATTATTTAATTTTGGGGAAATCAACGGTGCCGAACCAATCCACAAATTCATATGACTCCAAACCATCTTCATCAATGTCAAACTAAGGAGGACCATTACAATCCGCTACAAACGGGTCGAATATGGAGTGTAGATCTTCATCATAAGATTCAGATGTGGGGAAAAGAGGATTGTCAGACGTTGTCATCCGATATGGCCTCAATGCCTCTTGCAATCGTCTACAGGTGGCAGAACTTGGTCGTGGACGAGCAGATTTCACATTGCAAAGTCATGAAGAAGTTTTGCTTGTTGCAATCGTAGTGCCTTGACAGCATGAGCAAGGTTAGTGACCTGTTGTCGTATCTCAATCATCTCGGCATCGACAGCTGGTGCACGGCGAGACAACATGATTAAAGAGCACTCCCATGACTCTTGATACCAACTGAAGCAAGGAATACATGATTGCAATTCAGCGACCAACTCAGACTCCATTAAATCTTATATAATACCAGTATTGAAGAGAAAAGAGATAAATCACTTCGCAGAGAAAAAATCTCGCTAATTTATCAAATCAATAATCTTCTGCCTAACTAAGTTTAACAACGAAACTTGAACCATAATCCTAACAAAGCCTTAATACTAAACATAAAATAACGTCCAACATAAAATAAAGTAGAAAGCCCAAACAAAATAATCTAATCTAAATAAACAAAAAATTCAAACATAATAATCTAAGTAGAACTATTCTTTGGCTCCAAGGTATGCAACTGGTCCAATTTCTCCAGGAATACCACCATAGTCTCATCTCCATCAAAAAGTAAATATGAAAACTGCAGAGATTTTGACTGAGTTTGCTAGCGACTCAGTAGTTGGAATGTTGATTAGGACATGGCTCTAGAAAGCTCTCATTGAGGGCTTTCTAACGAGACCAACCATGATGGATTTGGAGGTAGCAGAGAGTATGGCTCTTAAACGTGGATTGGGGTACATGGATTTTCTCTTGTATTTGACCGACTCAAATTGCGATTCCAGAAACTGTTCCGGAATCCTATCATCGAGAGCTTTCAAATGGTACCAGAATTATGTGGGGTTTGATGAAGAGACGAAAATGATGTTATCATTTCATAATTTAATTTTGGATTTTTATATGTTTTATAATCCATATAATTATAATTTGAAAATAATATATAAATATCAAATTAGAAAAAAGGCTGCTACATTATCCTTTGACCTGTTGACTTGTTATAGCCGATCATATGCTATTTTACCAAATTTTGCAACATACAACAAATTATCATAACTAAAAATGTTAAAAGGTTATTTTTCATAAATAGTGATAATATAAATTGAATTCACAAATTTTTCCTCATATATATTGGAATATGAATTATGCTTCCTATATCTGTGGATTGAAAGTGTGTGTTGTCCAAAACAACTAGAGGTTGGGCACGATGTTTGTTTTCGAAGTCAGAATGAAAAAAAAAATAAAAAATAAAAATAACTTGCTTGGGGCCTTTGGCCCCTTGAACCAACCCGACATTTGTGTACGCAAGCACAAGTCCCTTAATCTGAGGTTTGCACACCCTCCATTAACAAGCACAAGAGAGAACCTCTATAGTACACATTCTTACACCCGTTAGGAGGAAAACCATATATATACAAACTAAATTTATTCTACTCTTTTAATGTGGGACAGGGTCCCAAACTATCTTCCCATGCTCTACTTTGAGCTTCAATTCCTCATTCACCCAACCTCAGATTTGGGCAAACGGTATACTGTCTCGAATCTCTTCCGAATAAAAGTATGATGCTACCTTAAACTTTCACTTTCTGTAATGGGATCCTACTTCAAATTTGCCCAAAAGGACTATTTTCCAACTGGTTCATGGAGCTAGAACTATCACTTCCGAAATCGTTCTCATGTTTATCCATCACTATATTTGTGTAAATAATTAAGGCCCAATTTGGATGGAGGGATTTGCTTTTGCCAAGGGATTTAAAATGAATAGATTTCAAAATCCTTAGATTTGAAATCCATGGACTTGAAATCCCTTGTTTGGGTTTATGGTGGATTTGTAAAAGGATTTTTAAATCCATTGTTTGGAAAAAAAAAATGATACAACATTTGTAAAATTCATTTTTTTTTTTCTTTAAAGTTTCAACTCACAATATTCTTTATTAAATAAAATAATATTTATCTACATTTAAATTAATCGAACAATTTTTTTCAGTTTTACACACATATATATATACACACACACGCGCGCATATATATATACATACATTTTATGTATTTTATATCCCAAAAAATTATGAAAATCATTTCATTAGAGATAAAAGAGAAAAGAATAAAAGAATAAAAAGTATAAAAAAATTACTGGGAGCTTCATTGGAGAACGAGAGTGAGAGATAGCGATGGCCCTAGCCCGACGGGCCGGCCCGAGCCCATCCGAAAAAACCCAGGGTTAGGTTTAGGTATTTATGGCCCGTTTAAAATCCGGGCTTTTTGGCCCGGACCGCCGGACCCGTAGGGCTATGCGGGCTAGCCCGCAATTTAGCCGGGCTGGCCCGAGTTATATATGTATTTATAATTTATTTGTATTTGGAGCCTGAAATTTTAAGTTAGTCGACTCAATAGACTCAAGTCAATACTACAAAATACATATTACATATTGTGATACAAAATAATATTGATACAATAAAGCAATAATACTAATAATAATATAATAATATATAGTAATACACATCCCAATTGCCGTTCCCCCTCTCCTTGGCTCCAATTCACTCCAGCGCCGCAATAACTCATCGCTCCAGCCCTACAACAACTCTTTACTTCAGCAGGCGTCAATTCCCCCACACCGCGCGAATGATACTTAACTTTGATAACATTATGTTATTTTTTCATGTATGTACATGAATGGTGATTTATTTGATATTTTGAGCCCTAAATATTTTTATGTTTGACTTACTAAGGTTGTTGGATTTCAGTATACATATAATTTTTAAAGTTTGACATGTAGCCCGATAGTGGCCCGTTTAGCCCGAAAACCGATAGGGTTAGGGTTAGGTTCACCATATTCTTGGCCCGATAAAATGGCCCGATAAGCCCGAGGCCCTATAAACCCGAAAACCGCTAGGGCTAGCCCGAAACCGCTAGGGCTGGCCCGTTTGGCAACCCTAGCGATGGAGAGGTAGAGAAGAAGAGAGAGAGATAGTCGATTGGGAGGGAAGAGAGAGAGAGAGAGGAAGAGAGAGACGAAAGGGGGGAGGAGAGAGAGAGGAAGAGAGAGAGAGAGAGAGAGAGAGAGAGAGAGAGAGGAGGAGGAGAGAGACGGAAGAGAGAGAGGAGGAAGAGGAGAGAGAGTACCTGGCGTGAGCTGTGAGTGAGGAGAGATTTGTAAATGACTACCTTTATCAAATGATTTGAAATCCACCAAAATATAGTGTAAAATAGTCAATCTCAAATCTTGAATTTTTAATTGGGCTGATTTAAAAGTCTTAATTTACAAATAAACTCATTTAGTTTTATCCAAATACATGAAATGAATTTAATAATGAATTTATAAATTCATAGCACAACTCCCTCCATTCAAATGAGGCCGAAGTGTTTACACGTATGTCAAGAAAGGGAGCCTTAATATCAAATGAAATATAAAGCTTGTATAAGGCAACACACAAATTCAAAGCACGTGAATTTAATTATTCATCAGAGGACTATTCTTTTCTTTAATATGGCGGAGAAAAATATTAATTGTTTTAAGTAAAAATATCTCTTATTTGTAAAAGTATCACTTTTTTTTTTTTTTTTAACGAAAAATGTATTACTTTTTGTAGCAAAAATATTATTTTATCTGTAAAAGTATCATTATAGCAAAAGTATCACTTTTATTTATAAAAATATAATTATTTTCTATCAAAATATATTTCGTCACACATGAGATTAGTCACTCTTTCTTATTTATGTCTTCCTTGATTTCATCTTGTTCATTTAGCTATTAGTCGACATATTGACTAAGTTTATTACGCATTTGTAAAGTAATCCACATATCCAATATTATCCAGAATGACTTAAAAGTGGGAAGTAAAGAAAAATATTCTACATATTTGAGGATAGTTGATTTATGAATTTATTATCTATGTTACTATTATTATTATTAAGTGGATCTCAGACGAACTTATTCACGAGCTATTAATGAACAAGTCAATTAATGTTCGAATTCTGTCCGTTTATAAAACGAGCCAAAAAAATTATTCTTTTATTTAAATGAACAAACTTGTTCACAAGTTGTTCGATGAAATCTCCATTTATTTATAATTATACTTTGTTGTAAAATATACCAAGAGCGTTTACTTTAGGTTGTGGTTAATAGGGTGCATTAAAATGGGGATTGGAAAAATATGTATTATCATATCCAGTGTTTACTAGGGATGATTATGTTGAACTTTTTATAGAGGACTATCCTTATCCTGTGTTTATTTTGACTTGTTGGTTTCTTGAAGGTTATTAGAGATTGTCTTTTTAGAAAGTATCAAGTATTTCAAAATTACATAAAAATACCGGACACCTTATATTGTACCTCTCTAAACCACACAAATCTTCAACGAAGAACAATTCAACGCAGACCTAAACCCACTTAAAACTTAACTCGTTCCTTATTTAATGTGTATTCCAAAACTTTTGGAAACAAAGAAGAAAAATATAATGACTTGGTGAGAGGAGAAGAAAAAATAAATAAACTCAGTGATCACGATCTTCTTCATCATCACACGCTGCAAAATGAAAATATAAATTCATTTATTGCTAAGGTCGAAGGTAGTGGAAAGAAATCAGGCATCAAAAGAATTAATATCAAGCTTGGAAAAACTGATAATGGGCCAAAGTTAACAACTGTAAAATTAGAAAGAAAAGACGTACGGGAAGAGGACGAAAGCTTATCCTTGATTCGGGATAAATAAACCCACCTCTAGAGGTGGGATTTCTAATGAGGGTATTTTGCCTCAAATTATGTGTTATCCCGAATATCCGGGATAAACTGACTTTTGTAATCTCACCAAGTAAACATTAGATTGTCCTGAACAAGTTGTCCTTATTCAGGCTTATCCTATGAAGTAAACGGGCCCTAAGGGGATAATTGGATTGAGATGTCCCCATCCGATG
Source organism: Ajuga chamaepitys (assembly GCA_958295605.1). Taxonomy (NCBI): domain Eukaryota; kingdom Viridiplantae; phylum Streptophyta; class Magnoliopsida; order Lamiales; family Lamiaceae; genus Ajuga; species Ajuga chamaepitys. The sequence continues at coordinate 21,456,288 of OY282502.1, forward strand.
TGGCATGGGTCATCCTCAACGTATTTCATTTTACATCGGATGACTCATCCCTCCACATCCACACCCTATTACCTACATCATCTTTTACAATTTCCAACACACCTTTTACAAATTCCAATACACCTTTTACAATTTCCAATGCACATTCTAACCTACTATACCTTAAATTAAAATACATTTTTGAATGTTACATTCATAATGTGTCCCATCGAACATGATACATGCTACTACATCCCAATTCAATTATCCCTACGTGTTAGTAAGATTCCATCAATATGTGAGGAGAGAATTAAGGATGAAAAGATGTTACTTAAGACAGTTATCCTGGTCAACAGGCGAAAGATGCAGCAATTCCAAAAAGACATATTAGCCCAGCCCCTTTTGGATTATAGGGTAGGTGATGTTAGGGTAAAATTTCTTGAAGGAATGAAATTGACCTCCACACTGAGATTTCAAATTTTGCGATTTTGAATTATATAAAGACTCAATTACAACAACTACACTAAATTATTTTAAACATAAATTATTGAATTTTTTTTTGGCACTTATACATATAAACTATAAGGATTTTGGCATATACGGCACCAAACTTATTTTCTAATCATTTTTCGCCGGAATTCCACACGTAACTTGCGCGTTATAATTTTTTAAGGGTTTTTTTTTGTCCAAACACACTTTTGAGTAGGTAGAGGAGCCGCTCATCTTCAACAATGGAGGTTCTAGATATTATGAGACATAATTATTGACGATTCAAAGAAATTGTTATGAAAAAGAAAGGTGTGAAAGAATTTTATAATTTTAGCATACTAAGAAGGTTGTTTGTACAAAAAACCATTAAAAATTTATCATGCGCAAGTCACGTGTGAATTTTCGACAAAAAATATCGAAAAATAAGTTTGGTGGTTTATCTGTCAATTGAAAAATAAATTTTGTGGCTTATCTACAAAACTCGTATAATTTATATGTATTGATGCAACAAAAAAAAAAGAATAAAATCATTGATAGTTTGGTGGGATTACTGCAATTAACCCTTATATAAACTATAAAGTACCTCAAAAGAATCTTCACATCATATTTGGTCTTAGTCTTCCTTGATAGATAGTTTTCTATATATTTCCATATTTTTGTAATTAATTCATCTAGTTAATTATCTCTTAGAGTGAGAATTAATAGTGAATTTAATTCTAATTAAAATTCTTACTTTTTGTAGCTAATTATTTTTTTCCTCCTAGAAGAAAGATTTGCCAGGATTCTAGGGGAGAAGTAGTGTTAATTAGAAGAGCAAGATAACACTAGTCTACTAACAGTTTTTCTTCTCCATGCTCTCAATCATTTCTTTTTTTTTTTTTCTCCAGAAATTTATAAGCGCCTCAGATTTCACCATCTACGAATTAGGTTATTTTCTGATTCAATGATCTATTATTTCAAGAGTGAGTCTTGTGTGTGACGAAATAGAGATAAAAGTGATATTTTTACTGTAAACAGTAATATTTTTTTCCCGTCACATCGTGTGACGGCCGAGTAACTGTCTCATACAAGTTATTGTCATATTTCAATTATATTGCGAGACTTGCGTGATGATTTGTTTTCTTGCATTTTGTTAAAGTATTGGGTCATTCTAGTATGCAATGGTTGCATAGGTGCAACCATTGGTTATAATAGTCTTTTTCTCATACATAGTGTAACCCTAAGTTAATATTTTGAAAAGCTTGGGGTAATCTTTGATGATTTTGCCATCAATTCACAGCTTGGGGTAATCTTTACTGATTTTGCCATCAATTCACATTTTCAACTCCAAATTTCTAGACCCAGCAAAAAATGCAGCTTTTCACTCCCAATTCTTTTTTCGTTTTGAATGTATGCTTGTAAGAAATTTTCATATTCCCTATGATTTTGACGATGAAGAGAGAGTTTGTTGATCGGGACATTGGTTGTCAACAATTTCAATGGCGAATGCAGAATTTCTTGAGGCGGATAAAATTTGAAAGTCCAGGCTAGATTAATGGTAAGGGCTTCCATTTCAGTTTATTATGTTAAGTGATGGGCAAAATAATTCGTTGTTGAGGGAAAAAGCTTTATCATCATGACGATTTGGCATCTCGAATTCGTGATCCCTTAGCACCGCATATTCTCCATTGAGCAAGGAATCGAAGAAACGGGGGATGTACTGGGTTGTATTGTTTGGCGATTGGTAGCGTAATCGTGTCACGACGTCTTCGAATTGGGGTCCTTTCGGTTGATCAATCTACGTTTATCAGACCGAATGTATCGCCGAATCTCAAAGATAAGTTTCATTTCCATTGTATATGAGTAATCTTGTTTTTTTTTTTAAGATACTGAATCGTTTAAATTTTTGATCTTGCTCTTGAAAGTTTTTGGACAAGGCTTATTGATGATGAAAAATCTTTGTCAACGTCTTCCATGTTAATTGATTGTCAAATTTTGTGTGATTTACATTTAGCAGCCCTATTTTAATTGATAGTGCTCCCCATATTGTGAGTTGTGGTGTTTGCGGAATGGTTAAATAATGCAGAAGCCTGCTTATGACTTTAAAACTCTTTCTATTATTTAGTAACTGATTCCATATGCTATGCTCTTACGAATTAAGCGGATTACTCTCTTCTCTGTTGTTTTGGTTAAGATAATTCGTCAGGGTAATAGGTTTTTAGAATTAGTTTCCTCGTTTGCTTCGAGTAGTACTTTAGTTTCCATCCAATAACCTGTAATCCGATTGTGATAACTTTTAGTATGTAAATTTTACTTGTCAATGCTCTTGAGTTTTGATTCAAGGGTTTTGCATCACACTTGCAATATTATATTATCTTCTGTGTTTCGGTGGTGGTGGTTATTTTGTGATTTACGTTTCACCGAAAAGTCATTGGGATTATTTCAGTAAGTTTGATGTTGTATGTTTGCAATGTTTTATCTTCTTCTTGAGGTCTCGAATCTTTGCCGTGTCGATTCATCAGGTGGTATTCGATTTCAAGTAACACCGTATGAATGGAGAAATGAAAAGATTACCATCACAGCCGGTGACTGTGATGGGTGTTTATGGTCATCGTTTGGTCACCCTAATTGTGTTGCTAATTAATAGAATTTGGGTCATTGTAGTTGAGCCCTTTGGCGGTTGTCTGAGCAAGTCCATTTTACAATCGTTCATATTTGTTTTCTCCCCATCGATTGTGTTTATGGTATTTTTTGTTCTGAATACTTTATTTTCCACATTTCTAAATTTGGCCATGTATGTTTCCAGAGAGCGCGTAATGACATTGAAGAATTCTGCATTATTTTTTGACAGAGTCCCAGCATTGGGGCAGGTAATTGGAGATGTTCCATTAATGCTTTTATTTTATTTCTTGTTGAACTTGTTGATAGAAATGGTAATAAATCTGTATAACCTTTCTCAAATCTGTTATGTTAATTACTTATGAATTTGTTATTTTCCTTCTATTGCCAAAAAAGAAGTTATAGAGGGAAGTGTTGTTTACCCTCCCTTTAAAACATACCACCTGCTTTTTATAAGATGGCTTGATCTGTGAAGTATGCGTAGTTGATAATTAAATTTGACGACTCCTATTGACTTTAAAATTATTTCATTATTCAAAATTCTTTGCTATATGAGCTTAGCGTTGTGTACTCTTATGTTGTCATTGTTATTGCTAGATCAGTCAGTGGATGATGATAACTTTTTTTGGTAGGTTTTTTTTTCTTAAGATTTGTGTCTTACAGATATAGTGTATAGTTGTGCTAGTCGAAGTAGATTCTTATTTCCAGATTTCCCCAACAAAGTTTAAAAGGTGTACCCTAATTTATTTTTGACAATATAAATGATAATACTTGTTTGTTTTGTTTCTTGCATAATGAACGATTAACCCAAAACGGAGGATCCGGTTGGTTAATGCTGAAGATTATATTGCACTTTACCATTTCAGTATTGTATATGTAAATTAGCTTTTCACGCTAAAGGTTAATGCACATATTTGTTTGTGCTATATAACTTTTAACTTTGTTGCTGTTTAATACATTTTTTTTTTTTTTTTCTTCTTATCTTTGATTAACCCTTTTTGAAATTATGGTAGTTATTCGCGTATTTTGTTAATGTTGTAAAGTGTATATCAATCGGGCATTGAGTCTTCTTCTGTACTAATGTCATGGATAATAATTATTTCAACACAGTTACACCGTAAATAACACAATAGAACATCCAATGAAAGCCTTTCCTGACCCCCAAACAGGGTTCTCAACGATGGGTACTTGTATCTCGAGCTTAGCATGTTAGACATGGCCTTTGCCATTTCCGGCCGACTTTTTTGGTGGTTCTCTCATGTTGTCAACATTAGATAAATATATTTTAATCTTGTTTATGTCCTTGAATTTTTCATGTTGTCCTTGAATCTTATTTTTTAAAGGCTGGAGATTTTGTTTATTTTGGGACACAATTAAAGGATTTTAAATAACCATTCATCTTTTAATGTTTCTCTTTTGTAACTTCTTGTATTGAATTATGAGGCAACAACACTATGGAACTCGCGTTGTTGTTTTTTTAGGTTTTGAGTGGAAGCTTTGTAGTTTAGTTGGTTGTTAAAACATATGCTAATTCTGTATATTATCTTGTTTGCGGTTTGAGTACCAATCGTTTTGAGGGGCAGGTCCTTATTGTCTTTGACTGCCACTAATGGATTAAGCTCTATTTTTTATTCTAGATATTGTTGGGGCAGGGCATAGATAAACTCACATCGGTGTCTGCTAAAGGATGCACTAATGAGGTTATGTGGCTTGATCTTGTATGATCCTCAGCTGGAACCGCTCCATGGGGTGCAGTTTGGTATTATGATTCCACCAATCCTTTGTATTGTGCACGAAGCACCAGTTTGAAGCTTTGATGGTGGTTGTAGTCGTTGTTTTAGTTGTGGTTATTTTTTTATATAGTCTGACTACATTAGATAGCCAATGCTTGAGATTGAGAGTATCGCTATGGTTATCACCTAAATTTACTGTTATTTTCCGAAATAAAGTTGTGAAATCTTTATCATTTAAACTTCTAAGTGTTTGTTTCTCTTATTTCGAGTCTATGATAGTAGAATTTCTAATGCCGCTGTGCTTGTTTTTGTATTTTTTTTTCCTTTAATTATATTTTACTTTTTATCAAGCCGTGCGTAATGTACTGCTTTAGGGGTATTCCATTGTTTATTTATGTAATCATTCTGCAGAGATTGTTCACCTTATTTACATCATCATCAATGTCAACGAGATCGAGCATTTTTGTTCTTCCCAGGATTATCGCGGTCAACAGCAAATTTATCCCAAACAAATTGCTTTAAGGTCTAGCGCTTCATATATAGAGGATGTTATTTAAGTTTATTATCCATTCCTGCAAGCATATACTGCTTCTCCCAACCCAGATCTTACTATCAAAAAGTCAAACGGTCACAAATATACTTACAGTTGGTTTACAATAATAATAGTAGTATAGGGTACTCCAATTGGGCTTGTCATGCACACGAGCTTAAATGAGATTTAAATGCAACCACTTGCACAACATTAGGCGTTCGCATAGTAATATCTATTTCATTAAAAGACATGTTCTTGTCCATCATGACAGTGAAGTTTTGTATTTAATAATTTCTATCCAAACGTATTTTTCGATTGTTTAATCATTTTTTGGGTTCTACTCCTTCATTTCACGTATTTTTTCATGCCTGAGGCTGCCGATTAATTTAATAAATAAATAATACGTCAATAAATAGTTAAAATAATAAACAAACATCATCACCTTCATAATTAAAAAATAGGGCAATACGAGGCTGGAAGGGGAATTCCTAAATTAGGGTTGTGAGAATTGAACGATCTTTAAAAGTGTTTACCTAGAGTGGGAATCACTAAGAATTGAAAAATCAATCAAAATTAAACATTTACATTTAATTTTTCAAATAACAAACTTGAAAAGAGAGGCGTTTGGTAAACTCGTCACTGACCATACGGACCAGGCGCCCCATTATCAGCCTAATTAGCGCATTGCTACCTTGACCGAAAATTCACGGCAACGTAATATAGTAATATCAAACATTAGAGTATGTGATTTCTTTGGAAATTCTGGGAGGCAGAATTGAACACACTTGCTAAAAAAAAATTATAAAAGAAATGAAATTTTAAATATTGGGTTAATATAAAATTCATGGAAAATAATATCAACATCTGGAGTGCAATACAAAATACAGCCACTATTGAATATATGTACCAGCACGCACTTACCGAAATAAAATCTATCAACCTCTAGAGTGTAGCTCTTGTCTTATTTTACGAAATGATTAAAAACGATGATTCAAATGCAATAAACTTGATGAAATGAATAGGTTAAAAGCAATAAATAACTCTTGCACGTGTAGTAAATGGTGCTAACTCTATTTTGTTTATTAATTTGACAAATTAAATTTTAGTTTTTTTAACATTTCTATTATTTGTTAATTATTATTGTTCTTTAAATTTTTGTTTTTCATTACCACCTCTATGTGCAACCCGTTCGTAATAGTTACCCCGGTTCGGAGCCTATTGATTTGGATGTTCTCTTTATAAATAAAATCATTCTTAACTTTTCTGAATTTCGATTTCATGATTAACGTAATCTTAATGGATTTTTGGTCAATGGGAGCTTCACCCGTAGAAGTTCCAACTTGGACCCTGAAATAATCCTATGACACAGTATTTAATTAATGACCTATACACATTTCTTTCTTACAAAGCAGGTGCATTGTACCTTTAGCTTTAACTTCCTAAAATTCTTAATACACCATTTAGTTGGTCAATTCCACAAGTGATTAGTAATATGAAACGATTAGTACAACAAACCTGTTGTTTATTTATTAGGATAGGCCTACACCATTAACCAATGACATATAAACCATCGTAGTCCCAGAATTCTGTTTTAAGCTACAAACTTGGTGATTAGTTTAAATTAATGCACCAACAACAAAACAACAAATTTATTGATTGCTTACCTAGTATGATTATGGCCATTAGAGTCGGTAGATTAGCCCTAAACACCTACACTTCTATCACTCTAAAACAAATCATCAATTAAACTTTAATTAAATATTTGAACTTCGAGCACAACCAATTACATAACGATTTGAGTGTTTATTTTTGGTGATAGAGTATTTTCTTTTTGGAATTTGTAAGTAAGAAAATCACTCAACACCTAGGTTAACCCTAACTCTCGCGCCATACGTTTTAATGTTTTCACCAACAATTTAAAGGACAGTAGCCGTTCTAATAAGTCAATCAGATGGATAATTCTTTATAATGGTAAAGTTAAATCCTGTTAGTTTTATCTTTACTTTTTCTTTCGAAACTATTACTTCGTCTGGGTATGACTATTGGTCTTACATTTTTTCTTTCGAAACTATTACTTCGTCTGGGTATGACTATTGGTCTTACATTGACACATCCCACCAGTTTCATATGGAATGTCGATTACGATATTGCGCTGGAAGAATGGTGGTACCTTGCCTAAACTACGTAGAACAAAAGTATTGAGATTAAATAGTCGGAAAAAAAAGTTTGGAAAATGGACGGCCCCACATGCCTATTACAAAAAGCCTCCCAAAAAAATAAAATCCACATCAAAATTCAAACAAAAAAATGCTCGTATTCAATCTATCAAGATTTATGAACATTATATCTGTCGTGCAGTTTTCTTGTTGCCCCTGAGAACCGGTGCTGAAGCCCATCCTTTACCCTCCTTCGGTTGTTTGCACTTTTTTCCAGACTTTCCCTTTAGTGTTTGTTCAAACCATTCGGCTGAGACATGCTCCATCCTTACTTTCATTGTGTTGCATTCATGCAAGACAATCCACAACAACACTCTCAATCTCATGTCTTGGCTAGCACCCTGCATGTTCACAAATTAATATACATATCTTTTATTAATAAGAGTGATAATAAAAAATTATGGAAAACATCAAATTTGGTCTCTGAAAATTTCTTTATTGTCACCTCGATCTCCAATTCTCGATGGTCACCAACCTCGTTTCTTCCGGTACTTGTTATCTTTCTACAAGTCTTCATATTTTTAATAATGTACAAGCAACAATCGCAACTGCGTTTATTTCGTTTAGACCAATTTAATGGTTAGTGTTGTTATCAAACTCGCTGCATGGGAAATTAGCTTGGAGTGAAGCATGCTTACGAATTGAATTGCTTCGCCCCACCGACGATGGGACAAACTCTATAAGTCCTGAAATCACCAAGAACGTTGTTCTCTGTTTCATTTTGGTACTGCTCCTACAAGACACTCAACTGTAGCATACAAATGTCACAATCTATTAAATAAGTGAATAACTAGGTAACACGAAAGTTAGTGATAACACTGGGTTGCTCACAAAAGTCTCCACAAGTTCCTTTGTTGAGTCGTCCACGATGTTGACACCCGGGAACGAATCTTGAACTTGGACTTCTTTCAGAAGTAGGTCAACAACAAGAAGTTTGAAATGTCCCGAATTTGAAAAATGTAGCGGTATCATGATCTGTGACAAATAAGAAAATAAAATCGCATATAAAGTGGAGAGAAAATAGATTACTAAAACTAAGCCGGACCATGTTTTCTAGTAAACTGAGTGCAACTCCTCAAATGAGTTGCCCTACACTAACCTTTGAGGTTGCTCGGATATCCCCACTTACAAATCGCCCCTTTATCTTCATCTTATCAAATTGGGTACGGATGTCCTCAGCATCTCCAAATTTCTCACCCTAAGTGAAAGTAAATATAGAAGCATCAGTTTTATCACTAATTACAAAGTATATAGTTCGTCATCTGACGTGTACATTACACTAAACCATAATGTCTAAACTTACCAACGTAAACACGGGAAAGAACCATACAGGCATACCAGGTTTGCGCTCCTCCTCATAGTTTAGTATGTCGCAAGACGTATTTAGCACCTGCAAAGCACGGATGTTTTACGATTCATTCATAACTAATGTCCTTACACGTAAAACATACAAATAGTATATGACTATTTTTTCAGATTTACAAGGTTAGGATTTACCGCAGCCGACACCCACTTGTTCGGTAGCAATGTCATTATTTCTTGACGATCCACGTATGTGCTTCTAGTCTCAGAAATAATGTCCCTACATTAAATCATTTGAGTGATATACTTATAATTTAATGGACCAATATTAAGAATCCGAATAAAAAGTGATTTAGAATATTTCCCTACCTTGGTGGTAGGTTATTGTCCACTGCGTACATTACTAGTTTCATCAACCTTTCCTCCTTCAGCATCTTCGCCTGTGAGAATGGATAACCCAATAACACATAACGTCTCCAAGTCGACATGCTCATGAGGTCCGATTCGCCTTTAGCCTGTGTAGAATCATGTTGGCTCGGCGAGACTGCATGATTTTTTAAGATTGACTTCAGTCTTTTGTTTCCAGAATCGTCGGCACCCTATATGGAACGAGTAACAAAATTAATCAAACGTTAATATAATTCGTAACAAATTCAAAAGTACGCCACACGTATAGGTCAAACAGTAATTGGTAACAAACATTAGGGTAGTTCTATAATACACCTAGTGTATTAATACACCTATATCTTTTACCTACTATAGCAAGTTAGCAACAAGTAATTTTAAATTGTTTTTAATCAATTATGTATGACCCACAAAACATTTACCTAATTTCTTTATAGATCTAATAATGGGTTAATATTGATATTTCTTACAATCCCAACCATGAAAAAAATATTTCATAAATAATATTCAATAACTAATATACATTTTTTATTTTTCAAATAATTAATTCAATTTCGTATATATAATAAAAATATGTCATCTCATTACGAGTTTATAGGTTATTTATAAAATATAAAATATTTATGAGTAAACCTATGAATCCATGTTGTGTCAAAAAACAATCTAGCTCTATATAATATTAATATTAATAATACTTCTTGTCCCTAAAAAAATTAATAATACTTCTTTTAAACTTGGCAATATTGTATCAGTATATTGTATTAAAATTAAAGGAAGAATACAAAAATGATATGATATTATAATTCTTTTTTATTTTTTAGGTCGTAAAATTATTAACAAACACTATGTAAATGATTCAGTTATCGTTAGTTAAAAAAAAGAGTAGGAGTTGATAGATGTTAGATGATGTTTAATTAATTCAATTGTAATACAAATAAAATTGAAGCATGACAATAAGTTATGGAATAGTATCGTACACTTATCGTGGATATATGTTAATATGCTATTGGTAACATGTCAATATTAACAGATGTAGATTTTATGTAAGAGAATTAACTATCTTTTTAAAAAAATATTTTTTCTGATTTTTTATTTATTTATATATTTTTTATAAATTGTTTAAACTTTTTAAATAAAATTAAATTTTGTAAAAATAGTTCCAAGGTTTTAAGTTAATTTTAAGATATTTAAATTAATTTTCAGAGTTTAAAAATAACTTTATAATTTTTTATTTTTTATTTTATTTTCTTGCCGGAAATTGTCATTGGAGGTTGCAATTTTGTAAAAGAAGTGGAGTACAAGTTGTAATGGGTAAAAATAAAAGTTTAGGTTCCAAAGTAACAAAATGAGTATAGTACAAGCTGATTTATGTAATTGACCCTAATTTGAAATATTATAAGGTAAAATATATAAATTTATTCTAAAATATTTTGAAACGGCAGACCAAGATGCTACGAAGCAAAATAATTCTAACGACAAATTTGGAACAAGATTGATAACTTTTGTTAAGATCAGAAGGTATATCTAGAAAATAAACTGTGAAAAAAATTTAGATTATCTTACCATAAGAAAATATTTGAAAATAAATTTTAAAATTTTCACATAAGAACTTAAAAAATTGTTATATGAATCTTTAATTTATACTTAAAAGTTAACAAGTATTTAATAACTCCATAATGATAAAGTAAAATCTAGGATATTGTAAATTAAAATGTACCTTTTTTTATAAAAGAAATATATGTATAAAATTCTTCAATCCGTAAACTACATCTTATTCAAATTAACTAAGATTACAAAATTAAAAATATTTTTCAGTAAATATAAAGTACATAATAAATACTTTTACTTCTCAAAGTAATTAATACCTTACTTATTTAAATTAATCAAAATTACAAAATAAAAATACTTTTCAAGTAAATATTAACCGTGTAGTAAATATTTTTAACTTTCAAAATAATTAATATCTTAAAAAATATTAAATGAATGAAAATAGTTTATTAAAATCCTATGATTATTTAATTGAATATAAAATTAAGAAGTAAAATATGAAATACTTCCACTAATAATAATAAAACATTATTTATCTAAGTCATTAGAATCTTGATACCTATTATATAGGTAAGTGGTTAACTAATTTAATGGCTAAGATTGCATTAAGAAGATCCAAGGGTTGTCATGATTAGGTGTATTAATACACCAGATGTATTATAGAAGGACCCCAAACATTATAATACCTTGGATTGATGGTCCTTTGGAGGTGCGTATGCCTGTGCTTCAGCGCAGTCGTCATCCAAATTTAAGGCCAGAGTTTTTTCGGACTTGTCCGAATAGCAAGCCCTTTTTCTCGTAGAAGAACCATCGGGGGTCGTAAATTATATTATTCTCGTTGGGGACTGGTCCTTCGTCCACGATACTGTCCTTGCTTACCTCAATGCACACCTTATTTCCTTTATCAATCACGCTGTCACTGTGGCTCATCTTTCCCATCGTTTGCACCACCGCACTTAAGTCATTCAATGTTTTCTCTATGTTTCCTAAAATATTTGATTGGACATTGACGGGATTGTCTTGTTTATTATTTCCAACTGAGTCTTTCATAACCGTTAAAACCATTTCCAGTGATTCCCTCAACAGGCGGAGCTCGTTGACCACCTTAAACAGTAAGGACTCTCCCTCAATGTTTAGAGCCCGTGATTCTAAATTACCTCTTATAGACCCCGGAGACTCTATCCTAACGTCGAAAGTCGGATTTGCTCTACCATCTTTGGCGCTTAACCCTACAGGATCTTTTCCCAACCTTCTGCTTGAACCCCAGCCGTACGCCCTCTTCGAACCTGGTGTCGCCATTTCCGCAATCTTTTCCTGTGTACATGCCAAAATGCCTCTTACAGTTTATAATAGAGCTAACCCTTAGGCAATAAAATTATTACGGCACCTAATTTAAGAAAACACACCATATTTAACAGGGAAGGGGGGGGGGGGGGGAAAGAGATTGGCAAACATATTAAATTTTGGCACAAACTATTTAACGGACACGAATCTAGCAAATCAACTGTCCAAAAACTAAATTGTTTAATAATTTGTTGCCAAACCAATCAAATTCATGAGTTAGTTAAGCAGCAGATATCAGATTAATCGATTGGTTGAAGAGCAATGATCGTTATTAGATGAGTAGTTTCTGATTTTTTGCAAAAAAATTAAAATTTACATCAAGGCTATGCAACAATGCAACAAAAAACGAGATAATGAAGAATAATCCAAACCACTACGGACAGTACATGCATATTTGCTGTATCATGGAGTACCAGTTCCGGCTACCTGTAAAAATCATTTAAATTGAAAACCCAAATTTTATCGCCTACAAAGCTCGCGGATTTAAAACCATGTAAAATTTATACTGGGGTAGAAATTATTAAAAAATTACATTTCGTACAAGTACTAGTAAGGTGCAAGTGCTCCGCACATGAAACATAAAATTTTACGAAATACTATCTTATAATAAATAAAGTACAAATTTGTGGTTATGCATATTAATTAGTTTTCTTAAATAAAAATGAATAAATTTAGAGTTAAATTATAGTTATGTATTTTAGTAGTTTCATTTTGACTTTATATGAATTAATAAACTATTTTTTATCACAATAGTTTCAATTTGACTATATATTAATTAAAATGCAGAGTTAAAATATACTTATGCATTTTGGTATTTTCATTTTGACTTTACCTGAATTAATAAACTATTGTTTATTAAAATAATTTCCTTCTCGTATGTAAACCTAATAATATAGTCTCCATACAAGCAGAAACTAACATTTGATAAAATTGTGGATATGTATTTATGTTCACAATTCAGTCTCATTATTTTCTTACGATATAAAGTAAATAAAGTAAAAATTACGTATTGTGAATATATTTTTTTTTTTGTTAAAAATAAATTACTTTAGAGTTTAAATATAGTTTGAATTTTTGTAGTTTCGTTTTGACTTTATATGAATCAATAAACGATTGTTTATTACAACAATTTTATTTTAACTTTATATGAATTAAAATTTAGAGTTAAAATATAGTTATGTATTTTGGTAGTATCGTGTTGCCTTTAAAAAATTTAATAAACTATTGTTTATTACAGTAATTTTCTTCTTGTACGGAAACTTATTGAATTACGAAATAAAGTAAAAATTACTGATTGTTCATATTAAGTTTTTTTTTTTTTTATTTTGTTGACAATAAATTAATTTAGAGTTAAAATATAGTTATTTATGTAGACTAGTAGTTTCATTATGACTGTAAATGAAATAATAATCTATTGTATATTCAAATAGATTTCATTTTAACTTTATATGAAATAAAATTTAGAGATAAAATATAGTAATATATTTTGTTAGTTTCATTTTGACTTTGAATGAATTAATAAACTATTGTTTATTACAATATTTTCCTTCTCGTATGAAGGCTCAATAATATAGTTTCCATTTGAGGAAAAACTAAGGGTTCGTTTGCTTAAGACTGTGGAGTGTTTGGCCAAACATGACTGAGGAAATTAATGAGTGTGATTTATTGGGATTCGCTCCTCTAAATACACTGATCACAATCTAAAGCAAACGAACCCTAACATTCGATAAAATGTTAGGGTTTATTTTTTAATGTTTACAATTTAGTATCATTATTGTTGTTATTATTATTGTTGTTATTATTATTGTTGTATTATTATTATTACTATTTTGGAGGTATATGAAAACTTTTTATAAAATTTCATCCTATAACAGACTCAACTAATTAGAAAATGACGAGCAAAAATATATAAGGATAATTTAGTCACTACATTAAATAATAAAAAACAACGCATACTTTTATAGTTAGGGATAATTTGGATTTTTTTTTTCTTTGTACTAAAAATTGGTGAAATGATTAGGCTTCTTTTTTACTTTTTTTTTTTTTTTTTTTTGTGGATATTTGTCCAATTCTTTTTGAAGGGTCTAACCACGAATTAACATGACAAACTAAATGTTTGCGGATTTATTTTAATTGGATGAATTGAAACTGTTACATAAATCTAGTTTCTTTACTAGTAATGAATTAATAAATTGCCAAACCAAAAGTGAAATCTCGTGCTAATGTGCTATTCGATCAACACGAACACAATTTAATTTTCGCTGCCTTATACAACCAAAGTAAAGTACAACAGCACCTCTGATTTGCCGGATTTGTTTTTGTTTTTTTTAACTTATATTTAAATTTTTTACTGTATGGAAAAAGAAAAGATCTAGCCTTAGTCTATCGGTAATATTCTTCTAACTACAGGAGGTCAAACAATACACGACTGAGCAAGAGGGCAGCCAAAGAACCCATTGGGCCACCCCAAATCTAAATATTTTCTGAGGTTGTTTTGCGTAAATATAACAAATGATTTATTTGATTTATAAAATTAGTAAGCAAACCACACCCTGTAATTCATTGCGTTGGCTTTGTATTAATCTACGAGAGGTTACAAAAAGTATGAGTTTTAGTTTTACGGATGCATCCGTCGCATAAGCTAATTACTTTAGCGCTATCCTAGGTGTCGGGGGTTCTTTTTTTTCTTATTCCCTAATTTCTAAAAAGCACAAAAAACGAAAATTATATAACAGGGCATATATATGTATATATAAAAATATATATTTGTGTATATATATACATATATTTATATTTCTAAATGATTATGAAAAAGTCATAGTCCGTGTAGAGTTACACTATACCTCAATCTGCCGTAAACAGACCGACATGATAATTATACTATCATGCCGTGTATTTGGGGAATCACCTATACATACCTTTTTTATATCTGTAAATGTAGACGGTATCTTATATTAAATATAGACTGGTAGATGGGAAAAAAAAAAAAAAAGGACAGGGTTTATTTTTTTTCTTGAATGGAAAAAAAAAATAACGTAAGGTTTATGTTCCCGGATTGGTATTTATTTCAAAAATCGGCTAATTGGAAAAAAAACAATCTTACCATTGGGAGACTTGGGAAGTCAATTCCAGCTCTCACAGTTTGCACCACAGTAGTTTCATTATATCGTTTGGTGTATTCGGGAATCAACAGAACATAACTATATTTTATTTATTTAAAATCCTAATCAGTTGAATTATTCTGGACTCAGGTGGTAAGCATGTGGCAGTGGTGCTTGAAACACTAATACGGGCATACTAATCAAGTTTTACGGTTTAAAAATTTAGGTTGGAAACAAAATGAGGTTCTTCCGTGAAATGTAGACATATGGCAAATCTTTTTTTTTTTTTTTTTTTTTTTTTTGTTTTTTGAATTTTTTTTTTTAGCAAAGTTTTAAAAAAGGTTTACTAATCTTATTTTTCAAAATTTAGCCGATACTGGATAATATCTACATTTATATCTATATTCTCTATTTGACATTACAATATTGTTCTTAAATGTTTATAAGAAAATTAATTTCTTTCTAAAACTACTTCCGAATTTGGGTAGATATTAAGTTAGGGTAGCTGCGCAG
Source organism: Ajuga chamaepitys (assembly GCA_958295605.1). Taxonomy (NCBI): domain Eukaryota; kingdom Viridiplantae; phylum Streptophyta; class Magnoliopsida; order Lamiales; family Lamiaceae; genus Ajuga; species Ajuga chamaepitys. The sequence continues at coordinate 21,472,048 of OY282502.1, forward strand.
CCCTCAGCAGAAGATAGCCATTAAAAAAAGAACGTCACAAGATACTCAATTCCTCGATAAAAATAATATAACACTTTTTGTCCGGATTATTTTTAACTTACTAGTTCTACCTCAAGATATTTGCACAAATCTTCAATTTACCCAAGTTCGCTATTGTGGATTTGGTTAGATTTATATTCGGAATAACTTTAAACTCCAAAATATATTAATTGGAAGATGTGCGAGCCTATTTGAAAAAGGGTGTGGAAATTACAATCTATCAATTGGACGTATAAGTTAAACTAGTGTAGCTCATGCATAAAAAATAAATTTTACATATTCTAATTTTTTTGTTTAACACGGCTTGTTGACTTTATGACTTTTATAATTTTAGAACCTTTACAAAATAATCTGTTACATCTTTCAAATAATACTTCATACTTTTTTAAAAGAATTCATTGCGGCGTAAACGTACTACCATCAATGAGTTGGTACTTACACAATGTACCTGAACCACAGTTGCTTTCAAATCCATTTACTTCAATTTTTATGGAATACGTAGTATAACAAATCAATTGCTTTAGGACCAAAATAAAACACGTTACGGTTGGATTTACTTTATAGTAATTGGTTCAAATTCTAGCAGAACCCCGCAGAGAGCTCTAATCAGATGAAATGAAATTACCCGAATTCCGTAGATTTTAAATATGGTGAATTTCGTTCTGAATCCTGAACTGAGGGCCTTTTTGCCGATTTTAACCTACACTATTGCGTTTGTGTCGGATAGCAACCTATAATTCATTGCGGCGAAGCTTTCAGGCGCCAAAAATTAAAAAAATAAAATATTACACATCCAAAAAAATTAGAAAATCAATTGTATGTTATAAAGTTCACTTGAAATATTAGAAAACTAACTTAAACTTTTATATGTAATCTTCGAAAAAATGAATTTTTGCTCAATCAAAATTCAAATACTTTATAAGATTAGACCATCTTTTTTTTAAAAAAAAGGGGGAAAAAAAAAGGACGTCATTTTATAGTGCAGATATTGTGAGATCATCTATAAATGTTTTAAAAATTAGGAAGTTGGGAGAAAAAATTTAAATATAAGCCATTATGTGTAATACTTAAATAGTTCACTTTCTTTTAATTTTATAAATTTTTGGAAAGTTTTAATATGTTAGTGAAAACAACTCAAGAACACACAACACAAAGGATCTGGAAATTGTACAAAGAATACACTTCGAATTCACACATGCAGTTCGGCCAAAGTTGTGGCCGAATTGAACTTATGCAGAACAGGAACTAGAAATGGATCAAACACAGTTTTAACGTGGTTCGTTCAAGATGAACTACATCCACGGAGGCAAGGCACACCTCAATCCACTAATAACTTCAATCAATTACAGAGAATTAGCTCAAGAAACGAAATGCCCAATTCTGAATGCAAATTAGGGCACGAACACTCAATCTCTAAATGCTCTCTCTAATCTAAAGAACAAGGAAATAATGCGACGTAGTGATCTTCTCCTCAATGAGAGCTTTACAGTGATATATTAATTGAAGCTCGAATGCAACTGAACATGAAGTTATAACTGCAAGAAGTTACGCTGAGCTACCGGACAAATGTGACGGTTTTCTTCGTCACTAACTGCAACTACTTCGTCACAAACGACGGTTATCCCAAACTAACTCGAACCCGGTTTGTTCTGACCAGTTTGTCTTCTTGATGTTAAAACCCGATTTAAACCGCCGGTTCTTCACTCCCTGACTCTGGTTCCACATTCCCAACACACCATATTACAAAGTATAGGCTCACTTGATGAAATTTAACATCACCTCACAAATCTCCACCTCAATGAATCATGTGTGCCTCTTCCTGCCTCACCACTGCCTTGTCTGTTAATGCTCTTCATGACATTGCTCAAGCTGCAGCAGGCTCGAGCAATGCTCCACTTTGTTCCAGGTACACCCTTAGTAAGAAAATCAGCAGGGTTATGCAATGTGTGTACCTTCTTCACTTCCACAGAACCAGAATCAATGATATCCCTAGCAAAATGCAACCTAACATCAATGTGCTTTGACCTTTCATGAAATGCTTGGTGTTTCACAAGGTGTAGAGCACTTTGATGATCACAGTAAATCGCCACACACTTTTGCTTGATGTCCAAATCTCTCAAAATCCCTTTAAGCCAGATTGCTTCTTTGATAGCTTCAGTGAGAGAGATATATTCTGCTTTTGTTGTTGAAAGTGCTACAACTGATTGTTGTACACTTCTCCAGCTGATGGCTGTTCCAAATAAGATGAATACAAAACCAGAAATAGATTTCCTAGTGTCTATGTTTGCTGCAAAATCAGAATCAGCAAACCCCTCCAATGCAACAGTGCTTCCATTCACTTTCTTCTCAAACTTCAGTGACAAGTTCACTGAACCCTTCAAATACCTCATCACATGCTTCAAAGCTTCCCAATGTTCAGCACCTGGGTTTGACATAAACCTGCTCACTAAAGAAACAGCATAGGCCAAGTCAGGCCTACTGCAAATCATTCCATACATGAGACTTCCAACTCCACTGGCATAAGGAATATTGCTCATATGTATGATCTCCTCTTCAGTCTTTGGGCATTGTTCTTTGGTTAATTTCTTCTGCAGATTAACTGGAGTGGAGAGAGGTTTGGATTCATGCATGTGGAACCTCTCCAAAACCTTCTGTAGATATTGCCTTTGAGATAACCAAAGAACTCCAGCTTCTCTTTTCCTCAGAATATCCATGCCCAAAATCTTCTTGGCATCTCCAAGATCTTTCATGTCAAATTCAGTGTTAATTCTGTCCTTCAGCCATTGTACACTCTTCTTGTTCTTGCTGGCAATCAGCATATCATCCACATACAAAAGAAGGAAGACTTTATCTTTCTTTGAACACTTGTTGAAGTAAACACAACTATCATACAGACTTCTTACAAAGCCAACACTGATCATGAAGTCATTGAACCTCTTATTCCACTGTCTTGGACTTTGTTTGAGTCCATACAGTGACTTCTTCAGCAAACAAACTTTGTCTTCTTGTTCAGGAACAACAAAGCCTTCTGGCTGTTTCATATATATTTTCTCAATGAGTTCTCCATGTAAGAATGCTGTTTTTACATCTAGTTGTTGTAATTCCATGTCCTCTTGAGTAACCTTTGATAAAAGCAACCTGATTGAGCAGTGCTTTACTACTGGAGAGAAAACTTCATTAAAATCAATCCCTTCCCTTTGTGTAAAGCCCCTAGCCACCAACCTTGCTTTAAATCTCACTTGTTTGGATCCTGCAGTCTCTAACTTCTTCTTGTATATCCATTTAGAACTCACAAGTTTCTGACCTTTTGGTTTATCCACCAATGTCCAGGTCTCATTCTTTTCCAGGGATTCCATCTCTTCAATCATTGCCTGAATCCAGTGTTCTCCTTCTTCACAATCTAGTGCTTCTTTAAAACTATTAGGCTCTTGTGGTTCCAGGTCTTCAGCAACACTCAAGGCATAGTAAACACTCCCTGCTTGACCATAGAAGTCAGGTCTATTGATTGTTCTTCTAGGTCTGTCCCTTCCAATGCTATATTCTCTCACATTTTGTGAAGGTCCAGCTTGTTCTTCTTCTTCAGATGATGAATCACTAGCTTGTAGATTCTCTTGTGGTTGTTGAGATGTGTGATCATCTTCAGCAGGATGCTCCACCTGAATTAATATCTCTTCATTCTCCTTAGCACCATCAAGTTCTTCCTTAGAGCCTGTTGAAGTATAAGCCATCACATTCTCATTAAACTTTACATCTCTACTTGTGATTATCTTCTGATTTCCCTTCTCTAGACACCACAATCTGTAGCCCTTTATTCCATCTGGATATCCAAGAAATACACATCTTAGAGCTCTTGCATCTAACTTGTCTTGCTTGACATGGACAAAAGCAAGACAACCAAACACCCTTAAACCTTCATAACTTGGTTTCTGTCCACTCCACACCTCTTCAGGTGTTTTGAACCCAATCACTGATGAGGGTGACCTGTTAATGAGATAACATGCTGTAGCAATGGTTTCACCCCAAAATACCTTTGGCAACCCAGCATCCAACAGCATACACCTTACTCTTTCAAGAAGAGTCCTATTAAGCCTCTCAGCAACCCCATTCTGTTGAGGATTCATTGGGACAGTCCTATGTCTCTTGATTCCTCTTTCTTCACAGAAGTTTGTGAACTCAGTAGAGAGGTATTCCAATCCATTATCAGTCCTAAGGTGCTTCAGCTTCTTCCCTTTGACATTTTCCAGTTGAATCAACCATGTTTTGAACTTATGAAAATCATCACTCTTATTCTTCATCAACATGATCCACACCTTTCTACTGTAATCATCAATCAAAGACATGAAATACCTTGCTCCACCATGAGTCTCTGTCCTTGCAGGACCCCATATGTCAGAGTGGACATAATCTAATGGCTCTTGAGTTGTGTGAACACCCTTTCCATAGGGCAGCTTCTTGGACTTGCCCAAAGCACACTGATCACAAAACTCCAGGTTTTGATTTCCCATATTTCCAATTACACCACTTCTTGACAGTTCCTTCAACCCTTTTTCTCCTATGTGTCCAAGCCTCTTGTGCCATTTAACAAGCTCAGGACTGCTCAAGACCATATCAACACTCCCAACAACAGGTGAACCAATCAAGATAAACAACCCATTATGCTGTCTACTTTAATCACCAATTTTTCATGTTTAGTGATATGCAAGAAGCCATCCACTGAGCTAAACTGACAACCACTAGTTAACAAAGAACCAAGAGATAGAAGATTTCTTTTAAGGCCAGGAACATATCTTACATTAGAGATGATTCTGACCACACCATCAAACATCCTTATGCTCACTGATCCAATTCCTTTGACCTTGCATGATTGGTCATTGCCCAGGAGAACATTTCCACCATCTTCTCTCTTCAGTTCATCAAACCATGACTGGTGTGGACACATATGAAAGGAGCAGCCTGTGTCCAAGACCCATTCCTTTACCATTCTTGATTCAGTAACATTTAATACCTCTGGAGGATCTTCTTGAAGGTCAATGGCAGCAGCTTCTGCCCCTTGGTTTCCTCCTTTCTTGTTTCTTTTAGGACAATCCTTCTTCAAGTGACCAGGCTGCTTGCACTTGAAGCATTTCCTCTTCTCAACCCATTCACTTCCCTTCTTTGGATTAGAATCTCCTGCTTTGAAGTCCTTAGAATTCTGTCCCTTCTTCCCTTGCCAAGGTTTCTTGAATTTCACATTCAAACCTTCTCCAGACTGCACCATGCCTTTATCACCTTGAGTCTGGAAGCATTTAGACCTCAGAGCCTTCACTATCCCATCATAAGATAGCTGCTCATCTCTCCCATACATCAAGGAATCCTTAAAGCTTTCCATGGATTTTGGAAGAATGTTTAACACCATCAATGCTTTATCATCCTCCTCCAATTTCACATCCAGGTCTTCCAATTCCTCAACCATCTTAATAAACTCATCAAGTTGATCAGAAATTACCTTATCTTCAGTGATCTTGAAGGCCAACATCTTCTGCTTTAAGAACAGCTTGTTGGAAACTGACTTAGATTGATACAGATCTTCCAATCTCTTCCATGCTTCTGAGGAACTCTTGCATCTTGAGACCTCTCTTAGCGGTTTATCACCCAAACACAGAAAGATAAGACTGAGGGATTTCTTATCCACTGATACAAACTTGGGTTTCTCACTTTCTTCCCAAGAATCAAGAGATATCAAAGCAAGATCAAGGCCATTTTGAACAAGAACTGCATTCATCTTGATCTTCCACAATGTGAAGTCATTTCTCCCTGTAAACTTCTCAAAGTCCATCTTCATACCAGCCATTCCTTCCCTTCTTCAAGCTGTGAGAGTTGGTTCCCAAAGACGGCGCCACTTGTTAGTGAAAACAACTCAGGAACACACAACACAAAGAATCTGGAAATTGTACAAAGAATACACTTCGAATTCACACATGCAGTTCGGCCAGAGTTGTGGCCGAATTGAACTTATGCAGAACATGAATTAGAAATGGATCAAACACAGTTTTAACGTGGTTCGTTCAAGATGAACTACATCCACGGAGGCAAGGCACACCTCAATCCACTAAGAACTTCAATCAATTACAGAGAATTAGCTCAAGAAACGAAATGCCCAATTCTGAATGCAAATTAGGGCACGAACACTCAATCTCTAAATACTCTCTCTAATCTAAAGAACAAGGAAATAATGCGACGTAGTGATCTTCTCCTCAATGAGAGCTTTACAGTGATATATGAATTGAAGCTCGAATGCAACTGAACAGGAAGTTATAACTGCAAGAAGTTACGCTGAGCTACCGGACAAATGTGGCGGTTTTCTCCGTCACTAACTGCAACTACTTCGTCACAAACGACGGTTATCCCAAACTAACTCGAACCCGGTTTGTTCTGACCAGTTTGTCTTCTTGATGCTAAAACCCGATTTAAACCGCCGGTTCTTCACTCCCTGACTCCGGTTCCACATTCCCAACACACCATATTACAAAGTATAGGCTCACTTGATGAAATTTAACATCACCTCACATAATATAATTCAGGAATTTATCATAAATACTACTTTCAACTTATTTCAATTTTTAATTGTGAAAATAATTAACGCTCATCCCCGAAAATTAGATTTTTAAAAATTTATTTATACTTTTAAAACGATCTAATTTAATATAATTTCAAATGTAGAAATCCTTTTAAAAAATTTTAGAGGCTTTATTAAAAAATTCAATGTTATGAATTTTTTTTTTTAAATATAAAATTTTCAGGAGTAACTTAGGATATTTAAACTAACTTTAGAATTTAAGAATATTTTTCTGATTTTCTGGCGTTTTAAATAAATTTTTGAATTTTTTCAGGTTCTTTTATATTTTCCTATATTTTTCTCGCCAGAATTCTTCGACGGAATGAATTATAGGTTGCCATCTAATACCAAACATAATTTAGGTTAAAACCGGGTAAATCGCCCAAAGTTTAGGGTGCAAAAAGATAGTAATCCTTTAAAATATATGACCTACAGTGCTATCGACCTACTTTCAAGTTTCGTATGTGCGTTAAGCAGACTACAACAAATGAAGACTTTTGTTGTAGAATTTTTGACAACACACTTATGGTCATTAATGATAAGTTATTTGTGACCACTTGTCACAAATCACTCTACAAATCATTTGTGACAACTAATCAACTATAAGAATACTTTTAGAGACAACTGTTTGTTGCCAAAAATATTTGAGACGCATTTGAGACCACTATTGTGGTCACAACTATATTATTTGCGAATGCGTTATTACGACGACAACAAAGTTGTGTAAAATACTCATAAGTTGAGACAAATACTGGCAGTTTGAGACCATTTTTCTTAAGTGGTGGCAAATACTTATTATTTTAGACCTCTTTTTTGTGGTCTCAAACGATCCTTTTCCTTGTAGTGTCCACCACCACTAGGAATTATTTCCTTTAAAAAAGGAAATAAGAAAAGGTTTTGTCTAAAGTTAAAGCCCAGAGAATAAAATTTTAAGTCATTTAAATTATATTCGTGCGCCGAATTTTACGACTATCCTAAACCATAATTCAGTTTAAAAACACTTGAACGACGTACATAAAAAAAAAGGACGACAACCACATAATTGTTTGTGAAGTGTGCAGGTATCACTTCTTGGACAAGTTTATTAACATAAACTTTATTTGTAGGAATAGCTAAGGCTAACTTTTTATATAATACATATGTCCTAACCCTGTTCAAAGTTCCTGACGTAGCTGATGTGTGCTTAATTAATGTTATTGAATTCTTAAGATTAGCAATAACCATTGTTATGAAAGCAGTTCAATCCAACACTTTTTAGTGCAATACTACAAACGCCAAAAAAATTAAAATAAGACCCGGAAATGCAATAAACCAATGGAGAGGAGGTTTGTATATTTTTTAATTTTTTTTTATTTAAAAAAAATGAATTAGGAGGTAACCATTTCCAATCATTTCGACTGTACCCATATTTTCGGTTCGACGTCTCCTGCCTCGTAAAATTTAAATATTGTACATTTATAATATTTGACTTTCTTTAAATATCTACGAGTCAATAAATGGAGACGCGTCAATATTTAATTTCAATCAACATACGAAATGGACCATTCATTTTTTTTTCCCCTACGTCCAACTCTTGAAATAGGGTACCATATTAGATTTTGTTAGGGATTGAAAATAACCTATTAAATTACCTTAAAAATAATGCATTGAAGGTTTTCGGCAATGCTTGAAAATTTTGTAAGCTTCTTGGACAAGATTAGTGATATTATGGAGACAAAAAATAAGAAATATCTCTAAAAAAGGTGCAATGATTACTAGCAAGATTTGCAAGCAAAAGATTTAATTATATTACCTAGGTAGGGTATGTTCCCCTAGGTTATAGTAGGTAATGATTGCTAATGTGGGTAACTTGGCTATATTTTGTTCCTAGTGCCCTTTTAAAATCAAATCCATCTAATTTCTTCAATGCCATTCCACACTAATTTCAGCAAATCTAAATATGACCGTATGTGGACGAGTTCTACCCACTTCACTGCAGGTTAGTTAGTGATAATGAAATGCCAATGATGCAATTCATTCATTTATGCTCATACATTAATTCCACAAACTATGGAAAAACATGAAACAATTAAATTTATGATTTTTAATTTCCGAACAATGAGGAGCCAATAAATGTTTGAATAGAGAAAAACAAGCACAACAGAATTCAAAGTATAGTATCGGTGATGTCGCGAACGTTTATAAATATGACCGTAAAGGTTGTACGGTAGTTTTGCTCTCAAACATGTTTTATTCTTTGGTTTATGGTTTTCTAAGTTTAGGTTGCGTCCCTGTCAATCTGGTTTTATCAGTCGGTTTTTAACATTAGTATTATTATTAATTTTTAATCAGCAAATCTATCCAATGATTTTATTTTGGTTTATCAATGTATAGACATGTAGTAAAAAATGGCGGCATCTTCTGTCGACTCCAGTAGCCGTCCGACATTCATATTTGATACTGTGAAGGTACACTCGAAATAAAAATTAGTAACTACCACTGAGTTATAACAGCTCCTTCTTCGCCAGAAGAATCAAAGACACAATACTAAAATATTTGCAGTTTCACTTGGTAACGGAGACAGTGAACAACTTGCTACCGATTAATTTTTTCTACCATTTCCAGTTTAAAAGTATGTACGGGGGAACCTTGTTACTGTTCCCATGTCTGGTTGCTCATAATTAAATATGAACACGTTAGGTTTTAATAAAATGAAAGATCTGGAATCTGTTTACTCGCAAAAGATTAATAAATCCTAAATATTTAATATATATAGGTAGAATATAAGAATGAAAAGTTAACCTCATCCTATCAAAAAAGCCTCTTTTTAGATAAGGGACTTTAGTATGTTCTATGTAAAACTAAAAACGCTTCTATCTATATAAAACTTTCCGGAACAATATACCAAATACATAAACATAGGCGCAGGAAATTAGATTTAGTTGCTACTAATGAGAATCCTGACGAACGTTACTACTGAAAGCGAACGAAGACACATGGAACTACGGTCTAATTTACCAGCCGAGTTAAGCCCTTACAGAATGTTGACGGGACAGACGTTACATTGCAACATAAGCTGTAACGGAATTTATCTTATAGACATATAAATATATATATATCTATATATATATATATATATATATATATATATATATAATTTCAATATGCTTCTTCTATGTGTGAATAGATTTACTAGCCATCTTTTTCCCTTCCATGACACAATATTGTCGGAAAAAAAAAAAAAGAAGGACATACAATTTTTTATTGAGGTTTGAAAGTACACATAAATTTTGGGAGAAGAAGATTCCATGTCCATCTCGGCTATATGGGTCATTCACTCAAAGGAATTGTAAATTTGTCTCATCTTGCATGCTTTATCCGGTTTTCGAAGGCTAGCCCATGGGATGCTCAAAAGTTTACAACCCTTTTTAGACACACTTTTGGGAAGACAATGATGACCATTTTTTGGAGAAAAGGAACCCTAAAGATTTAACAGTTCACTCACTCTCCCCACATATACATATATATATGTGTGTGCCATCCTCCTCATACTTACACTTCCAACTCCCTCTCGGCAGAAACACATACCTGACATACAGTTTAGAGGTATGGATAATCTCGTCCAGACGATGCTTCATGCCGACTACGACTACCTCACATTCCACTCCTTTCAACAGGTTAGCGATAACTAATTTTTTTATGTAGTATATTCCTTTAAAGCTCGATGTTGCATGGGTAAATTTTTGTTAGAACTAAATGTCAATCTTCTATTTTCTACAGGAACGGCTCAAGAGATTTAATGAGAAGATGGTTATCTTGCAATATTTGTTTGAGCATATTGTTAGCGTTGAACTCAATGTGCACCACTTGGTCTCTCTCGTCAATATTGGTGTTTGTCTTCTAGAACTTGATCCGTTCGATTTAAATTTGAATCAGGAGGTCAACAACAACTACTACTATTGGATGCATGCCATGAATGAACTAGGCTGCTGCTGGAGGATGTATGTGGAGAAGCTGCAGCAGTTAAGTTATATTTGAATGGCCACGTCTGTTGGCTTTTTTTGTGGGGTTCATCTCATGAATTTTAAAAGTTGGTGGACGGATCCATCCTGTCACTGTAGTGCTAATGATTGGGATAAATTCTTTGTTTTTGGGTATGTGTGGCGGACGACAGAATGGGCATTTCAAAGGGCTTGGTTTCTTCATTTGTGGCCCTGTTTTTGTTTTCGAAATGATTCAATTTTGTGTAATGCTTTTCTTGTCGCACTACTGTAGCAAATAGACCGCCATGATAAACATGAAATGTATACGAGCTGCACTGCCTTATCTTTCATTACTGTGCTATTTCCTTTTCCATTTCAGAGGGTAATGGTTTTTTCAGTGTTTTAGCAATAACTCTTACTCTTATTGGAGTGATATATTAATAAATAATGGATTTTATTTTAATAATGAAGCACATGGAAATGACTCAACAAATATTATTACAATTTGATCCGAAATTAAACGAAATTGTTAAAAGGGTTTTCCGACGCTAAAATCCAAAAAAAAAAAAAAAAAAAAAAAAATTGGAAATAATTTACTAAGTACTGTCATCTAATAATCAAAAACCAAATATTTTTTTTAAAGGTAAGAGAGATCGGAGGAACATCAATGTAATTGTAGATGGATAACCAGAGACTTTTTTGGTACAGGGCAAAAGACTCAAATTAAAGATTAGTCTGTAATTAAAAAACAAGACAGATATTAAACAAATACCTAAACAAAAGAAAAATACGTGTAAATGAGTTTTCGATCAGCATGAGCACACTGTAATAGATCCAACCCTATGAAACCAATTATACGATATTTATTGAAAAAAAAAAATAACGTAGAAGTCTGATCAAGTCAATTGGAGATCTTCTGAAAATGTTTTAAAAAAATTGCAAGTTGGAGTCTAATATGGTAGGTACGAACCATTTCGAAAAATCCTTAAAAAATTTGTTTTTTTAATTTTTAAATTTTTATGTTTTTGTATTTTATTTTTTAAATAACTTAAGAATTTATAGTAATTGTTACACTCCATATTTATAATTTTTAATTTTTTACAAAAAAAAAATCGACCATCTCCGAAAATTTCTGTTTCTTCAAATTTAATTATAGATAACTGTCCTTTTTTTAGATTCAATAAACTTCAAATTCTACAATCCTTTTAATGACATTTAGAGATTTTGTAAAAAATACAACTTTATGAAAATTATTTTTTAAAAATTAATATTTTCATATAATTTATGATATTTTAATTAAACTGTATAATTTAAAAACATGCTTTCATATGTTTCTGATTTTTCCAGAATTTTAAATTTTTTTAAATATTTTTACTTTTTTCTCTGCCGGAATTCTTTGCTGGGGAGATCTAGAGGGTGCTATCTAATACAAAACATAGTTTAGGTCTAAAACGACAATAACCCCCAAAGTTTAGGTTGCAAATAGGAAGTACGAAAATGAGTTTTGCAATATGATTTTTTCGAAGGTATTTGTTTAATAATTTAGTTATATTTGGTTTTGTTACATAAAGAACCATTAACGCTAGCGAAATATTTAATTAATGTTTTAACCTATTTTGAACCACTTATAGATAGTTCGGGCAAGAAGTTATTTGCGATATGGTAGCGTGCAAAAACTTTTCATAGATTAAAAATTCAAGTTTGAACACATCTTTCCACACTTGACAAAGCATTCCAACCCTAAGACACAAGAGCGTTTAACTAGAAGTACATTAAGAGTAACGCGTAACAATGCTTATTGGCATATTAGAGATAATCCGGTCGATATACATACAAACTACACGACTGTATATAATTAAGGTAAGGAAAAAAACATTATTTTGTAGGTCCGTCGTGACGAAAATACATGTCCGGATTCTTCATTAAAGAAAATTAAGTCAGATTTATTTGTAATAAAGGAGACGTGATTTTCTTTTTATATAATTCCTATGTCCCAACCCTGTTCAAAATACCTGACTTCGCCGATGCGTGATTAATTTTACTTACTGAATTCCTTACATTAGCGATATCCTTTCTCATGAAGACAGTTCAATCCAACACTTTTTAGTGCAATACAATACACAAAAATTCAGGGGGAAATGGTAAAAAAAACAATACACTACAAGCAATTCAAGCCTTACGATTTTTATAAATTTTAAGGTAAAACAGAAAAAAAAAAAAAAATAGAATGCAAACATTTCATTAAACTAGTATGGAACCCACATTTCTGGGTCGACAACTCGTGTCTCGCTAATTTAGGTATTTTAAGTACATCTTATTGATCTTTGTTTTAATATGTACGAGACAATAAGGGAATCACATTAATATCTAAATTCAATCAAGAAAAGAAATTGGTATAGTCAATTTTTTCCACATACGTATTAAAACTGAAATCGGGCATCATAGCTTGTGAGGGGGATTAGAAAAGAGCTAACAAATTTATTAAAAACATTGGCTGGAAAGTTTGCGCCAAAGCTTAGTACTCTTCTTGGACAAGATTAGTAAAATGGTGGAGAATAAAAATACAAAATAGGCCTATAAAAGTGGCAATGATTACAAGCAAGATTTTCAAGCAAAATATTTAATTATATTACCTAGGTGGGGAATGTTCCCCTAGGTTGTTGTAGGTAATGATTGCTAGTGTATGCAAATTGACCATATTTTAATAATATTACCCTCTTAAATTGGTTTACTTTTAATTTCTTAAATGCCATTACACAATAATAGTAGCAATTATCATTCCAAAATTGGGAAGAATACCACCAACTTCACTGCCAGTTAGTTAGTGGTAATGAAGTGCCAATAATGAAATTCCTTCATTTATGCGCAAACATTACTTCCAAAAAATAGGGAGAAATATTAACCAATCAAATGCATATTTTTTTAGTTTCATCACTTAGATGAGCCAATCCTAAGTTTTATGAAAGGAATGATAGGCTGAACATGGTTCTAAGCAAAAGTTTAGGTAAAGTCGTAAACTTTTATAAATATATTCGTAATTAGTTGTATGGGAGTTTTTATGTTAGCTTTGGTTTACATTTGGTTTATTTTAATTTTTGGTTCGTTGCGTACCAGTCAATCAGGCTTTATCAGTCGTCTTTTAATTTAATTTATATTAATCTTTTTCCTTTTTTGAGCATATCTATCAATGGATTTTAGTATAAATCTAATCCCGCGTCGACTAAAGTATATTATTAAAAATGACATAAGTGGATTTAACTGGCAGCATATTCTATCGACTCCATAAGTTGTCCAACATTATAAACCGACTCGCTGCGTGTCAAGTGGAAATAATGCAGAATAACTTCTATTATTCTTTTGTAAGCGACTCCTGCACCAAACTAACAAAGACAAAATACTTAGGCCCCATTTTGGATGAAGGGATTTGATTTGTCAAGGAATTTAAAATGAATAGATTTCAAAATCCTTAGATTTAAAATTCATGAACTTGAAATCCCTTGTTTGGATTTATGAAGCTTTTGTGAAAGGATTTTGAAATCCAAAATGTTCAAATCCATTATTTGGCAAAAAACTGATACAATAATTGCAAAATTCAATTTTTCTCTTAAAACCTTAAACTAACAATTTATATTTTTTACTAAATAAAATAATATTTATCTACATCAAAACTAACCGAGCAAAACTTTTTTTCCAATTATATATTTTCACACATTAAAACATATTATGTATTTTATATCCCAAAATATTATTGTGAGCATTTCATTGGAGATAAAAGATTTGTAAAAAAAAAAAGAAAGAATTAAAAAAATATGAGGAGCTTTTTAGTGGAGAACGAGATGAAGAGATGGCGATATGGAGAAGAGAAAAAGAGAGAGAGAGAGAGGAGGGAAGAGAGAAGTGTGAGTGATGAGGGATTTGTAAATGACTACCATTACCACCAGATTTCACTGATACCCAAATAGAGTGTAAAATGGAGAATTTCAAATCCTTGATTTCTAAATGGGTTGATTTAAAAATCTAGATTTAAAAAACCACTCATTTGACTTTTGATCGAAACACATGGAATGGATTTGACAATGGATTTATAAATCTATAGCACAAATCCGTCCATCCAATTGACGCCTTTTATATTTCTAGGTTTCGAGGATATAATCCAACCTAATGAAGTCAATACCGATCTATTTTTCCCAGAGTTTTGCAGTTCAAAGGTATATTCAACGAACCTTGTTATTGTTCCGATGTATGGTATCTTGCAATTTAATATGAACGCTTTCGGATCTAATAAAATGAAGGATCTAGAACCCGGTGTACCTGTGAGAGGATGGTAATTCCAAAATATTTAAAATATGTAAATATTTTTTAAGAAAAAAAAAAGTAATTAACCCCATCAAATCAAGTACACTATGTTTTACCTCAGGGCACATTATTTTGTCGTATTTGAATCTAAAACCTTTAGTATTTAGATACAACTAACATGCACAACTCATAAAATACGTAGCCGAAGTCTCTAGAAAATAGTTTACGTTAATTCATAAAAAACTTTATGTTCATTTGTTCTGATAACATAAAATGTGTAGTATTAAACTTAGGAGGAAAAGTACCCGGAGGACTATTTCTTAATTTTTTTCAGAAATAATGTCTTGCGCTTTAGAAATTAATCCGACACGTAAACTTTTCATAAATTAGGTAGCCCAATACAGGTAGGTTATAATGTTCTACGTCTAACCGTCTAGAAAACTCCGATCTTGTCTAACCAAAGAAAATACATGTAAAGAAGGTCTAATTTACCCGCCGCGTAAGGGAAACATAAATCGTTGACAGGACAGACGTTACAATGCAACATAAATTGAAAAAAAAAAAGGTATATATATATATATATATATATATATATAAATATATATATATATATATATATGTTTGTGTGCGTGAGTGTGTGTGTGTGTGTGTGTGTATATATGCGTTCTAACCATATTTTTCCATCGATAATTATTTAATGCCCCTATAACTAACCAAAAATTGTTAGAGGGACTGCAGCACTGCTTTTGAAATTGCAAAAACGATAGGGGATAGGAAGCTTCTATATCCATCTCATGGAATAAAATACACTCAATGGGATTGTATATTTGTCTCTTCTTGCATGCTTTTTCCGGTTTTCGAAGAGTTGCCCATGGGAAGCTCAATACTTTACAACCCCTTTTGGACAAACTTTTGGAAATACAATGATTAACATTTTTTGACAGAAAAAATAAAAATAAAAATAAAACACCCTAAGAATATAAAGGTAACTACCTCTCCCCACATATATACATATATATATATATATATGTGTGTGTGTGTGTGTGCCATCTTCCTCATTCTAGCAATTCCCACTCCCTCTCGGCATAAACAAACACCTGAGAAAAAGCTTGGCGGTATGGATAATCTGGTGCAAACGATGCTTCATGCCGACCACGACTACCTCACATTCCACTCGTTTCAGCAGGTGAGGGATTCTGAAAAGCTTCTTGCAGTATTCTCCTTTCAAACACGAATCTGTATTGGGTGAATTCTTTTAGACCTAAACGGTTATTTTTTACATTCCACAGGACCGACTCAAGAACTTCAACGACAATGTGGTCAACCTCAAATATTTGTTTGAGCAGATTGTTAGCATGGAACTCAATGTGCACCACTTGGTCTCTCTCGTCAATATTGGTGTTTGTCTTCAAGAACTTGATCCGTACGACATGAATCTGAATCAGGAGGTCAACAATAACTACTATTACTCGATGCATGCCAGGAATGACCTAGGATGCTACTGGAGGATGTATGTTGAGAAGTTGCAGCAGTTATCTTATATCTGAATGCCCAACTATGGTGGCATTTTTTTTGAGGTTCATCTCATTTCTTAATCGATTGCGGAAGCATCCTTGATGAAACTGTGGTGTCAATGAATGGGATGAATTTTTCGTCTTTTGCTGTGGTAGCGTCGTTTCCTACTACCAAATTAAATTGTGTATGAAGAATACACTTAAACCTTACTAAGCATCCTACTGAGTAGAATGGTAAATAAGGGTCGATCCCACAGGGAACGGCCGAACAGTTTTGATTACGATGTCAAGCAGTTTATGATCAAGTATGCAAGAAATAAATACTTAATAAAGCAATAATGGGGGGGGGGGGGGTTGATGGGAAACTAACAATCTATTAGTGACAATTAAAAACAAATAGACACACTTAAAAGAAACAAGTACTCAAAAACACTAGAAGAGATCTTTTTCGGTTTTAGTTTTCAAATAGTAAAACAAGTCACCCTTGATCATGCTTCCCCTTGGTCTTGAACAATTGATGCAACTATGGTTAATGCCCGATTAAATTATGATTTAAGCCCTTATCTCAAGACTATTAACAAGCTCTAATAGCCTTGTTGTCCCTTAATCTTAGTTAATCAAAATAAGCTCTTCGACTAACCCTATTCAGTTTAATCGAATCCTCGAACAAGCTCTCTTAGATTCAATCACCAAAAGCATTAAACACTAGGACAACGAGATAAATTCAACATAAAACTCGAAAGCTCGGTTTTAGTGGTTGAACTTTGTGTTATCCCCAATAAATAACTATTGTTTGCTACTCGGGAATCGGAAATCCTACAATTACGGATAGTAATCTCCTATTCTAGCAACACATTCACAAATCCCTTAAAGGGTGATCAAACCAATAATCAATTCATAAATGTGAGTCAACAAGAGCAAATAACACAAAACACTTAAATACAAAATAATCTCGGTAACATTAACCGTAATAATCACATCAATGTCTCGACTCAAGGTTCCACAATGATCAAGGATGAACTAAGGATGCTAGCCATCCATATTAACTAATACAATCAGAAAGTAAATGGGAAAATAAAGAAACATGATACTGATATGGATGAATCCAAAGATTTCAATTGGAGAAGATGATCCTTCAATCCTTTGTCCAATCTCCTTCCTTGGTGGCTGAATAGTGCTCTCCAAGTATCAAAAAGTCCTCCAAAAGTTATCCAAAGTTAGGTTAAATTCGAATGGGATGATATATATATAAAGGGAGAAAGTGCTAGGCAAAAATAGGCAAAAACGTATTCAGGATTTTAAAACAGGGTAGTGAATCTCGGCCGAGACGGGAGTGTGTCTCGGCCGAGACGTGAAAAAGGGTTTTCAAGAATTTTGGGTCGAAGGTCAATCTCGGCCGAGATTGGGTTGCATCTCGGCCGAGACGTGAAAAAGGGGAAACTAGGGCTTTTTAGGTTTTGACTCATCTCGGCCGAGATTAGATTGCATCTCGGCCGAGACTTTCATCTTTGACATTCTTCAGA
This sequence comes from Ajuga chamaepitys, assembly GCA_958295605.1. Classification (NCBI taxonomy): domain Eukaryota; kingdom Viridiplantae; phylum Streptophyta; class Magnoliopsida; order Lamiales; family Lamiaceae; genus Ajuga; species Ajuga chamaepitys. Next base: position 21,489,977 of record OY282502.1, read on the forward strand.
AATTCCCTGGAGCCTCATCTCGGCCGAGATGAGATTGAATCTCGGCCGAGATCTTCAGACTTGCAAAACTTCAGAAAATTCCCTGGAGCCTCATCTTGGCCGAGATGAGATTGAATCTCGGCCGAGATTTTCAGTCTTGCAAAACTTCAGAAAACCCTTGGAGGCTCATCTCGGCCGAGATTAACATCCTGTCTCGGCCGAGATCTTCAGTTGGCCCTTCCTTTCTTGCCTCGATCGATCCCTCGACTCCGCGGTTGTTTAATCTTCGATTTCGACCCTTTTTACACCTGTCTTAATACAAAAATAGCTCGAACGCATTATTTTGCCCATTAGAATATAAAAGCACTAAATACACATAATTATGCACGTTATTAACACTAAAATGACACTAAAAGTGCCCTAAAGTGCGTGCACGGAACACGTGTACCAAATCTCCCCAAACTTAAAACTTGTTTGTCCCGAACAATAAAGAGAAAGACAAAAGAACACGTGTTTAGGGCAAAGTTAAGTGGCATTTGATTTCGGAATTTTCATGAAAAAGAGTAAGAGATCATGATAAAAGTGAGCATGTGTGATAGACTAGATCCACTACTCTCGAGACAAAACACTCTAGACTTAAGATCCTCACATGGTGAGTGTAACTCTCGACTCTCAAGTGTATCAAAAGGAAAGTGTATACGCTCACATTGAAATGCATAAAATGCCTACCATAAGCTTGCCAATCATCTAAACTTCGATGTATACCGACATGTGTGACAAAGAATCAAAAAGGTCTTTAATAGGTTGTAATGTTGGCTTGGGGTAAGGTGGGATAATTTTGGGTAGAAGTGACTATAAAATGGACTAAATGAGTTAGCTAATCTCATCCACCCCTCAAACAACAATCACTTTACCTCACTCTTTACTTTCTTAGTAAACCAATCCCAAAATTGGTTTCTTCCCCTTACCACAAAGTTCACAACCTAATTGTTTTCTCAATTCTCCGTTAGAGTGTATTTTCTTTGAATTTCCACCACTTTGAGAACGTCTATCGAAAGGTATTTATATTACTAGCCTCTCCAAATCAAAAGCAACAATTGAGTATATACAACTATTTTTTTTTTTTTAAACAAATATTGGAGAGGACTAGTGTTTTCGATTCTTTTCCTAGTGTTTCATCTCTTTTCACCTTTCAAAATTCCCCATAGATTACCCTTTTCAATCCCAAATTACCCGACTACCTTCCAACCACCTCCCTCATACTCAAATAGTCCAATTAGGTTCAAAGGCTAATCGAAAGGGTTTCGGCTTGTAGAGTTGGGCTGTCAAACAAGAGGCTAAAAGCTCAAGGGGCTCAACTAGAGACAATATCAAATTAGGTAAAAAGGATGTGTTTTCAAGCTTGAAAGTAGGCTCAAATCAAGGATTGCCTAAGATCATTTTCAATGTCACACAATGCACCGACTCATGCAAAATAGAGAATCAAGGCAAGTTCTAGAGACCACTAAATGCACTCAATGAATTTCACACGGAAAGAAAGTTTACATTACTCCAAAGATGGGAGTATTTTCTAAAGCTCAAAAACTCACTCGGTTGCAATTTTGATCAAAAGTTTTTGAGTGTATGTTCAATTTTGTTTCAAAAGTCTATCATGCTCTACCATGTGCTTCTTTCAAAGATATTTGTCAAAAACTTTCATCATTAATCAATGCCACATTTTCTTGTTCCTAAACTTCATCCAATTGCTTTCTCGAGCTGCCAATTTGTACGAATCCCACCCCCTCCCCAAACTTAGTTGCAAACTTAGTTTGTGGAAAAAGAGGAGTACAATTTGGTGGTTCGCCGAACTTAACCATTTTATTACACGTTTATTCACAAACATTAACTAAATGAACTACTTTATTAAGAATCCTACTCCTATAACGATAAGGGGAAAATGTGTGTGTACTTATCAACACAAACAAACAATTTGACTTTAAGGCACCCAATGATTATTCAAAAATCCAAAATATCCAAATGAATATGTAATAATATTACCAACCAAGGCTAATAAAAAAAATGACAATGGCTCACAGGCCGGCAATATTACCAACAATAAAAATGGACACATATCACAAAGGCATTCAATATACAAATCAGATTGGTCCACAAGCCATCACATGAAATTCAACAAGCAAGACATGTCAAATGGCTCACAGGCCAACATTAAAGATAATGAAAGAAGAAAAACGGGGGGTAGGGGGTTTCGAGCAGCCGAAATGGTCTTATCTTTTTGTTTTCCCCCAAACTTAGTTTTTCAACTAGGTTTGGGACAAAAAGGTAAGACTTCTCGGTCGCTCTACTCACAGCGAGCGGGAAGGTCGGGGGCTCAAGCCGGTGAAACATCCTTTTATTGACTTGAAGAGGTCGAGAATCTTGGTCTGATTTTCTTGGATAGTTTCCTTGATTCCTCTCAGCTCAGCTCCAATAGATGCTCGCAGCTCCACCAATTCGGCTCTGACGCCTTTGATCTCGTCCCCCATGGCCGCCATTAAGCCCTCTTGCCGTTCCTGGAACTCAAATTGAGTTAGAATGACAGTAGATGATCTTTTCCTTGACGGCTGCTCTGGTTGGCTACTTCCTTCCCCTTCAACCCCCACGCTCCGAACCCGTGCCACCGGACGTGGCTTTTTAGCACGCTTGAATTTGGTCAGTTCTTCCCGGTTTGGCTCCAAGGAGGCATTGAGGTGTGCCTCGGAGCTCAGTTCCAAATTCAGCTTACTTTCCAAGTTGGTGAAGTAAGTCAATACGGGGTTGGGTAGGCGGAGGTAAGGTCCCTCGTTTTGGAGCACGTATGGGACAGCCGGACCCGATATGCCCTCTTTGTACCCGAGCATGGCAATGCGCATGTTCTCCATCTCCTCCCAGTCCAAATAATAATCAGTAGTGATAGGTGTGTACTCTGGAAGGGGAACATGGTAATGCTCGAGTATAGGGGTTATCAACGCCCCACAATAGATCGGGTCGGGCATTTTCGTTTCTCTTTTCCTCTCCGTCCTTAGTTCTTTCACTATCTTCTGAAAACATGACACCAAGTCCTGCTGGAAGTCCCTCTTTCTCCTATCCACTATGCCCCAAAGAATTTCCATCTCATATAACCTAGGAGAACTGATTTCTTTCCGTCCACATATAGTGGAACTCAGCAGCTTCTGTAGATACTTTACCACGGGGCTTCGAATGAAGGTGAGCCTTGAGCTCCTTGGATCATATGCCTGAGGTGCAACTATTCCAGGGGCGGCAGTGATTTGCCCCCAGAATTATTGCACGTTGAACTCCTTTGACACATGGCGATCACCGACGGTTACAGTCTTGAAGCCGTATATGTGTTCCCAGCTGTCGTTGCTTAGTGTCTTCTGTTCGTTAAGAAGCTGGAATTTGAAATGGTGAACTGAAGAGCCGGAAATGATCTCCTCCTCGATCTCGAGTGTGCTGAAGAACTCTAGCACAAATTTGAGGAAAGGTGGGCGGCGGGCGAGGCACTGAACTAGACCTGCTGTGTCTAACAGCTCCAGAACGTTTTGCCGGATGCCCATAGCGTCCAAGATCTTGGGATCGCCATAGCGGGTAGCGGACACCCTCCTTTTCATCAATTTGTCAAACCGTTTCCTTTGATCTTCTGTTCCCAGCACTATATCAAAATCTATGGGCTTCGTGGACTTGTCGGTGGAAGTCGGTGGGACTTTCGGTGGAGGAACCTCCGGAGTAGGCTCAACAGCCTTCTCCTTACCCTTGGCTTGGCTTCTTCGGATTTTTTGCGTGACTCTTCGGCCAGAAGTGCCTTCTTGAGTGTTTCCTTTTGTGATTTTTGGAGGTGCCATGGGTACCTAAAATCAACAATTCAATTATCAAAAACTTGTGGCAAAATAACTAGTTCAAGTGCAAGTAAGAGATGCCTAGGTTCACTTGAATCCGACCATATATCTAACAAAAACAAGACAAAATGTATCGACCATGCAATGACAACCAAACCATATTCAAATAAGGTCAACATTACGATAATATCAACAATTAGTCTTAAAAATCAGAGAATATAGTCGAATTTAGCTAACCTAGGCACAACAATTTAATACCTAGCACGTATTTGATAATATGCCACAACGAATTTAGCCTTTTCAAAAACTCACAAGATTATACTCAACAATCCACCCACTCCATCATCAGGCAACTATACGAACTATCAATAAATTTTATCATTTAAATGCATAACACTTATCACATGGCAAAAAATCAATATAAGTACTTGTATGTATAACCAAGTTCAATGAACATGCATAGAAACGTAAAATTAACTCTCAATCTCAACAATGTATACACTAATATGCAATAATAAATCGAAAGGAGGAGATAGCCGTACTTACCGGTTGAGTTTAATCGAAAAGTTTTTTGAATTTGGGTTGCTCGCGCCCTTTTTGACCCGACCTCAAATGTGCTCCAAATCCAAATATTTTTGAGGGAGAGTGGGTGTGGTGATGTGAGTGAGGTGTGGTGTGAATTTGAGAGGTGGAAATAGAGTGCAAGGGTGATTATTGGAGTAGTGTGTGCGTGAGTGTGTGAAAATCGCAAGTTTGGGGAAGAACTGACCTAATTTTCGCGCAGGGGGTATTTATACCTGTTTTCCGTCTCGGCCGAGATTCGAATTTGGGCTCTGTGTCTCGGCCGAGATCCGTTCTACGCTTTCAGGAAAACTTGACCCGGCAAGGGATCTCGGCCGAGATTCTGTAGTGTCTCGGCCGAGATGAAGTCTTAGCATTTTTTACCCCCCATTCTGGACAACCCCGTCTCGGCCGAGATGCATGTATGTCTCGGCCAAGATTGTTCTTCAGCAAATTTGCTTCCATTCTGGACAACCCCGTCTCGGCCTAGATTCGGTCCTGTCTCGGCCGAGATGCTCTTCCAGCGAAATTGGCTCAATTTCCATTCAAACCCGTCTCGGCCGAGATGCATGTATGTCTCGGCCGAGATTTGCTTCCAGAGAAATTTCTTCATTTTGGGCCCTTCTGAATCTCGGCCGAGATGATGTAGTGTCTCGGCCGAGATTATCTTCTAGCAAATTTTCCAGTTTTTGGCATCTTTGGATCTCGGCCGAGATGAAGCATGTGTCTCGGCCGAGATAGGCTTCCAGGGAAGATTTGCCCTTTTCACTCACATGGCGTCTCGGCCGAGATTTCTTCTGTGTCTCGGCCGAGATGGTCCTCCCCTGCATTTTTCCACCTTTTTGGTGTTCTTCACCCCCATTCTACACCATGTCTTGTCTTGGATTTGCTTGTTTGGTACCTACACACATTTTAACCAACACAATTCAAAATTATGTAAATAATAATAAAACTACTAAACTATGAATTTAAAATACGAGAAAACGAGTAAACGCCGGGTTGCCTCCCGACAAGCGCCTTTGTTTAACGTCGTTGGCTCGACGGACGCTTTTTCAGTTTGGTGGTGAGTCTTCCACTCGTTCTTCTTCACCGGGGATTTCTTGAATATGCTCTAGATAAGGCTTGAAAAGATGCCCATTGACCTTGAAGATTTTTCCGGTTTTACCACTTTCAATTTCGATGGCTCCATGATCGAACACCTTAGTGATAACAAAGGGTCCTACCCATCTCGAACGGAGCTTGCCCGGAAATAACTTCAACCGAGAGTGATATAATAGCACTTTCTCCCCAACCACAAACGTTTTCCGGGTAATTCTCGAGTCATGAAAAGCCTTCGTTTTCTCCTTGTAGATCATGGCGTTTTCAAAGGCTTCATTTCGAATTTCTTCGAGCTCTTGCAATTGGAGCTTTCGGTGTACACCGGCTTCATCAAGGTTCATGTTGCATCTCCGAATAGCCCAGCATGCTCTATGTTCAAGTTCCACCAGGAGATGGCATTGCTTTCCATAAATGAGTCGAAAGGGAGACATACCAATTGGAGTTTTATAGGCAGTCCTATACGCCCATAATGCATCATTGAGCCTCAAACTCCAGTCCTTGCGATTTGGTTGCACGGTCTTCTCCAATATCGACTTGATTTCCCGATTCGAAGTTTCGGCTTGCCCATTGGTTTGTGGATGATAAGGCGTCGAAACTTTGTGCAATACATCGTATTTCTTCAGCAATGCGTCGATTTTTTGGTTGCAAAAGTGTGTGCCTCTATCACTTATGATGGCTTTTGGTATCCCAAACCGAGCAAAAATGTTGGATGGGACGAACTCGGCCACAACTTTAGAGTCATTGGTTCGGGTTGCTTTCGCCTCCACCCACTTGGACACATAGTCAACAGCCAACAATATGTACAAATTCCCATAAGACAAGGGAAACGGTCCCATGAAGTCCATACCCCAAACATAAAAAATTTCACAGACTACAATCGGGTTTTGGGGCATTTGATTTCTTTGAGAGACATTTCCCGTCTTTTGACAGTTGTCACAAGACTTGCAAAAAGCAAGGGCATCTCTAAATATGGTGGGCCAAAATAATCCACTCTCAAGCACTTTGTATGCCGTCCTCTTCGGCCCGAAGTGGCCTCCACAAGCATGTGAGTGGCGAAAATTCAACACCGACTGCACTTCGTCTTCGGGAATGCATCTCCTGATTACTTGATCTGAACCATATTTCCAAAGGTATGGATCATCCCAAACAAAATGCTTCGACTCACTCTTCAATCTATCCCTCTATGGTTTACACATCCCAATGGGAAATCTCTTCACCCCCTAAATTCAGCACTTCGATTCTTTCTCGAAGTTGCTCCAAATCTCGAGCTCTCCTTCTCAATTCACGTTCACGTTCCTTAATATCCGGTTCAAATAGCAATCATTTTTCTCCTTGCGAACGCAAGAACATTCACTACAAGTAAACAAAAATAAGGAAACAAAGTGAGATTATGAAATTACTAAGCTAAACAAGAAGATAGCTATATATGTAATTAATTATAATGCTTGATCAACAAATCAACTCTATTCTAATCACCGTTCCCCGGCAACGGCGCCAAAATTTGGTAGCGTCGTTTCCTACTACCAAATTAAATTGTGTATGAAGAATACACATAAACCTTACTAACTATCCTACTGAGTAGAATGGTAAATAAGGGTCGATCCCACAGGGAACGGCCGAACAGTTTTGATTACGATGTCAAGCAGTTTATGATCAAGTATGCAAGAAATAAATACTTAATAAAGCAATAATGGGGGGGTTGATGGGAAACTAACAATCTATTAGTGACAATTCAAAACAAATAGACACACTTAAAAGAATCAAGTACTCAAAAATACTAGAAGAGATCTTTTTCGGTTTTAGTTTTCAAATAGTAAAACAAGTCACCCTTGATCATGCTTCCCCTTGGTCTTGAACAATTGATGCAACTATTGTTAATGCCCAATTAAATTATGATTTAAGCCCTTATCTCAAGACTATTAACAAGCTCTAATAGCCTTGTTGTCCCTTAATATTAGTTAATCAAAATAAGCTCTTCGACTAACCCTATTCAGTTTAACCGAATCCTTGAACAAGCTCTCTTAAATTAAATCACCAAAAGCATTAAACACTAGGACAACGAGATAAATTCAACATAAAACTCGAAAGCTCGGTTTTAGTGGTTGAACTTTGTGTTATCCCCAATAAATAACTATTGTTTGCTACTCGGGAATCGGAAATCCTACAATTACGGATAGTAATCTCCTATTCTAGCAACACATTCACAAATCCCTTAAAGGGTGATCAAACCAATAATCAATTCATAAATGTGAGTCAACAAGAGCAAATAACACAAAACACTTAAATACAAAATAATCTCGGTAACATTAACCGTAATAATCACATCAATGTCTCGACTCAAGGTTCCACAATGATCAAGGATGAACTAAGGATGCTAGCCACCCATATTAACTAATACAATCAGAAAATAAATGGGAAAATAAAGAAACATGATACTGATATGGATGAATCCAAAGATTTCAATTGGAGAAGATGATCCTTCAATCCTTTGTCCAATCTCCTTCCTTGGTGGCTGAATAGTGCTCTCCAAGTATCAAAAAGTCCTCCAAAAGTTATCCAAAGTTAGGTTAAATTCGAATGGGATGATATATATATAAAGGGAGAAAGTGCTAGGCAAAAATAGGCAAAAACGTATTCAGGATTTTAAAACAGGGTAGTGAATCTCGGCCGAGACGGGAGTGTGTCTCGGCCGAGACGTGAAAAAGGGTTTTCAAGAATTTTGGGTCGAAGGTCAATCTCGGCCGAGATTGGGTTGCATCTCGGTCGAGACGTGAAAAAGGGGAAACTAGGGCTTTTTAGGTTTTGACTCATCTCGGCCGAGATTAGATTGCATCTCGGCCGAGACTTTCATCTTTGACATTCTTCAGAAATTCCCTGGAGCCTCATCTCGGCCGAGATGAGATTGAATCTCGGCCGAGATCTTCAGTCTTGCAAAACTTCAGAAAATTCCCTGGAGCCTCATCTCGGCCGAGATGAGATTGAATCTCGGCCGAGATCTTCAGTCTTGTAAAACTTCAGAAAACCCTTGGAGGCTCATCTCGGCCGAGATTAACATCCTGTCTCGGCCGAGATCTTCAGTTGGCCCTTCCTTTCTTGCCTCGATCGATCCCTCGACTCCGCGGTTGTTTAATCTTCGATTTCGACCCTTTTTACACCTGTCTTAATACAAAAATAGCTCAAACGCATTATTTTGCCCATTAGAATATAAAAGCACTAAATACACATAATTATGCACGTTATTGACACTAAAATGACACTAAAAGTGCCCTAAAGTGCGTGCACGGAACACGTGTACCATGTTGCCTGTCGTGGACGACAAATTGGGCAGACCATAGGGCCTCGCTTCTTCAATTGTGGCATGCCCTTTTTTTGGTGTAATGATTAATTTTTGGTTAGGCCTCTTTTGTAACAAGACTGTTTATAGGAGAGGATGAAAACTTCTTGAAATGATTAAGCAATCTCCCGAACACGAGTTACCCTACTCTTATCTTTCATTGTATCGCTTTTTCCTTTCAAATTTCAGAGGTTTATGTTATTTTAAGTGTTTGAGTAAATGACTCTTACGTATTTTAGTTTAATATTTATAAACAATTTGGAGTTTTTTTTAGTTAAAAAAAAAAAAAAAAGAGGTGGCTGCATTTCAACAAACAATATTACAAATGGGTCCGTATCTAAATGATTATGTTTTAATTCTCTATCGACGTTAATCTGGAAACAGTTATTCATTCTAAATTTACCGAGCATTGTCAACTAATAATCCCCCAACGTGAATAATTTTTTTTTTTTAATAAAAAAAAAAAAGAGGTCAGGGTTAGTGGGTAACCTAAATTATTAGGGATGGTATAATAAGAGATTTTCGGTACAGACCAAATGTATTTAAAATGAAATGGTTGTCTTTGTTCAAAACTCATGAATGATTAAAAATTAGGAGGTGATACTTACTAAGTAAACCGTTATGTAAGTGTATCCTTGATCGAATGGAGAAGTTAGGTTAACCGCAAACAACGGATAGATGAGATCAGAACTTTCAATGGCACTAGTAGTAAGGCATTCTTTATCATTGTTTAGATTGTGCATAAGTTAAGATCAATCATTGAAGGACGGAATCGACTAACGGTTGTCTAATCGTAAAAATTTGGTATAGAAGTAACGCCTTAGTTACTGCACACAGGGGCTATTTTAATTTTTAACTAATAAAGGACATAATCCTTTTATACTATACTGCAACCACTATATAAAAAATGGCTACGTAATTATACATTTATTTTCACCAATGCATTAAATATAGTAAAATGTGCTAAATTATCCCCCTCTTTGCCCTATCTTATCTTTTTACCAACACTGTGAATATAAGCTACCTAGATTTTTGTGGTGACACTCATCACAAAATCTGTTAGTTTAAGCGCATACTTTGGATTGTTAATTTATTTTTGTAGTTTAAGTTTTTAGTTTAAACAAGTGCCGCAATTTCATATGTTTGTTTAGATATGTATATATATATATATATATATAACACCATATGTCTTTATAGCTATCTATCTAATTAAGAAAAAGTCCTGGTCCGTACGGATTGAACCTTAAACCTATTGCCTTTTTAAAAAATTTCCAGGATTAAAAAAAAAAACCTTTAGCCATATTAAGCAACACTTCAACAAATATTTCGTCTTTTGTAATTTTTGGTTTTATTCAATATTAAATTTCGGTGATATTCGGACAATCTTTCTGAAGAAATGGTAAATTAAGGTGCTCCAAAGAGGGAGGTACACATATGATCAAGGCCTAACAGTCGACTAAAGTAGGTTTGCAAAGGGTTAGTTTTCCCATGAAATGATACAGAGGGTTAACTTTATTGGGGAATATTTTTACTGACAAGTTATTTTTAGTGTGATTTGAGGGAATATACCGGCGTTTGAGTGAAGTTTAGCCATATTAAGAGTCAATGCAAAATTACGGAAATATACCGGCGTTTGAGTGAAGTTTAAACTCCCACAGTTTAATAGTGGAAAAAAAATAAAAAAGAAAAAATGTTTAAGACCCATGAGTTACAATATATTAATACACCTTAGGTCTACTATATCAACACAATAAGTATACTCTTAACTTCAGGATTCATTGGACCGAAATACCAATGTCGGGTATTGTCAGAAGTCTATATGTATTAATCTAAGCACCAAACTTGCCTACTACGATAACATCATGAATCGTTTGTTAATAAAATAATTAGTGTGATTTGAGGGAATAAACCAATATAAAAATAATAAAAAGGTTGACAATATAGGCTGCTCACCCGATTCCCGCGCGCAATTTTGGATCCGGTTCTGCGATAAGAACTTACGACCATGTGAAGTATGCTACGTAGATTTTTAGAAGGAAAACTGGCAATATATCCACTCTAATTTAAAAAATTTACGAAGGTAAAATAGTTGATAAAGTTTGGTTGATTACTCATCATTTAGGAAGAGTTTTGCATTTAACACTTACCTTTCTAATAAGATTTCAAGAACGGGCCGTCCACATATGTCTAGGTGATATATAAATATATATATGTCTAGATACCTATGTATGTTAATCGAATTTTTTTTTCAAAAGCGTTGATCGTACAAATTTCTATTCAATCTTCCACTCTCCATATACTAATGCAATCTCCTCGAACGTGTCATACTACTTAGGTTTGAAATCCACAAAAAACACCATTTAGAATACTGTATTTTAAAAAACTACTTTCCTGTCAAATGTTATCCTTTCTTGCACCCCCAAAATACCACTTCATTTTCATCGTTAACCTATCGATTTGAACGATTGATGTGCGTACTGTGCTCACCATCAGTCCTTTGTTTGGTTTAGTGTAGACTGTCAAAGTTAGTAGTAATGGGCCATACTCCATTTTCGAAATCACTGAATCGGAAATTTCGTGAAATTTGTATGTTTGCACAACAAAGAAAAATTCTAGAAGGGAATAATAGGGTAATCGACAATTCGATCTTGTAAGACCCAAATTAAGCATCGAAACTATAAAATGATCGCCGGCCTAAGATACATCAAATTTAAAGAGCTACAAAAATCAATCTTCCATGTATAACTTGCGATACATTGATAACTCGATATTTGTGGTGACCAAAGACCATGAAAAGTTTTGCTATTTATTATGTCCATTAGTTGCAGATGGTTTTCCTGAATGCTTAATTGAGTCTGAACTACATGAAACCTTTCAAATTCCGTTTTTTAATTCCAGGAATTTATCAATAGTGCCAGCAGCATAACTGTAGAAACACTGGAAATGAGATTGATTAACTTCATCTTTCTGTCAATTTTGTCGAGATGTTGCTGCATTTTGCCGAGTTTCAATGTAATTTCCTTAAGTTCTGCCTTCAACTCGACCGCTACGGAATTAGATCCAGCAGACCTCAGAGGGTCGATCCACTGGAAAAAAGAACAACCACCTGACTGGGGAAAGGGGAAACTGGTAAACGAAAATATCATTAAAAAAATTTAACGAAATTATTACCTAAGCATAGTTCAATTATATTTTACTTTCTACCTAAATCACTCAAATTCGCTTAATTGCATGCAATGCAAGGTCGGAGAAATCTTACACTCCAATTCCTACATCCGTAAAACCTCCTGCCTCGATGTGGTTCTTTCTTGGAAGTTTGGATGACTGCTCGTAGACCGCAATCGTAGACCAGATACCCGACGGGAGAATTGTTGGACGAAGACATATTTGGAAGCCAATTTCCGGGTTGTTGTCACTCGAAAGTGATTTGGGTAGAAGAAGAATGTTTGATGGTTCAGAATTTTTTGTGTCTCCTGCAAGCTATTGTTCAAAAAATATCTAGGGCAACTAAATATAAAAGACTTCCAGGGCCCCCTTGTCTTAGTGGACGGGTTATTTTTTGGCCTCTGTTACCACTACTTTATGGCACTATAAAAAATAAAGTGATCATTTTAGTGAACCGATAAACAGATTTAGAATATTTCTTAAGCATGGTAATTTGCGAGAACTGTTCGTTCATAATTATCGTTTTTTGAAATAAGCTATTAGTCTACTCTTATTTTTTAATTACATTATAGCATCGTGGACCTTCGGGTGTCGACCTCGAAGGAAAGAAACCCTATTGCAGATGATTAATGAATTACTTTTAATAATTTTGGGTTATCATTTACAACGTCTCTTGTTTTTTCAAACAGTACAAAGGCAAAGTCGTAATTGAATAACAGTAAGGATAGAACCTTACTAATAAATTAATCCAGCAAGAAAAGACGGTCTCTAAAATTTACTCTTATTTTTTTTCCAGATTATAGTTAACAAATTTTAGTTGGTGTTGTCGGACCACTAATAATGGCCAATGTTCTTAGGTCAAGTTTCTTGTTTTTTTTATTGTTATAATAGGCAAATAATGAACATTGTGCTTTCTGATTGGACCACCTACCGTAGCCAATGAACTTAGTTGTAGGACCTTAAAACAATCCGACCATCGAAAAAATTATTTATAATGGAAGCTATATTATTGTGCCTCATATTCCAACCAATGGGTACAAGATATTGTAAATCTTTTGGAGTGTAGGTTGCTCAATTACCTTGAGATTTGAATTGATTTGGACATTGTGTTACTTAAGCATTCTAATAAAATATTAAATTAACCATAAAGTATTTTTTAATTTTTTTAGTAGTGAGTTATAAAATTGGACATACACTTATAACCAATTAACCACATTTAGAGATAAAATATTAAAGAAAGCTACGGACACCACTACAAATAATGCATCCTGCCACTACAATATATTGTTTCCCCTAATGAGAGAGTAGAAACAAAAATATATTTAGTAACTAAACATTGAAAAGTAGTTACTATATGGTATTTACTTACAATAAGATGCTAAACGTTTTTTTGCAACTACTTTGTAGTTGCAAATGTCCCCAGTACTAAGTTTTTCAACATCTTTGTAGTTACCAATATATTTGTAACTAAAGGTAGTTGAAAAAGAGCTTGACATATGATTGCAAGTTTGGTTTAAATTGTATGAAATTCCTTTTGTAGTTTTAATAAGTGCACTGTGATTTACGACTGGAGGCCAATAAAAATTGATTACCATATATTAAAGAAAATATGCTAGTCAATAATGATTGTTTGGAAAAACCAAAAGGAATGCCCAGATTACAGCTGGATTTTGATATTTGTTTCACTTCAGTCAGTAATTCATGATTTGAGTTATAATTTCTGTGTTTCCCATATATTACTATAACCACTTTTAGTAAATTTAACTAGAACGTACAGCTTAGTCAAAGTATTCTTAAGATACAATTACATATTGCCACCGTAATTCCATGTAGCCCGAATTTTTTTCCTCCTTGAAAATTTAAAGTATTTGTTTTTTTATTAAACTGGGAAACAACAATCTTATCATGGGAACCACATTATGTACTCCCAATGGGGTAAAGGTCATTGTCTTTTTTAATCTGAAAAAAGTAGTGTTCTGTTATTGGAACACTATTAACTGTCAATGATCTTTTTTCATTAGTAATTTATAAAAATAAATAAAGATTGTGCTTTATGATTGGACCACTTACAGTAGCCAATCACCTAAGGCCTAGGACCCTAGCATAATCCTCTAACCAAATAAACATTTTCTAAGAGAAGCAATTCTATTGGACCTCAAACTTCATCCAATGGACACAAGGTATTGTAAATCTTTGGAGTGTATGTTACTCAATATACTTGGGAAATTGGAATGTATTGGATATATTTGTACGCATACACAACTAGAAACCTCCACGTCCACCAATAAATAATTTTTTATAAATATAAAAAATTAAAAAAATTGAGGTTTTCCATTGGGCCAACTACAATAACCAATCAAATAAGTCTACATGTTATCATTGCTATCTTCAAGGAGTGTTAATTGATTGGACCTATTACAAACACCAATCATACTAGGGGTATTTTCCTTTTTTTTATTAAAAAAAAGGCTACTCTAACATCACTAAAATGAACTCCAATTGGACCACTTCCTTCACCCAATCAATACAAGATATGGTAGATCTTTGTAATAAACTTTGGAAATTGTGGACTTGTAAATCGTAGTAGTGATGGTATGATATTGTAGTATAAGAGGACTGTGGTGTACTCAGAGTCCTTATGGTCTGCTTAGCATATGATTTATTTGTACGTTCTACACAGCGGCCTTTTTCTTTACTGTTCTATTTAAATTGATGATAAAATTCAGCTACAGTTGTTATATCTAACCAAAGAATGTCCTCAGCAACGAATATTTCAAGGACGAATTGTTTGCATCCCATTGAGCCCAAAACTGTAAGATTTCTTGTTCGGGATGGTGAAGCTACGGACACATCAAGTGAGGAGGATTGCATTGGTTTTAAAAAAGAAAAAAATGGTCGTCAATTTAAATATGAAGTACTATACCATAGCTGTTGTGGTCAGAAGGTGGTTGATCGAGGTGTTGTCCACACGTCTGCAAGAAAGGCCAGTAGAGCCGGTGAATGTAACGAGGCAGCTAAATTAAAGAAACCAAGGGGGAATCGTCGGAGGAAACAAACTAATCAACCGGCATGCGATGGAGTTATCGGTAAATACCGCAGAATTCGCCTTAGGTATTGGGGTAAGTGGTGTGCTCAAATTCGTGATCCAACATCAAATAAACGTCTATAGCTTGGCACCTTCCGATCCCCGGAGGAGACAGCTATGGCGTACAATAGGGCGGCGATAAGGATACGTGGTAAGGACACTTTTACGAACTTCCCTTATTCATTCTATCAAATCGAAGAGAGTGGTTATGAAAGAAAGTTGCCAGCAATCGACGAAGATAATGTTCCTGCCATTGAGGCTGCCACGACTGTGTCCGCTTCACCACGAAATCATACCGTTTTATCAAACCAAGAGTCTGATGATACTTATTCACTATTCGATGAAGTTGGTTTATCACCATTGTGGAATGAAAACAATCCCGCAAGCTCTATCCATTGATCGACTGATTATATGTTTGATGACCTAAACCTTTGGTGCTCACACGCTGATCTAAGTAATGATTTTATTAATCCATCTGAACCTGACTATCTGAAACCGGATACTGAAACCGGTGGGTTTAGTTGGGTTGACCTTAGCAAAGACAATTTTGTCGAAGGTCAAAGTGGGTCTTGACTAACAAAATAGCTACTACCACCATGGAGCTGTGATACGGATCCCTGATCTCGAAGGCGCATCAATTATGTCATCTAGCCTCCTCCAGCGACGAGCGGTACCGCCATATTATGTCAGTGATGGAGTCTAAGATTTTGGAGATGCCGCTGGATGTGTCGGAATCCACTAGTGGGTCTGGGAACCCGCGAAAACAGAAACGTGATACTACAGACGGCGAGAACATTGTCAGAGACCCAGAGATTGTGAGAACTAAAGGTACACAGCCGAACAAGAAAGGTGACAAGGGGAAGAGACGACGATGTGGATGGTGTAAGGAAACGGGACACTATATATCTAGTTGTCCTAATTTGATTTCTAAACGGGGAAAAAATCAGGAGGGGAACTTGGGAGGGATAGGTTGCTAGTCATGGGATGATTCATTTGAAGAGGAAATATTTCTGTAACTCACGTCTAATCACTATATCTGATAGATTTTAGTGGCTGAGCTAAAAAATCAGAAATTATTTATTAATATAGATCCAATGTTTGTAGTAGACTAAGTTTGTATGCTTCAGTTTGACTTGAAATGCTTGGCTAGTTTTTTTCCCATTTTCAATTCTCTCTTTATCGAAGAATATAATGTTTTGTTTTAACCTTTTTACTAAGTGCTTCCTGTCGGGACCGTTGGTTCCGCGATACTAATGCATGCCACACAGCATCATGCTAGTATGGATTGACAACTTACATTGCGAAACACCGAAATCGTGAATTGTATCTGGTAGCTGGGAAGGTGCCAATTCAGTCGAAAAAGTGGTTGTTTCCAGGATTTCAAAATTATGGGTACGCGATATAAATGAACAATAAATAATTAAAAAAAAACATGTACAAATCCATTAAAAGAAAAAATAATATTACAACTCAAAATATAAAACTAATATAAATGGAGCACAATGTGCTCAAATTGGGCCAGTTGCCAAACAAGAGTATTATTGTGCCCAGAATAATTAGGTAGTGAGTAAAGGACGCCAAAAGACAAACAACTTAGACGAGTACTACCCTTTTGTTTATAGTGTTGTATATAGATAATGACGGGAAAATTAGGATGTAGCGAGAACAGAGAAATGAACCATTGATTTAAATTTTATATCTCTCTTTAAGTTCCTTAAACTTCTGCTACATTGGTTTTACCAAAAAATCTAGTCTTTTTTTCATTCCATTAAATTAATGAAAGTGGATATGGAATTTTATAACTTTTTAATTTATTCACGGGATATTGGTGATGGCATAACTGGAAGGAATAAATTAAATAAGATACATCTACTTACAATAAATTAGATACGTAACGTAATGTTGAAAATTTAAAAATGAAAAAAATACAAAAAAGGCAGTGTAGTGTTGAGTTGATAATCAACCCAATGCATTTCATTGTTCATAAATATGTTAGCAAACGTGATATCAAATTCGATCGCCCAGAAGCTATTATTTAATTTTTAACTATATTGAATATTCAAAAAATCAACTAGCAGATATGTTATGATAATTAATGAAATTGAACATTAACAGCACGGACTCGATCCTGGGTGGGGCAATTGGGGATCCATGAGCTTTACCACCCTAAACGATGCCATAACTGGACACTTATGATCCATATCTATTACAAAGCATCTCCTGAAAATGTTAAGGGGTACTGAACCTACACCACTGCACCATGTTGTAGCCGCAAGTGAATGGATGGGTGGTCACTTGGTTCCCTGAAACTTTAAATAAAAGTATAGGGGCTTAATATTAAGGTAAAATCGACGAATGATAAATTTATATTACTTCCCCTGATTGTAGAAATAAGTGTGTCATGGACATTAAACTGGGCTTTTTATCGCTTCGCCCAAAAGGTCTGACAGCCGATTTTCTTAGTAATACCATGCGATTTCGGTTTCTCTTCTTCGCTGTACGTAGTGATTAATATGGTTTTAGGTGACTTCTGCTTGCCTGCAGTTGTGATAGAGAAAAGTTTATTTGGAGGACAAACCATCAAACCTACGAAACCTTTATTAATCGCTTTTCATTTTGGGCTCTATGCATAGATGTTGGGATCACTAGTTACAATATTTACAAATGGATCCATAAATATTAAAAAAGTTACAGTGTATCAAAAAAATTGTAGCCTTACATACGGAGAAACAAGTTCAAAAGTACCTACCTGTATACCTGCTAAAGTTGGTAGTTAAATCATTCTTTACGTAATAATATACTTTATAAATAAAGTTAACTTTAACAAAATTAGTATAACAAATATATATATTACACAAGTAACCAACAGTCAAACTTTTTACTCTCTGTAAGTATATAATTTATATATATAAAAGACCCTAACTATGTATATATATTTGTATATACTTATGTATATATATCTATATATATATATTTTTTTTATATATATTTATAAAAAAAAAAAAAAAAAGGCACCGTCCTTACCAATTTCTCACTGAACAAATTTTTTTCCTATTAATTGGCGGGTTCAGGGTTTAGGGTCTTTGTGTTCATAAGAACATAGAGGTACAAAGTTTGTATTTCGAATAATCAGCTACTAATCTTTCCTTAAAAAAAGACAAAATGGGTCACCGCCAAGGCACCTTTATATTTTCATTAAATTTTAAAGTTTAGTAGGTATTGTTTGAGTTTATTTAGATTAGTTCCAGCTCCGTTTCTTATAGTTATTTTACATTTTATTTCAAAAAATGTCTATATATTTATAATTGGTATCTTTATCCCAATTTGTCCGTGACTTCTAATTTCTCTAAATCTTTAATTTATTGTGGTCGAAATTTCTTATGGTTTTATGTTATAGTGATTTTTGTTTGCAGTAGAAAAGATGAGCTGTTGTAACCATCTATGTCCAGGCTCGATACCGTTCTAACAAGATTATACCAAAAGTGTAATCAAGTATTAATTTATAAGGTTGAAAAGTCTTAATATATATTTAGTTCTGGTTGATTTGTGTTGCGCATTTAAAAGAAGTTTAGGTTGCAAAGTGTAATTCTTTATTTAAAATTACTATTAATAATTGTGAAATATGAAGAAAAATAATCAAGGTTAATTATCACATATATGCGCAAAAGTCGTAGTCTAGAGATTAATAATACCAAAAATGATATTATAACAAATAGATATGAGCAAATTTAATGAATTAATTATCTGATTATAAATCAAATATTAAAATTCAATTTTATTCAGTAAAAGTATCTATTAAATATATATATATATATATATATTGTTTATTCTCTTAATAAATTAAATGAATAAAAGTTGATAAATTTCGTGTAAGATAAGGAAATTGATTAAAGTTTTAATCAATAATCAAGTGAACTTAATGATAATATAGAATTATTCAACTGGTTTATAGTTGTATTCCAGGCCAATACTTTATAGTACAACCAAACTAACCAATGAGATCTAACTCAAATAATTAACGTACAAGTAATATAATTTTTAATTCGAGTATCTTAATTATATAGCGTCAAAAGACGATTAATCTGATATCTTATACATAACCATTAAATTAGAATTGAAGAAAACGTTTTGCAACTTTAAAATCTAAAATCAATTTTGATTCTTGACAAATGTGACAACTTAACCATTTCTGAACCATAATTTTAACCTTGATTGATACTTGAAGAATTTACCGTAGTCTATATATATTTAATTTATGAAAATAATATTTAAACTGTATCTATACATAATTAAAAATAATCATGAAATATATTATAAAAGACACTAATATTTTGTTTGGATATTGCACATGTAATGTATACCTTATCTTTATCTTCTTACCTTGATTTTATATTTTTTGATTTATCTAATTAAATTTTCAAGTTCTAAGCATATATACTAAAAAATTCCTTTCAAAATTTGTGTTCCTATATACAATTTTTAATATTTCACGATGTGCTTTTAAATACACCATAAAACTTCTTATCTTTCAATAAAGTCTTACTTTAGCAAATTAAGTTATAAACATTGTTCAATAATTCGAATAACAAATTAAAGTCTGCTAATTCTTCATAATATTTGAATATTTACTTATAATTTTTTGGGCATTTAAAGTTTTTTAAATAAATGATATATATTTCTTATAAATAGAATATTAACGTAAGGGAAAAAATTGATCAGTACAAACAAAATTACTTAGGTTGTTAAGAGTAAAAAGAGCAGTTGAGGTTAGATGGTGTGACATAGTATTGTGTAGGTTATAAATTGTAAAAATATATAGTTTTTGTGTAGTTTGACCCAACAATAAAAATAATAAAAAAAAGGAAATGAAGTTGAGGTTTAATTATCGTTAAAAAAGAAAAAAGATCTCAAAGTGTAACATAAGTCATAAATTAGGTTGCAAAGGGTAATTTTTCTTAGAAAAGCAATTTTAACAAAATATACATTATAAAAATATCACTAAGCATTTAAAAATATTTTCAATAACTATTGTAGGTCATAATTGTACATATACTCAAAGCTCCGTTTTTTTTTTTTAAAATAAATTTATCAGTAGATTTGTTCATAAAATGATTGTAAATAGATATTAGCTTTGGGCTTCGATTTAATAAAACATGGATTTCATTATTTAAACAATTATTTTTCTTCCGGTGTAACTTAGATAACGAAAATATTTCAAAGTAAATGTCTTAGATAAAATAAAATAATTAGTTGTATTTTCGTAAAATGTGCTCCATTAGTATTTTATTAGAAAATTATTTTACTAATGTTTAGTTGCCACTCAAGCCAACGTAGTGTAGTTCAATTTACAATTAACACTCAAATCTGGAATAACTAATTACCAACAAATAATTTATTTTCTTAAATCAAATATCTCATTATAATAAATGCGCTAATGTCACTCAAATTGAAGATCATGAAAACTTGAATAATTTATTTATTATGCATAAAAATGGATTATAAGTAAATATAGTATTTATATTTAAAAAAAATGAAAGAAATTTATTAATTAAGCAAAAATAACGAAAGGCTACCAATTATGGTTTAAAATTTAGGATGAAAAATGAAAACTACCTAAATAACCTGCATTATACTTTTATATATATGTAGATATATTATTATATAGATACAAAGTAATTAGTTAATATTTCAAAAACCTTTTCTTGGATAATGAGGATTTTCATTTTATCACAGTAGCAGCGTAGAGTTTAAGGTTGCAGACTTTAGGCTGAGCATTGGGGGGAAAAAAGGAAAAAAATTAAAAATTACAAAGGTGTTTTTAAAAAAAAAAAAAAACAAAAACTTGAACATAGAGGGACATAAAATTAAGGACTGGGCTAGAATCGAAACCGCGACCTGCTGCTCCCAGCCCATTACTCGTTACCGCTTTAGCATGTTAGGCATTTTGTATAGTTGAGTCTCATGTTTTTTCTTAAGTCATCTATTTCTTACGTTCCTCATTAGTTGCCGCCTTAAATTTGAAAAGGCCCTTCATTTACCCTGAACTGAACCTCTTTCGCAACCCTTAATTAGGGATTTCAAAATTGCAGCATCTCCGATAGTGTTCCGTCCAAACGTAGGTAGATTTCGCTACCGTGTTCGGGACTCACCCACCGAAAGTGCTCGGACCAAGTTAGATTTGTGATTTCTTCGTTAATCACCGAATGGCAAAGTTGGCTGGTTCATCTGGCAAGGACGGTACGCCGTTTCTTTTTACTTAGTTGCATTTTTTTACATTTCTTTCATGGGATAATTGCAAGTTTTATGTTATTGGGAATAAACTCAGTTGCCCCCGTCAAATTTTACTGGAATTATTGAAGCTCGGTCGG
The DNA here is from genome assembly GCA_958295605.1 of Ajuga chamaepitys. NCBI lineage: Eukaryota > Viridiplantae > Streptophyta > Magnoliopsida > Lamiales > Lamiaceae > Ajuga > Ajuga chamaepitys. Next base: position 21,511,418 of record OY282502.1, read on the forward strand.
AATAGACGAGCCGGTTGGGGAGGGGGGGATGGTCAGTTGTAGTGAATGTATTATTTTACATTTGTTTGATAGGAGATGGTGTTTTAATATATTACCTGAATTTCACTAGAGAACAAGTCAACCATGAAATTTCGAGTTTGGCTCGTTGGTGTCCAAATTAACATGTACTAAACCAGTAAGGGTAGACTTAGTTTGAAAGAATTAGAAGGCAACAGTTTCCATTGCTTATGAAATTGCAATTTACCTCATAAGGTCTTTTTTAACTACTGATTTGTCTCTGAATTCTCTAACCTTACTGTGATTTCTTTAGGTAAAACGGGTAACTCAGGAAGCCGACCAATGCGATTCTTCAAGTTTATTATGGATGCATCCCTCGAAGAAATGGTTAGTCCTTGTTAACTAATTTGATCACAACTGTTGTTTCATGTCACCAATGTTTCGTTTACTGAATATATTTATTCATATAATGTGTAGGGTTTCCTTTGTTGTAATGTCTAGTAAAGTTTGTGCTCTTGAACAAAAAGGAAATAGCTTTGTAGAAGAAATCCTTGATAGGCATTTGTTTATTCTTCTAACTAATGTAAAACTGCGTTTATCTTTTATTTACATAGAAGCAATTGCTACCTGCCCAGCAAAATACTAGGGTCAATTCTTTCGAGATCCCACCAACACGAACTTTTATGTTAAAACGACCTAAAAAATGGCTTTAACTAGGTCCTAGTACGAAATAAACATAACACGGGCTTTGGAAATTGATAATGTAAAGTGTAATTTCTTTGGAGCCGATTTAAATTGTCTGCGCGAAACTTCTTGTCAGTTTGAGATGGTCATCAGTGAATTAGCAAGAACTGTTATTGCGTAAGGGGTGTAATGGGATAGGTGGTGTTGCAGGTTTTGCCACCCGAAGCTTCTTGTAGGCTAGCTGATCAGCAATTTGATCATGCTACCTTGCACACACCCTTTGGATGTTGGGATACCCGGGTGAGGAGGGATGATTCGGGAAGCATCAGTCTTGTTGAAGGGTGGTCAAGGTTCCTACAGGAGGGTGGGATCTCCGTTGGAGACATGCTGAGCTTTGAACACGTGGAGGGGATGTAGTTTCTTGTGCGCAAATTTGATACAAGTGCATGCGAGGTCAGGTCGAGAGAAAGAACTCCTAGGTCCTTCGTGGTTAACATTGACAGCTCGGACGGTAAGATGGAATAGGAGCATGTACTTTATATTTATGATTCTGGAGCATTACTTATTTTGAATAAAGAATTTTGAACACTTCTAATTTGTAATGTGCAAGTGAGGGACCCGCCAACGGGGCTGCTTGATTCACTAGTGACAACCCAGATTTCAGGATCACGGTGCAGCCTTACCATTGCAATCCGACATGCAGGCCCGTAAGTTGATTTAATGATTTAATATATGGCAAAGAGGTTAACTAAATTATCAATACTTGTTACACTATGCTATAGAACAACTCGAATTGCTCTCCCTTGTTGTCCTCTTATCAAATTGAATCTTTGTTTCGGCTAACATCCGTAAATGACTACTTTTGCAGACTATCCCCGGAGAGTTCGTGAAGGCAAACAACCTCCGACGCAACATATCAAAGGCATCTATCAAAGACCCAACGGGACGCGTGACTAACGTGAACGTTGGTTGCGACGGATCAGGACGAAATTTTCGGCTAAGATTCAGGAATGGATGGAATACATTTTTCATGGCGAATAAGCTGGCAATTGGAGATATCTGCATATTCAAAATCGGAGCTGGGCAGGTGTCCGGAGCTAGGGTCTCGTTTGATGTACACGTTTTCCGTAAGGAGTAATATGAAACAATTGATTGTATGTTTGATTGGACAATATGTTTAGGCTCTCTTTTGTTCAAGGATTTTAAATCTAGACATCATCATATGCTTACAAGTGTGGGTATATCCGCGCGGGAGGGGTGATTTTGGATTTAACAATTATCTTAATCCTCGTGGGATAGTATTTTGCGGATTCTATTAACTGTTAAATATGTATTTATAAAACTAGATCACCAAAATATCAATATTATTAAATTTTAGATCGAGGAAATAATTTCAAAATTATATGGTCTACTGAGACCTAAGGACAATAGCAATCGATTTCATTTTGTCGATTGCTTCCTATTTCGACATTGTTAAAGGTAAAATTTTACTTAGGTTAAATTTGAAGAGAAATTAATAAAATTACAGTAATGTATTTATCTTATACATAAAAATATCTAGAATTTAGAAATTTTATGATGTCCATATAATTAAAAAAATTATCGAGATATTAATGTGTAGAATATAATCACTTTTGACTTCGTACACCTTCCAATAGCGGATATTTGTCGGTTACTTTCTAGTTTGGGATCCTAAAATGTATGAGCAAACTTATGGTAAAATATAAAGGAAAATTTAAGAATATCATTATGGTATTAATTTTAAATAATATATATAAATTTAAATATTTTTAAGAAAAAAGAATATAACAAAATGTTAGTCGAGTGAATGATCTCATTACTAGGTTTTATGTTAAAATCTAAACACGTCTTTTTTTTTTTTTAAAGGAAAAATTTGATTTGTATATTAAAGTATATATAAAATTACAAAATTAAGATATCCATATAGTTAAATATTAATCGGGGTAATAATATCAAAATTATGAGGACTTCTAACACCATTGAACTCTAGCAACAGCTATAGGTTGCCGGTTACTCTCTATTTGGATATCCCAATATGTAAAATTATACTTGTACGAAATCTACGGGAAAAAGAAAAAGGAAAGTATTTATTTCCAAAAAAAGAAATTATAGTGTAAACTAGATATTTTAAGATATTCATCTTCTTTTATGTTAATCGAGATAACGTTTTCAAAAGTATATGGTCTTTATCTTCTTTGGACTCCAACGACAGTTATGATTTTTTACATTTAATATCGATATTAAGAAAAGTTAAACATCAACTTTTGATAAAATAAAAAAAAGAATCAGAAGACCTTATTAGTAAATAATTATTTAATTTATAATTAAATATAGAAATTAGATATTTTGATACAACCATACTATAAAATATTAATCGAAATAATTAATTTCATAATTATAAGGCCTTTTGACACCATGACTAGCAATAGCAATAGGTTGGCAATCATTTTCTATTTTGATATCGTAATAGATATAATTAAGCTTATGACAAAATTTGGAAAATTAAAGACGAAGTTGGATAGCTCAAGTGGCAGAGCATCTACTACCTAGGCCTTTGGTCCTGGGTTCGAGTCATCGTGGGGGGAGGGGGGAATTTTTCGTTTGTTCTTAGCTTAGGAGGAAAAAGAAATTTAAAAAATAAAAAAATCGGGAAAATTAAAAAAGAAAAAAAACATGTAATTATTTTTATATAAATTATAGATGAAATTGGATATTTTAAGATAGCTGAAGAATAAAATAGTAATCGAGAACCCTAAAATGTATGATCAAACTTATGGTAAAATATAAAGGAAAATTTAAGAATATCATTATGGTATTAATTTTAAATAATATATATAAATTTAAATATTTTTAAGAAAAAAGAATATAACAAAATGTTTGTCGTAAAATACGCTGAAAGGTTTAATCGGGTCTTTTAAAAATCAATCGCCTTTAATAGTTCAAGAGTTAGTTAAAAATCTTTCTCCTAAAAAAATGAATGACAAGTATATACAAATATATGTATGTTACACATTTACTCGGAAAATTAGTAGCACCGTGTACAGCAAAAATGCATGAAAAGACACAATTTTATTTTTCTACTGGTGGGACAAACTAATGATTTAGCACACTTTTGGAAAAATGTATTAAGTACCAAATATCTAAATTTTATTTTCATTATTTGGTATCTCAGTTTATCAGTGCCCTCCAGTCCAAAAGACAGTGTCTATGTGCTGAACAAAGTCTCAACAACGTCAAGTAAAAGGGTATAAACAGACAAGCAAAACTCTAATCGATTGCCATCTGAGTAACGCCATATATTGAGGCAAAAAACCGAAGAACAATCTTCATTGAACTCCGAAAATATTTGATACAACGGTAATTATGGGTTATACACAAAAATTCCATCCTTCGAATCATCATGTTCAGCAAAATAGCTTACAGAGCACAACACTACCTCCAGATACTGTGCCTCCTTCAGGACCCTGCATACAAGTATTGAATTCAGACGTGACATAACAGAGTGTTTTCCAGATATCTGTCCTGCTATGTAAAGATATGCACTTACACTTTACCTATCACTGACTTAATACCAATTTGTTGCTTCTCTGATTCATCTTCGAACTCCTCAGTGTCTGACGCACATCTTGATACGTCGGCTGGATGATAAAAAGATACATATCAATTTACACATATTTACGTCAGATGTTGCCAATAACTTTACGAAATCCAGTTAAGACTGGTGTTTCGTGTTTACTCAAAGAGAAGAGGGAAGCCATGTAAATAAGACTGTCGGTAAGAAAGAGATTCCCTATTTCCAAGACATCCATGTGCAGTTCTTAAGAAAAAATTGGTCTGTCACCCTCTTATCAATAAGTTTGTAACTTAGCTACCCTTGGTTAGAAACCGAAGCATCTTCTATGCTAGAGATTAGGCATTAACTGTATTCTAGCATATGAAATACATATTTACACAATCCTTGTTTTTGGACGAAAGTGGATAGCTTAAGTGGCAAAGCATTAACTACACCTTTAGTCTTAGGATCGAGTCACCTTGGGGGCAAGGGGAGGGTTGGAGACTTTTTTTTTAAAAAAAATACATATTTTCACCAATATTTGCCAAAGACACGAAATCAGTAACACAACAACTGGACATATTCCTCAGAAGAATCAAATAGACTGACGAACGGTAGAAGCTCAATACAAATGGATGAATAAGCCGCAAAGAGTCCTTAACAGTATGTGTTATGAAACAATGTCATTATTTGAATAGGGTAACCTCATGAATAAGAAAATTCCAGTGTATTCACCTTTTAAGACACATAATCAATAGAACTGAAAGGCAAAAGTAAGCCCGCTTAATGAAGGTTTACCTGAACTTGTTTTCACTATTTTTAACTGTCTACATTAATCAGCATCAAGATCGTTTAATCTCCCATATTCTTCTTAGAGTGACGTTTCCCATTATTTTAACAAGAATCAATTCAATCAGTGAAGAAACAAGGTAAAAATAACTGCTACAATCATACAAGAGGTAAGAATGCATTCACCGTGATTATGCTGTCGCAATAAAAGTGTGAAGTTCTCCAAAGAATCGGCCCTTCAACCTCTAATCAACTCCTATAATTGGGAATACGTATTATCATGACGCGTCTTTTAGCATTACTTATATCTTTAATAATTATATATTTTGGCCAATAATTTAACAATAAAGGTATGGTAGCAACACCAATAACACAGTCCATTAGTCCTGATTCCTGAACAATCAAACATCAGTAATCCTGAGAAAGCAATAAATACCGGAAATAATTCGTTTAGGAGGAAGGAGAGGGGCCTCAGGATCATATGGCATGCTAAGGCATCTATTCCAGAATCCCTCAAAAGTTGAGATCGGGCGGCCATCCTGATCATGAACTTCCCATGGCTCATACAGAAACTCCGCATTAAAGGACCTCACTGTCACACCTTGTGCGCGTAATACTTCCTTGGCTCGGTGATCCCTCACCAATGATATTGGGTAAAAAAGGGCAAGACAAACATAATCATTACTCTAAAAAATAACAGAATATTCTCAATTACTAAACATCATATTGAACAGCAGCTCAAGATAACACATAGCAACAAACAATTATAACAAAACTCATTGAAGAAAGCACATAACCTTCACCAACAATATCGGGTCTAATACGACGACACAAACATAATCATAACTCTCACAAATGATAATAAATTAATCCTTTTTAATAGCTTTAACAGAACATTTTTAATTACTAGATAACAACTAGCACCACATGATAGAAAACTGATTCAAGAAAGGGCAAAAACGGACCGTATAAATGGTTGAAGCAAAGCTGAGTGTATCCAGTGGATTTTATGACTTCAAGAAGAGTAACAACACTATCAGTGGATCTCTTAGTGACAAGTGAAGTGCCAAGTTTCCTTAAGGACATGTCAAGATGGGCTAAGCTTTGTTTAAGCCACCATCTTGAAACCCTACCAGGATAGTAGTGCCCTTCCTCCTCAGGTGCCCATATAAATAGAGCTATAACTCCCCCAGCCCTCACTCCAGCTGCTAATGCTGGATTGTCATCTACTCTCAGATCCCTCCTGAACCAAACTATACTGCATCCACCCCCTGACATAAATCACCAGGATTTGTCCTAAAAAGGGATATTTTTATTAAAAAGAAAAATAACCACCTACAAATCCTCTCTATCTCTCTCTCTCTCTCTCTCTCTCTCTCTCCCCCCCCCCCCCCTCTCTCTCTTCAACAATTTCTAACAAGGGATATGAAAAATAAGCCCATATACAATCTCTCTCTCTCTCTCTCTCTCTCTCTCTCTCTCTCATTCTTCAAGAATTTCTAACAGGAAAGGGAAAACAAGCCCACCAGTAAACTATCTCTCTCTCCAAGAGTTTCTAACAAAGAGAAAGGGAAAAAAACCCACCAGCAAGCTCTCCCTCTCTCAATAAAAGATTCTAACAAGGAAAAGGTAAAAAAGAGCTCACCACCAGCTTTCTCTCTATATATCTAAAAATATGAAATCTAGCTTTGGTATCTTTGCTGAATAATGTTCACTAGCACATACAGAGGGAACATAAGAGCAAAGAAGAATGCAGATAGGTTCCCATAACTAGATTATATAGCAAAGTTTGACAAAAAAACAAAAGAAAGGTATTCAAGAATATATGGGCAGTTAAGACTTTAGAGCAACATTTACAAAAACTATGTAGAGCAAGGTCAGAGACGTTTTGGGGGGACGTACTAGGTAAACTACGATTGAGATTAGCGTGAGGCTCAAGTCCAACCCATTCGACATATTTAAAGCTAATGAGAGCCAGAGAAGTCAGAAAATAATGAAACTGGAAACATGATAGTAAAATAAAATAAGCAAATGCAATTCTAATCATGACCAATGATAAATTCGCACTAGGGTGGGGGAAGGGGGGGGGGGGGGAGGAAGGAAACTCTATCTAGATTCTACCTCAAACACTCAAGAACAGAACTTCTCTTTCCAATAAATCATTTCTCTCCGATATCTAACTCTAAAGGATTGAGCAAGAAGATCACTCTTTGCAGGCTTGCACGAACCAAAATCAAACAAAGAACTACACCTCAGCTCATAAGACAAGTTCCTGTCAATTAGTATTGATTTATTTATATGTTCCCTTTCATCAATTTTTTTATCTGTTTCAATTTATAAGGTACAAGTTCTTCCATATTTCCAGATTTTTGTAGCAACTAGCAATTAGCTTGAACAAAAACTCTAAAAAACAGAAACTCTAATTAAAGTAAATCTAAAAAGCAATCCATAATATCTAATTCAGAATTGATGCAAACAAAGATCGGGAGAATGAATCGGGCCTATATAATTTTTTCTTCATTAAATTGATTTACAGAAGAAATATTAAAATCCTAACCTAGTAATTGCAGAATGTACGAGCATATGGGGCGGACTGGCATTAGTCTAGAACAAGCTGCGAGGAAGGGGCGAGGGGCGCTGTGCACAATGGCCGTCGGCGATAATCTTCTCCGAGGAGAGTGTAGGAAGTCGAGCAAGGGCTTTGGACTTCATTGAGCGGAGGCATTTTACTGCATCAAAGGGTGGGCAAAGTGAGGAATAGCAGTGCAAGCTTCCTGCGGAAGAAATTCGAACAGAAACAGTCCACCGCAAGAATGGTGGAGAAGAGAAAAGAGATAGAGAGGGTTTAGATTGAAAATGACGATATTAATCTTCAAAGGTGGGAAGATATTACCGTTCAGTAAAAATTTCAAGTTACAAAATAGTAGAATTACAATTATATCCTTCATAATATTTTAATTGAAAACTAATAAGTTAACGGTGGAGATTGGATGGACAATGATCTAATGGCTGAAATGCAATGGTTGCACAAGTGCAACCATTGCACACAAGTAAGACTCTAAAGTATTTATAGATTCATATGTTTTCATGAGAATTATGTATAACTTTGATATGACAATCCAAATTAACAAAATAATATTTCACTATTATCTGTGAATTCATTTATCTATAACTGTCATGAAGGATTGGATTTTAGTAGCAACATATTGAATTTATTGTGCTATTGTAATTGATTTATCCTAAATGTATCTACGAAACAACTAATAATAACGGAAGTTGTCTCAATTATTATTCATTACGTTTAACTATGGTCATAAATTGTAATGCGAATCCAGAATTTTCGAATAGAGTATGCACAATTATATAAAGTATTATGTAGTACAAAATATGTTAAGAAAATTTATTTTGAATATATAAATTATAGAGATTAAAAAACATATAAAATTAAAAGAAGTTACAAATTAAAAAAGTTAATGATCTAATAAAAAAATTCAATTGTTCATGAAGGATTCCCATACTTTGAAAGTAATGCATATCATCAATCTAGGTAATGGATGCTCTTGCCACTTGAGTTATCCAACTTCGTATTTCAAAAATCTTCTAATCTAATAACAAAGAAAAAATCCCCCCCCCCCCTTCTCAAGGTGACTCGAACCCAAGACCAAATATATTTTTTACAATTTTCGTTAAATTCTTAAATTACAAAAAGCATATTTGTTAACCTATATGATCTAAAATATAATTGAATGTAGTTTGTGTTAGTTATCACTATGGAAGGTGTATAGACAAAGATGAAATAAATTTCAGACTGTTACAAACAAAGTCGAGGCTAGAGTTTGACTCTGTGTCCGAAAGACGATATTGCCACATACACAGGTGCAATACGTATCAACGCAATCGCCTCCAAGATACAACGACTTTAAATCTTCAGACCGTTGAACTACGAATCAGAAGTTATCGGCGAACGAACTCAAATATTTGAACTAATGCAGAATTAAGAGAACTAGAATGCCTTTTTAAAGCTGTATTTTTCTTGTGAATTTGAAGTGAGAAGAATGCAATCTAGAGGGGTCAATATATATATTTTGAAGAGTTGTGGTGCCTTTTTCAGAAATACACCTTTTGACCGTTGGTGGCACTAGTTCCGCTAGGCTCGAACCGGTTTGGACCTGGACCCACCAGTTCGCTGAGCGATCGCACTCGCAGGCTGACTCGCGCCCTGTCAGGCGACGGGTCGCACCGGTTCGGGCTCGTACCCGCCCGATCTGCGTTGGTCGTTGGCGGGTCGGTCCTACCCGACCTGGTGCGCCCCTGTTCTGCCTTGCTGGTGTGCCACGTCACCGCACCCGACTTGAACAGTCACGAATCCGCGAGCCACCTGTTCGGACCATCTGACCAAAACTTTAAGGCTCCTCCACCTGGCCAAAGTGTGCCTCTAAAGCGACTCAATGCGACATGTACGACGTGCGCGTACGGGCCCGGGCCTAGGCTCGGGCTTAGATAGTGCTTCGCACCATCCTCGGGTCTATTTAGCCAAAGGCTAAAATCCAACTAGGATCCACCATAAGGTCCACCATAGAGGAGCACACTTGATAACCTCTTATCAAATGCTCTACTAAATAAGGAGTATCAAAATACTCCTACTTTCCTATGTGGGACAAGTTCCCACATTTTTCTTTATACACTCTTCAAATTTCTGAGTTTAAGTTGCAACCTTTAGGCATTAATTTCTCATTCATTCGAAATTCGATTTGAGAACATTAATACTATAAATTCATCTACTTGAAACGTAGATCGTGAATTTGTAACTTATTTCTATTTTCCACAAATGGATTAATATAATAAAATTGGTCAAATTTGGGTCAACACCCAAAATTCCAAACCAATTTCCAACAATCCCCCACATGAATGATATTAATGCATGCAAACCTAAGAAATTCCTAACGAGTCGTCCCTTCATCATAATAGGCAGCTTCAGGCTTTGAACCTTCCCTAGTGAGATGCCATTGGATTTACTCGCTGCTCAGTGAACACGATGTCTTGAATTGGTCAGCTTTTTGTGTAAATCTAGTACAATGACAACCACAAAGTGACGACTCTAATACCCTTTTGGTTCTCACGTTATTGTCCATTTTGGCCATGGACCTTATCTCGGATTCATAAGTGTGTATTGAAAATATTACATTTGTCAGTTTGAACGAACCCCACTTCACACTTATATAGGTGATCTTCTATTAAGGGTATCCTGAAATACCCTACCACGAAGGTATAATAACCATTAAAAGTTGTTAAGCTTACCCTCACCCAAGTACGAAAATATCGGTTTTTACGGAGATATTGGTGAGATCTCGATTAATATCGCGAAATATCGGTGCAATTTTTTTAAAAATATCAGAAAATGTATTAAAACAGATAATTTATCATGATATTTTATAGATTGTTATAAACCTACTTAAATTCAAAATCTAAAAATTGAGCCAAATTCACGCATATACAACTAGTTGGTAAATAAAAAACAATATATACGTTTGATTTATCCTTTTCTCTTAGAATATTTAACATGACTTTTTAGTTATTATCTAAAATGTATTGTAAATAAAGTTTGATTTATTGTTTTCTTTTTTGGTTTAAAAAATATTATCTATTTATGAAAGAAAATTAGTCTTTATTAGAATTATTTCAACATTATGTAAGTTACAAGCATTGAGAATATTTACAATATATAAAACTTTTCTTGATTGACCTATACCATTTTTTATTCAAGAGCAACACTAATTAAAAGTTAAACACAAATAAATTAGGAAATATAACAATTTTTTAATACTAATTTAACATAATATTTTTAAAATTGTCATAACAAATTTAAATATTATAACATTTTTCCATACAACATTACTAGTAACTAGTACGGAAATATTATATTAAAAATTTGAAGTGTTTAACAAAATATTTTGAAAATATTATAACCAACTTTAATAAATAAATTCATCATAAGATTATAAAGAAAACAAAATATTTACAGAAATGCCCAATTATTATTTTATACTTAGTTTTTATTTTTCTAATTTTCATTTTGATAACTAATTATGGTATATATTGTTGTAAGTAGAATTTTACTAAATATGTTATATAAATGCTATGTAGATATAATAACAAGTTGTTGGCTTTGTCTAGTGGTTAAAGCTTCAAGCCTCATTCAAGAGGTCTCAAGTTCAAATCCAAGTCTGGGCGAAATTTAAAAAAATTTGCTAAGGGGTGGATAATTCACGATATTTTGGCGAGAAAACGCCGATTTCTCGCCGCAAGCTGGCAGAACAAGAGGCGCCCACGTGCGCGGGATTCCAGTAGCGATTTTCGCCGAGACTCTCACGATTTATCGCAAGTTCTCGTCGATAAAATGACAAAACGTGATAACAACTCATTCTCGTCTCAGCGACTTAATTTTTGCGAGAAATCGGTGAGATATCGTCGATTTCTCGCGAGATTTACATCCTTGCCCTCACCATACGTCATCAGATTTCGTACCAAAAAGGTACAATTAGCACTTGAGCGAAATCGAGAATAAGCTTGAAATATAATTTTCAAGTGCAGTACTGAGTGCTTCAAAGATTAGTTATCTTGTTGAACCAAGTTATTGGGATCCTCCAGTCATCATGGATGAGTTACCACTATGAACACCTTTTAATGTGTGGCTTTTAGCCCCATTCCCCGTACCGCACTATACATTTGATCTCGACCAATGCCTTTAGTTAGTAGATCCGCGATATTTTCTTTTGACTTTACGTAGTCAATGGAGATTACTCCACTTGAGATCAAATGCCTAACGGTATTATGTCTCATTCGTATGTGTCGAGTCCTACCATTATACATGTGGCTTTGTGCCCTCCCTATAGCAGACATGCTATCACAGTGTATCATCACGAGAGGCACCGATTTTCACTAACCAGGAATATCCTCTAGGAAATTTCGAAGCCATTTTGCTTCTTCACCAACTTTGTCTAATGCAATAAACTCCAATTCCATTGTGGAATGAGTTATGCAAGTTTGTTTAGAGAACTTCTAAGCCACAACTCCTCCACCTATAGTGAATACATAACCACGGGTGGATTTTGAATCTTTTCTATCAGATATCCAATTTGCATTTGTGTATCCTTCCAATACGGCGGGATATCTTGTATACAAAATTCCATGACTCATGGTATGTTTTAAATATCTCAAAACTCTCGTTAGAGCTTTCCAGTGATCCTTGTTAGGATCACTTGTAAATCTACTAAGTTTGCTAATTGAATATGCTATATCAGGATGCGTACCATTCGTCAAGTATATCAAACTTCCGATAATTCTTACATATTTCAGTTGGAACACTGGGTCTCCTTTATTTTTGGCTAGTGCAGATGAACATCTATAGGAGTATTAGTCGAGGGTACGTCATAAGCATCAAATTTCTTCAACACTCTCTAAACATAATGAGCTTGTGAGAGGAAAATTCCGTCAGGAATTCTAGAGATTTTCATTCCTAATGATTTTAACATGTTTTCAGTATTCAAGATCGAGTCGTGATTACTCCCCATAATAAGCATGTCATCTACGTATAGACATACTATCGCATAATCTTCTGGAGTGCCCTTTATATAGACACACTTGTCACACTCATTGATCTTGAAACCACTAGAGAGCATCACAATGTAAAATTTTTCATGTCATTTAAGAGGTGCTTGTTTGAATCCATATAATGACCTAACAAGTTTACACACCTTCTTTTCTTGGTCAGGCACAACAAACCCTTCAGGTTGTTCCATATATATCTCCTCATCCAATTCCCCATTTAGGAAGACCATCTTCACATCTATTTGATGTATCTCAAGGTTATGCAATACTACAATGGTAATGAGTACTCTAATGGAAGTGCCTTATACTTATCAATTGATCTATTAACTTTACACTTCCTCTTTAGGATCTACTTACACTCAAGTCGTTTGCAACCTGGTGGTAGATCTACAATCTCCCACGTGTGATTTTGCATGATGGACTCAATTTCACTGTTTATTGCTTCTTTCCAGAGAGAAGCATCTGGACTGGACAATGCCTCATGTATTCTCCTGACTTCACTTTCCACCATGTGTGATAGAAAATCCGGCCCAAAAGACTTTTCCTTTCTGGCCCTCTTACTGTGTCTAGGTTCATCATTAACTTTAGGTTCCTCATTAACCTCAACAGGTGAACCATTTGTAATTTCATAAGTTCTTTTACGAGAACTTACCATTATGTTTTTCTTCTTACGAAATATGTTCTCAAAGAACACCATGTTCCTTGACTCAATAGTCATCCCTTTGTTCACTTCAGGAACGTCTGATTTGTGCACCAAAATTGATATGCACTACTGTTATGCACATATCCAATGAAAATGCAATCAACAGTTTTAGGTCCTATTTTCACTTGTTTTGTTTAGGTAATTCAACCTTAGCTAGGCACCCCCACACTTTGAGGTAATGATAGGAATGTTTTCTTCCTTTCGATAACTCATACGGAGTTTTGTCCCTCTTCTTATGTGGTAATTTATTAAGATTGTAGTTGGAAAACAAGATTGCTTCCCCCCACATGTTCTGGGGTAAGCCCGAACTTATCAACATTGCCTTCATCATCACTTTTAGAGTTCGATTCTTGCGTTCTGCAACGCCGTTTGATTGAGGTGAGTACGGAGCTGTAGTTTGATGAATAATACCATTTTGTAGTCAAAATTCTTCAAATTGAATTACTTTAATTCTTTTGCTAAGTTTATTTTCAACTTCATTCTTATAATTTTTTAACGCCTTAATTGCTTCATCTTTGCTTTTCAAAAGATATACATAGAGTATCTTGTGCAATCATCAATAAAAGTTATGAAGTAATTCTTACCACCTCTATTTTGCACAAACTTCAAATCATATACATCAGTAGGGACAAGTTTTAGAGGTGAAGTACTTCTTTCCACTGAATGGAATGTTGTTTTGGCCAATTTTGCCTCCACACAGATCTTATACTTGTGTGAATCGAATTCAACTATAGGAAGTAAATCTAAATTCACTAAATGTTGAAGAGTATTTTGACTTACATGTCCTAATCTACCATGCCATAAATTAGAACACTCAAGAAAATAATTAACTTCACTTATATTAATATTGCGCTTAATGTCACGCTTTATAGTTATTACATTCATCTTGAAAAGGTTCTTCTCAAGATAACCTTTCCCAATAAATTGACCACCTTGGGTCAGTACAAAGTTATTAGCTTCAAACACAAGCCTAAATCCGGCCTTACTCAACAAAGAGTCAGAGACTAAATTCTTGCCAATGTTTGGGACATGCAGCACACCCACGACAGTTAGTTCTTTTTCCGACGTCATCTTTAACACAACTTTCCCCAATCCTACTGAACTTATCCAGAAAAGCGCTCTAAATCATTACGATTCGAACACCTTCCTCAAACCGCAAACGCACGACATGTGACAATGATAGTATAAAAGATTGTCGAACCACAGAGAGGATACTCTCGTAGAGCACACCCGAAGCTCTTATGATTAACTAAGTTAGGCTAGTTGGAAATGTAGAGATTAACTAATTACTATTTAAACATAAATCAAACAACAACTAAATAAAAGATACTCTCAACTAGAAAGTGGGCTTCTAAGGCATGGTTTCACCTTACCTAGGGTTACGCCTACTAATCACCGTTTAAACTAAGGGGTTGTGTTGGAAGGTCTTGTTCCAATTTGGGAATCCAAACGAGTAACAAAAGGGTTTTTACCAAATCAACCAATTATCACCTAATTTACTAAGACCTAGAGGTGAGTAAATTATGAAAATAACTTAATTAATCCTCAAAATCCTACCCCAAGAGGATCTTGCCTAAGGAGCGAAGCCCTAAAACATCCTACAAGATCAATACACACGATTCGGGTTCTCCTTTCGTCCCTCATGGGCCATTGGGGAGAACCAATGTATTCTACGCCAAGAATATAAGTCATACAATTTTGTGGTATTGATTCCAATCACAAATAACCCCCAAAATCCTATCAACAATCAGCGGAAGCAACCAACCCTAGGGTTGGACTCCTCACAAATAGCTACTCACAACCCTAGAAACCACAAATAGCTACTCACAATTCATGAAAACCATCCAACAACCACAATAAATACAAGACCCAAACATTTAATAAAGGAGAGATTAAAGAGAATAAAAAAAAGAGAAATAATAAGTAATGGAGAAGAAAGCTTAGTCTTGATTTAGAATGATGATGATGATCTTCAATTCATGCTCGTATTTACTCCAATCCCGATTCACTTATGAAAGCCCCAAAAATCCTTCAATAATACTCAAGAACCCTAATGGGTTTCTCAAGAACAAAATAAAGAACCCCAGTTCTATTCTAGAGAGAAGGGAGATAAAACAATCCTAGAGAGAGAGTAAATAGAAGTGTTAAAAACTGAAATTGAAAAATGAAGTGTTGAATGATTTAAAACATATTTGGAATAAAGGGAGAGGGGGTATTTATACACACCCACTCCCCACATATACAAGGATAAACATCTGCTGAAAAAGGCCCTATAAGTAAGGGTAAAATAGTTAAAAGCAATTTAGAACACAAGGAATTATAAGTTGTTGGTCGAACCCCCCTTCATGCACTCGACTCGATCTTCACGCAAATTTTAGGAACCAACGGCTCAGAGCTGGCTCAGGGTCTAAACATAAAAGTTGTAGGTCTTTGTCTTGGCTACACGTGGCCTCTTGAATTGCTCAAATCGGAACTCGGTCAAAGAAGTTATGGCTGAAACACAAACACTGCGTGAAACAGGTGAAGGCACGTGTGAACTACAGGGACCGCTGTAGGGGCGGCAGCCGGGCCGGTAGGTGGTCCCTGGGTCGATTCTGGACTGACAGCTGGTGGTCCCGCTGTTGGTCCGGTTCAGCCTTCCAGCCTTGCACCTTCGTCTTCTGTCGTCGTTTCGGAGCCTTTCCTCTCGTATTATTGACCCGACCCCTTCACGCTTTTGTTCGCGACGCGACGAACTTCGATTTGAGCTCTTGTTGGGTCTGATTCGAGTTTTTTAGCCTCAATTTGCAGGCTGGAATGTGGCATATGTGTGATTGACCTCTTCTTCTTTCTTTCTCCAATTTGAGGCATTTTCATCCATTTTCTCGGCCTGATTCCTGCACAACTTTTACTCGTGACTTGATGATCTTCAGTTCAGGCCAACCCCAAC
This sequence comes from Ajuga chamaepitys, assembly GCA_958295605.1. NCBI lineage: Eukaryota > Viridiplantae > Streptophyta > Magnoliopsida > Lamiales > Lamiaceae > Ajuga > Ajuga chamaepitys. The sequence goes on from OY282502.1 coordinate 21,527,702, forward strand.
CCATTTTGAGCCCATTTAAGCCTCGAGATACGGGCCAGAGTGTGAAAATGGACTAGAACAATCTTCTAAATTTTTTCCGATCTCCTAACCTTCAAAATACGACTCAAAAACACCCAAAGCGCATCAAATCATATTAAAAAGAAAAATCAATCCGAAAATACAATAAAGTACGAAATTGTAGATGAACATATCAATTACACATAAATCCCTACAAAATATGAACGTGAAAAGTGCAAGAAAAAATGGTAATTTTTACGTTAATCATCTACCACCGAGGACGTTGTAGAGTTTCCCATAAATAGCTTTCTGCCACATCACCGTACCCGACTGGAACCGTTGCGAATCTGTGAGCCACCTGTTCGGATCATCTGCCCAAAACTTTAAAACACTCAATGTGACATGTGCGACGTGTGCGTGGGCGGACTCGGGTCGGGCTCGGGCTCGGATGGTGCTTCGCACCATCCTCGGGTCCATTTAGCCAAAGGCTAAAATCCCACTAGGATCCACCATAAGGTCCACCATAAGGTCCACCATAGGAGAGCACACTTGATAACCCCTTATCAATTGCTCTACTAAATAAGGAGTATCAAAATACTTCTACTTTCCTATGTGGGACAAGTTCGCACATTTTTCTTTATAAACTCTTCAAATTTCCAAGTTTAAGTTGCAAACTTTAGACATTAATTTCTTATTCATCTGAAATTGGATTTGAGAACATAATATACTAAATTCATCTGCTCGAAACGTAGATCGTGAATTTGTAACTTATTTCCATTTCCACATATGAATTAATATAATAAAATTGGTCAAATTTAGGTCAACTCCCAAAATTCTAAACCAATTTCCAACAATTTATACCCCTTAGACTCTAATTAGGTAATATTTTAGTAGTTGTTAGAAGTTGAGCTTAGTTATATCATTCAAATTCCAAAATCCTCCCACTCACTTCTTTCTTACCTCAAAATAAAATAAAAAAATTATTTTCATGCATTCAATTCTATTTATGAGGAAAAAAATAATTAACTTTTCATAACTTCTTCCGCATTCACTAAATATCCTACTTTTAATTTCAATTTCGTTATGTAACTTTTCAAATTTGTCCAATTTTAGTTACAAAAATTCAAATTTTCACCGGAAATGTCACGTGCCAACCAAATTTAAGGATTTTATTGTGATTTTCTATGAGGTGTCACCTAAATTCTATGTAGATCCAGTGTAGCACATTCTGGCCCGTAACTCAAATCAACCCATCTTCTGATAGCGTTTCGAACAGTTGGTGGATGTGAACCACTCAAATTAACTCACCTACTCTTATGATTATGAATATAATGATAAGTAGGGCTTGCCAGGCAGTTCTTTGGATTCCACCCCCTCCTGGTTGGGTTAAAGTAAATAAAGACGGTAGTGCATAGGGTTTGCCATTCCTTTGGTGGCGGCATGTTTAGGAATTGCAGAGGCTTTTCATTGGGTGGCTTCTCGGCATCTTTTGGCTCTGCTTTTGCTTTTGAGGCTGAACTTCAAGTTGCCATTTATGCGGTGAAGCTAGCTAAGGAACGTGATTGGAACAAACTCTGGCTAGAGTGTGATTCCATGTATGTTGTGCTCGCTTTCCAATCGCAGACCATGGATATTCCTTGGAGACTTCGGGTCCGTTGGATATGTGCTATGCATTTTATCACTAACATGTCGTTCAAGGTCTCTCACGTTTATAGAGAAGGCAATTAACCACGCATGCCTTGTCTAAGCTTCGGACGCCTTTCACTTGGTGGAATCCTTTACCTCCACATGTGTTGGATCTCTCCCTTCGAGGTTTTCATACTTAGTACCATTGTAATTTTTGAGTTGCTTAATGATTCCCTCCCCGTTTCTTTTGCAGGTTTTAATTTCGTAGGACATAAGCGGTTCTACCTTGTTTTCTTATCCACCCTTCCTAGAGCTGATTTTTGCAGGTCCTTTATACTTTGGATTTATGTATCATATTAACGGTGGTATTGACGAACCTTTTGTCGTTGGCAATATATTGGTACTCTTTTTTCCCACTATTGACTTTTTTCCACTGGATTTTTTCAATAGAGGGTTTTAACGAGGCCAACAGGGTCCTTCCCACATCAGGAGCACCCACAAATACTTTTAAGCATTGGAACCTAGTTTCATACGTATACTTATGTGTTGAATGCCCGACAGTCTATTAGCTTCAGATTGGTCCATCCTAGCACTTCACTGCTCTGTTGTTTCTGCACTGGACTTGCTTGTTCTAGTTAGCTATCCCCACGCTTGGCCGAGTTACTCGATGGCCCCTCACACTGGATGTTCATGATCTTGCCTTACTATCTCCGAGTGTTGCCTCGCACTCTTGGCACATATGGACCTGTTTGATCATACGTGTTTCCCCTCTGCACGTTTTGAACCCTAGATCTTTAGACTTTTTCAGTCTGCTACCAGCTTGTGGTAGTTTTGGCTTTTCATTTTAGTCACACGCTATGTGCAACATTGTGTTTATGTTTAGCTTTTTTAGCTTTTCTTAGAGTTTTTTTGGGCATGATACTTTTCTTGTAAAACATTGTTTTTTTTTATTTTTTTATTTTTATTTTTTTATTTATTTTATACAAGCAACTATTTAGCTTAAGATAATGATAAGTAGGGGACAAAATTATTACCCACTCCATAACTTTGCCTTTATCTGTTGAATATTAAAGAATATTGTTTTTTCAATTTTGTCTCCAATTTCTTGAATTGTCCAATTTTATTTGAATTATATGTATTTTAGTAAATTACTTTAATTATTTTACTAATTTTTAGGTGAAATGATATCCATCTATGTGCCACATTGGATCCACGTGGGATTTAGGTAGGGGTCAGCAAAACCGAATCGAAACCGAAAAATCGATCCGAACCGAGTGATTTGGTTCGGGTCTTTATATACAATCGGTTCGGTCCGGTTCTAAATATTAACCAAATTATAATTCGGTTTGGTTCGATTTTTAACAAAAAAGAATTCGGTTGACCGAACCGAACCGAACCGAACTACTCATATTTTTAATTATTTATGTATTGTATATTCTGTTTCTTGATTGAAATGATATATATATAAGTAATTTTTACATTGTTCCATGCATAAAAATTAAAACTTAAGCCTATTTTTTGGTCACTTCTTTAATTTGCCTATTTTAGAGAAAAATTATTTTAAGCCTATGTTGGAAATTGGTTTGGAGTTTTGGGTTTTGACCCAAAATTGACCAATTTAATTATTTTAATCCATTTGTTAAAAATGGAAACAAGTTGCGAAATCATAATCTACGTTTCGAGTAGATGAATTTAATGTACTAATAGGCTCATTGTTGACTGCCATAATAAGCAGTCTATCCCCCGGCTATGGCTATGATGGGGGTTCACTGTCCTCCCTTTTTGTTCTATGCCGATGACATCCTCATCTTCTGCAATGGGGACTTGTCTAATGTGAGGAAGCTGCGTCACATTCTTAAGCTTTATGGTAGGCTCTCGGGCCAAATCGTTAGCACAGATAAGTCTAGAGTTTTCTTTGGAGCGAAGGCAGCCACTAACATCAAGCGGCGGATTCTCCGTGTCTCGAAGATGGTTGAAGGTTCTTTGCCAATGCAATACCTCGGGGTTCCTATCTTTGTTGAAGCACCAAGGCTTGCTTACTTTCAACCCTTGGCGGATTCTATTTGCGCAAAGTTTTCCAATTGGGTGGGCTCTTCACTCTCGATGGCGGGTCGGGCTTGCCTTGTGAATTCAGTGATCACTAGTTCCTTCGTTCACTCGATGATAGTGTACCGTTGGCCTTTGTCCCTCCTTGCTGACGTTGAGAAGGCCATGCGCAATTTTATCTGGACGGGCAACACGGCCCATAGCGGTAAATTTAACATCTCCTGGAAACGTGTGTGTGCGCCGAAAGCTGAAGGAGGTTTGGTTCTTCGTTCGATTCGCAAGGCTAATGCGGCTTTTCTGCTCAAATTTGCCTGGGATTTCTTGACTTCTACTGACACTGGCATGGATTTTCTTCGTTCTCGTTGGTTCTCTGCCTCTGGTGATCTTAAGACCTCCTACATTCGCTCCTCCCTCTTTGGTTCCACTAGACCTTACATCAGACAGCTCCTCTCGGAATCTCAGTGGATTGTCGGACCGAACACTTCTGTTAGACTTTGGCTTGATAATTGGCTCGGTTACTCCATTGCTGACAGGATTGGCATGCCTATTGAGGCACGTTTACATTTTCAGCATTTGATTTCAGATTATCACATTGATGGGGTATGGCAGTTGGACGGGCTTTTTGTTCAGAATTTCCCTATTATTGCAAAGGACATAGTTGCTACGGCCATCTCTCCCTCTATCCCGGATCATAGAGTTTGGACTCGCTCTCCGACGGGCACTGTGACGTCCACTCTGGCTTACAATTACTTTCGTACCTCCTTTCCGGCCACTTCTTGGGGGAAATGGATCTGGGCTTCCTTTATCCCTCCCTGTCGATCTTATACGGTTTGGCGTGCGATACATCATAGACTTCCTTCTTGGGAGATTATTCAGTCACGCCATATTCAGGGTCCTTCCATATGCGCTCTTTGCCATACATCAGGGGAGTCTGCTGATCATATTTTTTCTAGTTGTTCTTTCTCTCTTGCCATTTTTTCTAAACTCTGTTGGGCTTTTGATATATCTCTTGTTTTTCATGAAGGTTTCCACAGATTGCTTTTACAGGCTATGCAGGTACAGTTCAGCTCCCAAGTCACAGCGCTTTGGCGAGTTGCTTTTGTCACTGCTATTTGGGCTATTTGGGCTACCAGGAACAGGTCCATTTTTTATGAAAAAGAGGCTAATTCCACACAGGCTGTCTCAGTTATTCTTTCTTGCATTCGGGAATCTGCCTCCCTGATCTTGGGACACATGCACAACTCGGTTCGGGAGCTCAGCATTTTGACTCGGCTAGGTGTGCGTGGTGTTCCGTCGAAACCTCTTTCGGTGAAGTCTGTCACTTGGATTCCCCCCTCCCCTGGGTGGATCAAGGTTAACACGGATGGTAGTGTCGACGGGGCACCTAGCCTCACTTTTGGGGGAGGCATTTTTCGGAATTGCAGAGGTTTCACTTTGGGAGGGTTCTCTGTCTCATTCGGCCGTGGTTTTTCTTTTGAAGCGGAACTCCAGGCGGCCATCTACGCGATTGAGCTGGCCAATGATCATGGTTGGCATAAGATTTGACTTGAGTCTGATTCCATGTACGTCGTACAAGCGTTTCAGTCCGGATCTCTTGATGTACCATGGCGACTTCGTGCACGTTGGATTCGAGCCTTGCATTTTTTAGGGGATATCACTTTTAAGGTTTCGCACATATACAGAGAAGGCAACCAGGCTGCTGATTCCCTCTCTGCTCTCTGCACGCCTTTTACTTGGTGGAATCCCCTCCCTCCACACGTTTCAGATATTTTTTCTCGTGACTTCTATACTCAGTATTCTCGTGTACATTGAGCCTTCTGATGTTCCCCTCCCCAGTGTTTTTGCAGATCTTGTGGATGCTTTGGAGGGATTCTCGGCTCTTTATTTTTACCCCCTCCCTCCCCCGTCTTCTTGTGCAGGCACCTGCTTTGGATTAATTATGTATTGACGGATTATAGATTTGACGGACATTGGTCTTTTTGGCCGATGCTGGTACTCTTTTTCCCACTATTGGTTTTTTCCCACAGGGTTTTTCAGTAGTGGGTTTTAATGAGGCCAGCAGAGTCTTTCCCACTCTGAGAAGATTCTTACATGCTTCACAGCATTTGAAACTCAGGTTCCTAGGCGTCTCACAAGTGTTGCACGCCCGGCAGTTCTATCGCCCCTGGACGGAACCTCCACGGCACTTATTGCTCTGCCGCCTTCAGCTGGTGTTGCTTGTTCCAGCATAGCATTCCCTGCTCTACATGTCGTTTGCGTTCTGGAAGCTGTTCCCGGACCACAGATCTCACTCCCTTCTATGAGTGTTTGGCCTCGCACTCACGGCGCTTGGTTCCAATCAGTGGTTACTCTGCCACTTTTAGCGTCTTAGATCTGTTAGACTTTTTTAGTCTACTACCAGCTTGTGGTAGTTTCGATTTTGGACGTTTCTCGGCTATTGTATTAGCCTACTCATAGAGCGTTTTGGGTTTTGCTACTTCTTCTTTGTACACACTTTATTTTCATTTTATTTATACAAGCAACTATTTAACTTGAAGCGAAATTGTGGGAGAAATATCGTTTCCATTGTCCCACATAGGAAAGTAGGATTATTATTTAGTAGAGCACTTGATAAGGAGTTATCATGTGTGTTCCCCCATGGTGGACCTTATGGTGGATCCTAGTGGGATTTTAGCCTTTGGCTAAATAGACCCGAGAATGGTGCAAAGCACCATACGAGCCCGAGCCCGAGCCCGAGCTCGGGCCCACACGCACACATCGTACATGTCGCATTGAGTAACTTTAGAGGCGCACTTTGCACTTCGCACGTACTCGTCATCCCGAGGAGCTGGAGGAGCCTTAAAGTTTTGGCCAGATGGTCCGGACGGGTGGTTTGAGAGGTCGGGTTGGATCGATCCGTCAAGGACCAGCGCGGATCGAGCGATCCGAGCCCGCACCGGGTCGGACTGACCCGCCAGCAGCTAACACAGGTCGGGCGGGTGCGAACCTGGATCTGCAAACTGGTGCGATCCGTCGCCTGATGGGGCGCGAGTCAGCCTGCGAGTGCGACCGCCCAGCGAACTACTGGGTCCAGGTCCGAACCAGTTCGAGCCCAGCCGAAGAGGTGCCACCAATGGTAAAGAGGTGCCTTTCCAGAAAGGCACCACAACTCATCAAATATATAATTAGCCCCCTCCAGTATGCATTTCATTCACTGAAAATTTACAGGTTATATTCTAATTTTAAAAACATCCAAATCTGCATTAGTTGTGTTAGATTGTTCCAAATATCCGAGTACGTTCGCCAATAACTTCCGATTCGTAGTGCAACGGTCTGAAGTTTTAAAGTCGTTGTATCTTGGAGGTGCTTGCTTTTATATGTATTGCACCTGTGTACGTGGCAATTTCGTCTTACGGATATAGAGTCAAACTCTAGCCTCGACTTTGTCTGCATTAAATACATCTTTCTTTATACATCTCAATTAAGCGATATATAATAGCAAACCATATCAAGAGACAAAGGAATTAATGGAAGTAAAGTTGTTGTACAGGGAGAGAACATCAAACTCCCACAAGAAGAATCACCAACATTCACTTCATGTTATAACCATCATGAGGAAGCACCAACAAAGAATGTTCCTCAGCAAGTACAACCATCGGAAGGCGATGAACTGCGAGCAAATCAAAATCAAGGGAATGAAGAACGTGCACGAGATAACACCGAAGCTCTACCTTTCTTGCAGGTTTCGTAACATGTGTTTAAAGTAATCCTTAAAGAGACAAATGCCCCAGCGGCCGCAGAAGCAGTAGCACGTTACATTCGAAATCAAGGACAAAATGATCCACAACCTCAAAGGATGAACAACCACCAGGAAGCAAGGCGTCCAAGGTTTGAGGAGATGCTGTGCAACGACCTAGCAGACCAAGCCAATTAAGTGTCCCCACTCCCAAAATAGGTTGAACCATCATGTATCGTTAGCCAACAGAATAGAGAAAATCTAGAGAAATAATTCGGCTTAGAACAAGGAGGATCTGAACGCTTATCGAAAGAAAGGGAATGATTCGCGGAGTATAATCCATTGGAATTTTTTATGGTAAGACGGAGCCCATTCAACACAACAAGTTTAGCCTAGGCTTTGCCATCGGGGATAAAGATTGCCAATCTTTCTGAATTCAACGGCATGGGAGACCTACAAGAACATTTAGACAAATTTTATGCAAAAATCGACTTGTATGATCTGAGCTACGCAGCCTTGTGCAAAATTTTCAGAACAACCCTGTCCAAAAGAGCTCTTACGTGGTTCAACCAACTCCCTCCTGGCACTATTACGAGATTAGAACAACTTACCCAAAGGTTCCTCCATCAATAAAAAATACCCAAAACTCTATGTTATTTGTTTATGGTAGTACAACAGGAAGGAGAACCGTTACGAAAGTATGTGCAAAGATTTATTGAAGCAGTTCATGAAGTTCCTTACATTATTCACAACTACTTGCAGGGAATCATGCAACAAAATCTTAAGAACGGATGTTTCCAAGAATCCATCGCTGGTAGGCCCCCACAAACTTTGGAAGAATTGCTTGTAAGGGCTGAAACGTATATTAAGATTGAAGAGGGTAGGAAATCAGAGAATGGGACAGAGAAGAAGATCATAATAAAGATGAAAAAAGAAGTGATAGAAAACCAGGAGGTTCAACTATTATGCCCCGTTAAATGCCTAACTTGCCAAAATCCATGCTTTTGCCAAACAACGCAGTTTGCTCCAGCCGCCTAGGTTGATAGGGAAAATCCAAAGCGACAAAGGTTGGATAAATATTGTGTCTTTCATCGAGACCATGGCCACAATACATCAGAATGCATCCACCTAAAAAATGAAATAGAGAAATTGATACGATGAGGATATTTGTCCAAATCGGTAAGTAAGAACGAAGAAGCAAGTTGAGGAGAAATGAGGGGCAATATGCGAGGAGAGAGATAACCGATAATTGATCATGTCAGTGAAAGTAGGGTGATGGGTGGCCAAAATGATAATCTACCAACGACAGGAGTAATCAATGTTATTTCGGGTGGATCAACAGCTGGAGACTCCCAGAATGCTAGGAGAGCTATGGTGAGAGTTGCACGTAGTTTGCACTTTTTAATATCGCCAAGACAGATCAAAGTGATGCAAGTAGACCAACCTCATGAAATAGCTTTCAGCGAAGCCGATCGGGTTGGTCTAGATGGGAACCATAATGAAGCATTAGTAATTTCGGCATCCTTAGCTAATCATTTGATGATGAAGATTTTGGTGGATAGCGGTAGTTCAACGGGTATAATATTTTATGATGCCTTTGTAAGATTGGAGATAAGTAGCACGCAACTCACTGGAACTTGAACTCTGCTCACGAGCTTTAGTGGAGAGGTAGTGGAGCCCCTAGGCGAGATTACCCTCCCTTTATCGTTCGGAGAATCCCTAATGAGAATCACTAAAATGATCAAGTTAACCGTTGTAAAAGCCCCATCCGAATACAATATGATTTTGGGATGTTCAACACCTAACTTATTCAAGGCAGTGGCTTCCACCTATCACCTAAAATTAAAATTCCCTACCCCATCTGGAACCGAAGAGGTCATCGGAGATTGAAGAGCGGCTCGTGAATTTTATGCCACCACCCTGAGACAAGTAGTAAGGGGACGTGTTTTTAGAGAAGGGGTTCCGACAAGCGCAAAAAGGAAAGGAAGTCATGATGCTTGATGATACATCTCGAGATACTAACAAGCGAAAAATCAAGATTCATGGATAGAGCTGGTTGAAGAATTAAAAAGAGTAGAGCTAATTCCCAAAGATCCCAATAAATTCACTACCATTGGAGTTCAGATCACACCAGAATAAGAACATATCCTCATCTAATTCCTCAGGAAGGATGTAGATATCTTTGCCTGGTCCTCCGATGATCTAAAAGGAATACCACCAGAATTAGTTGTTCACGAGTTGAACATATAACCTAAAGCTAGTCCTGTGAAATAAAGGAAAAGACCTTTTGGAGGAGAAAAGAATAAGCCAATTAGGGAAGAAGTTGACAAGTTGTTGTTAGCGAAACCTATTCAATATCCTGAGTGGCTAGCGAATGTTGTACTTATCCCAAAGCCCCAGGAAAATGACGTCTATGCATAGACTTCACTGACTTGAATCGGGCTTGTCCCAAAGATCCTTTTCCCCTTCTGCGAATAGATGTTCTCGTAGATTCCACGGCAGGATGTGAAATGTTGAGATTCTTGGACGCCTTTCAGGGATACAATTAAATAGACAAAGCCCCTGAAGATCCAGAAAAAAACTAGCTTTGTCACTGATCAAGGCATTTTTTGTTGGCAAATAATGTCTTTTGGCTTAAAGAATGCTGGAGCAACCTATCAAGGCCTCATCAACACCATGTTTAGAAAGCTCATTGGAAAAAATGTGGGGGTATACATTGACGACATGTTGATTAAGAGTGAAGCGACTAAGGATCATGTGAGTGACTTAGCAGAATGCTTTGAAATTTTGCGTGCTTACCATATGAAGCTTAACCCTGCAAAATGCACTTTTGGAGTGCAAGGTGGAAATTTTTTTGGGATTCATGGTGTCCCAAAGGGGTATAGAAGCAAATCCCAGCAAAATTGAGGCAATAATGATCTTACCACCTCCACGAAGCCTTAAAGAGGTACAAATTTTAATAGGATGAGTGGCCGCTTTGAATTGATTTATAGCTCGCTCAGCAGACAAAGGGCTTCCTTTCTTCTGATTTTTTAGTAAACAAGGTGAATTCATGTGGACAAGCGAATGCCAAAATGCGTTCGAAGAATTAAAGAGATATCTAACAAATCTACCTCTCCTTGCAAAACCTCAAGACGGAAATACCCTATACATATATTTGGCAGCTTCAGAGGTCGCGGTAAGTGCAGTTTTAGTGAAAGGAAATGGGTGAGGGAAGAGACCTTTATATTATGTTAGTAGTATGCTATAAGGAGCTAAGCGTCGATATTCCCCTACTGAAAAATTAGCGTTTGCTCTAGTTACTACGGCGAGGAAGTTGAGACCATATTTTCAAGCACATCCTATAATAGTGCTCACCAATAGCTCGTTGAAGTAAGTCCTAAGTAGTCCGGAAACATCATGAAGGCTAGTAAAGTGGGGAATAGAGCTCAACCAACATGATATCGAGTATCGCCCCCGTGCCTCAATCCAAGCACAGGCTTTAGCTGATTTCATAGTGGAAATAACGAGAGATGACCTAAGTAGCTCATCCCTAACTTGGATAATTCATATAGATGGGTCCTCAACCTCGACAGAGTGCGAAGCTAGAGTCGTGTTGGAGAATCCGCAAGGCGATTAGTTTAATTTTGCCTTATGTTTTGATTTCTCTCTTTCCAATAATGAGGCAGAATACGAGGCACTTATTGCAAGAGTAAAACTAGCATTAGCGGCGGGAGCAAGGAGGCTACTTATCTATAGTGACTCCCAATTAGTGGTGAACCAGATAAATGGAGGTTTTCAAGTTAGAGATGAAGTTATGCTTAGCTACATTAAGAAAACCAATGACCACTTAGGGCGTCTAGAAAGCTTCAAGGTCATTAGCACCCAAGAGAACACAATAAGGACGCAGACCGATTGGCCAAGTTAGCTAGTTCTGCGACTAGTCTCGCAAGCAGGAAAATCACACTTTTAACAATGAGCGAGTCAGAAATACGGGAAGATGGTATGTAGATTCTTTGTTCAGATGAGGAGTCCAAGTCTTGGGAGACCGCCCTTGTAGATTATCTATGCGAAGGAAAATTGCCTTTTACCGAAGCTCGTAGCTAAAAAGACGTGTTGCCTGCTTCACAATTATTGACGGTGATTTATACAAACACGGATTTTCGATGCCTTACCTGAAGTGCTTGGCGCCATAGGAAGCTAAATATGTGTTGCATGAAACCCATGAAGGTATTTGTGGTAATCATGTTGGAGGGAAAGCCTTAGCCAGGAAGGTGATTCGACAAGGATTTTTTTGGCATACAATGTATCATGATGCCATTGAATTCGTGAAGAAATGTGATGCATGGAAACGAAACGAGAATATCTTTCATGTACCAGCATCAAAATTGCGCTCAATAGACAGTCCTTACATGTTAGCGCAATGGGGGGTTGGATATTGTGGGGCCCTTCTTTCCTGCATCAGGGAAACGGAATTTTCTAATTGTAGGAGTAGATTACTTCACAAAATGGGTTAAAGCAGAGCCACTGGCCAAGATCACGGAGAATGAAGTAACCAAATTTCTTTGGAAAGATATTGTATGCCACTTTGGTATCCCCTATGTTTTCATCTCGGATAATGGCACTCACTTTAGAGGATCCAAAGTTAAGAAGTGGTGTCAAGCATTAAATATCAAACAATTTTTCACATCTGTCGCCAATCCCCAGGCAAATGGGCGGACGGAAGTAACAACCCGCGTATTACTTCAACATCTAAAATCCCGTCTGGGAAGCGCCAAGGGAGCCTGGGTAGAAGAATTGCCTAGTATACTTTGGGCGTATCGCACTACCCCTCATACCTCGACTGAAGAGTCACCATTCAATTTAGCTTATGGCATGGAGGCCATAGCACCAACCGAAATTAGTGGACAATCTTTAAGGGTGGCATGTTTTGACAAAGATCGAAGTGAAAAAGCTAACCGCCTCCACCTGGACTTGATTGATGAAGTTAGAGACGAGGCTACTACTCGGGTCGCTATGTACAAAGGTAGGATGGCTAGAGCTTACAATGCCCATGTGCGGGCAAGGAATTTACAAATAGGAGATTTGGTCTTAAGGAAGGCAGAAGTAACTCGTTCTGTCGGAAAACTAGATCCAAAGTGAGAAGGCCCGTATAAGGTGGTAGAAATAACCGGGGCAAGAGCCTAAAAGCTTCAACATATGGATATGAAAGAGGTCCCTCGTACATGGAGTTCGATGAATTTGAAGAAATATTATCCGTAATATAATACGCTAGATAGGTGCTTTGTAGTTATTCAACTTTTGAAAGCAGTTCTCTTTGCAGTACTAATGTTTCATTTTCCATTTATGATGAGTTTCTCGTTAATTAAATGGATTGTTTATTTCAATTTATTCATGTCGCGGCACTATGTTTGCTCATAACACGCAATGGCCTCAGGATGGAATATTCTAGTCTTGGTGAAGTCCTAAAGAGCCTGGCCAGCTCACAAATATATATATATATATATATATATATGCACAGTAATAATGATCATAGAGACATCACCGGGATTCCATTTTCGTAGAGGTCGAGAGGAAAAATATTTAAGAGCTTGATCACCTCTCGAAAGTAGAAGAATCATTTTTCAAGCAAAAGACCGACATAGATACAAGGTCGTCAAATACAAACTTTGGAAAATCAAGGGGTTATCAACTTAAATAAAAGTATCATCGGTGAAAAACGATTATATACACCCGGATCTTTGTAGCTTAGTGGCATTGCATCATCGATTTAATTCAAACAAGAGACCGACGTAGATACAAGGTCCTCAAATAAAAACTTAGGAAAATCAAGGGATTATCAACTTAGATAAAAGTTTCACCACTTCGTTGATAAACGATTGTACATACTTAGGTCTTGGTAGCCTAATGACATTACATCATCGATTTATGGTGAAGGTCGCAGGTTTCAACCCACTACTGCAAGGAGTGTGACGTCAAGAGCTGATGACTAGGTCTAAAATTATCCGAGTGATTGGACAGCTGTCGATCATTTTTTTTAAGTATGGAACCTTAACAAATCATGCCCCTTAATTCCACATATTTTGGGGACTTAAACATGCATAAGTGGAGTATTTTATGTAGGTGATATATTGGAGTGGTTTAGCACAACTCTAGGAGCTATTATGCATAAATGAATTAAAAATACTCATTAGCAAAAAGACCCCACCTAGAACTACTCCTATCAATATGCAGAGTAAGATTTCAAAAAAGTGCCTCTTATGAAGTGCAAATGGGCTTATGCATATCAAGAAGACTTGCAGAAATTCCCATTGCCATTGATGAATTTTCTCTTGAGATAGCATACAGAATCTTTGCAAGTTCATCTCGCAAGTTACTAATCTAGTCGAGAGAGCGGATTGGCCGAGATTTAATACAAATAGTTTTTGTAAAATCAAGTCGAGATAAGGCAGGAATTTCAGTATTAGGAGGACCAATCAAGTAAAGAAATAGGAATTCCAGCATAAATTAAAAACTAATATAAGAAGGAAGAAGACAACAAAAATGAAAATGAAGGTCGAGATAATAGTCCATAAAGATTGGAGCTTCTTAAGATTATTTAGTAGGACCATCAGCAACTTCATCAACACCAGGCCCGACTAACTCGTCCTCGTCATGTTTAGGAATGTCCACCGTTTCGACATCTTTCCCACCTTCAAATGGTCCCTTGGGAGTCGGAGGCTTCATTAAACAACGGTCTAGCACACGAATAAATTCTTCTGGTGCTCTAGATAATTCCAATTGCTTTTGGCATTCTACCACCATGTCATCCCAAAGACCCATAGTCGCTTCCTTACATTCTTTATCAAACTCTTCTGAGCGACGGTAGTAATTGATAGCTGAAGTACCAGCTCCACGTTCCACAATTTTGATATGTTTGCTCCAAGGGACGCTAGAGAGAAACATTTCACCCATAGCATATTTGTGAGACAATTTATCTTCCGTTGTCTTTTTCTCAGCAACGAGCACTTGATGCTCTGCTTGTGCTTTCTAAAACTCAGCTTCCAACATATATAGTTTCTCTTTGAGGTGTTGTTATTCTTGCTTAGATTTATCCACAGTATCATGAGCCTCTACCAGCCTCTTACCGGTGATCGAGCAGAAATGAAGCAACTAAAAAGAAAAAAATTAATAAAAGGGAGGAGAGATCGAGGGTCAGTGTCCTATTCGCATGCTAAATAATTATAAGAAAAAGAGAACGAAGAAGAAGAGGAAAAAGACAACAAAGGAGACAAATCGAGAGAGAACCTGCAATCAGCCAGTAGCAATAGCTTCGCTTACATAACGATCAGACTGACCTTGGATGCGGTTGAGGTCATCAGAGCTTAACAGATGTCATGTAGTCGTCCAAGCATGCCTTGTGTTTCCTTCGTCCCAATAAGAAGGTACTCCAGGATGATTGGTACCCGAAAACTTTAAGTCTCTACCCTCACGACGATTTAGGAAGGAAGGCAAGGGTTCTGCTCTCTCGTCGTCTTTTCACACCACTCACATTTTGGTTGCCAATTCTTCGTTTACGCTACAAGGCATTGGTGATTTTCTCACCAAGATTGAAGGGAGAGTGTTGGGAGTTTTTCCGCTTTCGTGCCTGCTATTTAGCTTTGGCAAAGCACACTTGTGGCTATTTTGGTCTTTTCGAGAAACAACTTCTGACCTTCCAATGGATTTGTCTGTGTTTTTAGTTCCACTCCTTCGGCCGTTGCAAAAAGAATCCCGATATGCCCTGAGAGATTCCATGTCCAATTTTCCCCCTTCAAAGCAACAAGAATACATGAGCACGTAAACAAGTAAACCTTAAGCGATACGATAACATAGAAAGGATAAGTGGTATGAGGTCACTAAAAGACTACCTAAAGGGAAAATGGTTCGAGTATCTATCTTTTCCTATCTTTTCCTCAAATAGATTCATCTTCCTAGCTAGCAATTGAAGGTCTTCAAGGTGCTTGTTCATTTCTATTGGAGCTACAGATTCACTCCAAGGCCTTGTAATATTCCAACCCCCATCTCGTATAAAGAAAAAGTTTTTTCTCCACGACCCTCAAACTGAGGATTTGGCATTAAAAAATTTACGAGGGGAAAAACAGAAAAATACACTTGATTTTATACAAGAAAACATGAATAAAGCATGAAAAAGATCCAGTGTCACGAGAAGCTCAAATTTGTTCTTCTCTTTATGAAGGTATTCGTAGAAAGCTCAGAATATCAAGATGGCATTAGGAGTAATTTGACTAACACACAAGCCCACGCTGCAACAAATTTCATTAAGAAGTAGGGTCGGAGGTAGTGTAAGACAACATTTTAGTTGATCCGCAAACACGGTAAAATAGCCTGTCGGCGGTTTGTCCATTCGATTAGTTGACTTGGGAACTATGAATTGCTGGTGCCGTGGAGAAAATACAAGTGTGTGCCTAATTCCAAAATTCCTCATCTGGTTGCGATCGTGGCATGGTTCCAATTGTCCGAAATACTTGAGCCGTCTCCACAACTTCGGAGGCAACACCTCGAGACTCACTCGAGTTGGACACCGAGCCTTTGCCGTCTATCTCTCCTTCTTCAATTCCATCCGCCTTGGTAGGCAGCCCAAGGGCATTTTCAATTTCATGGATACCTTGAGAAGATTTGATGATATTCATGGCACCAGCTTGATCACCACAACATTCACGTAGATCCCCTTCAGGTATATTCTTGTTTGCGCCTCCCTTTGGATTCACCTTGCGAACTTTGGACACCCTGTCATTAGCTCCCCCTTCGGAATGCCTCCAAACATTGCTGGGTAACGATGAATTGCCTACCAACAGTGAAAAGCTATCCCCGAAAGCCCCCGACATGCTTCGATTGTTGATTTTAACAATGTGACGGCCACCGAAAGGCCTCATCCCAAAATGCAGCTTTCCCCTTGGTTGATAAAGTGAGGTATTAACTGCGTCACTCGAGCCATTCGGATCTCTTCCAGGGACTATGAAGTATTTCGAGTGTTTAAATACGGAAACATAAACTCAGAGTAAGCAAATCTTAGCGAAAAGAAGTAGTAACTCAAGAAGTGGTATTGGAGAAATAGCAAGATGCAACATACAGAATGGAGATACTTACTTGATAGTGGCATCAACTTCCTCCAAAGTAGAAACTCTGTTGTAAAGTCTTACGTACTCTACTTTCAGTCCAAATCTTCTTAAATAGATTTTGGCTTGAAAGTGTGGGGGATAAAATGATTTGGAAATAATATGCTTCCTTGTTATTAGGACTTTACGAATTTGAAATCCCGTAACAGAAGCATGGAAACTTTTAGTTAGTTGAATTTATTTTATTTCTCAGGCCCATTGTATTGATTAGGCCTACGGAAGCCTATATTGTATAGATTAGGCCCACAAAACCCATATTGTACTCTATAAGTACCACTTCTCGGGGAGAAGAATACATCATTCTCATTTGGCTTTTGAGTTGCTTATATTCTCGAGCTAAATAATCCATGTGTTCACTACATCAATAGTCGTTATTGATTTCGAAGGTTTGGAGTTCACCTATAAGATCATCCAGTGTCATCTCCTTGATTTTCATAAAGGATTCTATCATGGTAATGTTTTCTTGAAATCGTCCTGGTAGAGTTCTCATGATTTTAGAGATCTACTTTTCTTCAGAGATGTTTTCACCGAGAATGTAACACTCATTCACGACGTCACACAAACGAAGAAGACCTCAATGTTTTCTTCTTCATTCATGTGAATATTCTCAAATGGTAGAGACAGTCTTTGAGGTTTAGATGTCTTGACTAATGCATTTCCTTTGTACTGGCTCTGCAATATTCTCCAGGCGTCTTTGTCTGTAGTGCATTTCACGATCATTTTGTGACGCATTTGATCTATTGAGGCAAGCAATGCAAATAGAGTAGTATAGTTTGCCTCTGCTTCTTGCCTCTCCTTTTCACTGAAGGATTCCTCCGGCTTCGGAATCATTTTCTTTTCTTCATTTTCAATTTGTTGCCATTCCCATCCCTTCACAACCACAAGCCAACATTTCTTTGATCAATGATACACCATCATCATGGATTTCCAGTATGAATAGTTTGCCCCATCAAGGTACGGGGGTCGCACAATGCTTGATCAACAGAAGTCATTCTGGGTCCCTTGATCTACTTGTTTAAAAAAAATTGGAACCTGCTCTGGTGCCAATTGAGATGTCAGAGTTGGTGCGGATGTGTTGTGTTCTTAAACAGAATGAGTTGTCAAAGAACAAGTGATAATTATGTGAATGTGTGCTTATATAGTACAAACTTTAATGAGAACAAACTTGTACTTTCAATGGTTAAAAACTTTGAGGAATAATCACTTCTTCCTCTTAAGCTTATTATTAAAGCAGAGTTACAGTAAAAACTTACATGACTCCTTCCTAAATTGCCTATTTTGTAATTACTCCCCCTAACAACAAGCCTAACTACCTGGTCCCCTAGATGGACTTAAATGTGCAGAGAATCCCTTCTTGCCGAACTTCACAAATTCTCCCGAACTCTAATAAATTCTCCCGAACTAGACAAGGCACTTAT
Organism: Ajuga chamaepitys; assembly: GCA_958295605.1. Lineage (NCBI taxonomy): Eukaryota > Viridiplantae > Streptophyta > Magnoliopsida > Lamiales > Lamiaceae > Ajuga > Ajuga chamaepitys. The sequence goes on from OY282502.1 coordinate 21,545,641, forward strand.
CTCCCGAAGAATGTCCTGACAACTTGTTCCTTCATGGTATTAACAAAAATAATCCTATTACAACTATTTAACGAAATGTAATGCATCTTAACGTTTTCTCTTCACACTTTATACTACATTCTTCCTGTTCTTCAATTAATATTTCTCTAGCAATTGTGGGTGATTGAAGTTAATTGAGGAAACTTTGACCTTCCTTCTTTAGCTTGATCTTTGATGATTCCTTGATATGTGGAACAAGATCAACTTCTTTGATTTTCTGAAAATTCTCCTTGTCCTCTTTCCTTTCTTCGCTTCCAATCTTCATGATCCTATCAATCAATTAATCTTATGCAACAAGAGTATTTTCAATAAATGTCATTTTCATAAAAAGTGATTTTTACAATCCCCCCTGGAATTCTAATTCAAAAAATATTGTTGTTAATCCTGCAAGACGGAATGAGTTCCTAATAGTGAATCAATCAATCAGATAAATGCAAGACTTGTGTCAGTCAGAACTGGTTCATTCGCAGTATGAACAATAAAAAATTATTAACCCTACAAAAGATAGTCAAAAGGATATATTTAAAGCAATAACTAACAAAAAGAAACAATCAAGTAAATTGTATAGGGGCTCAACCCAAACCAACAATAGTTAAGAAAAAAAAAACAATAACATATTAAAGAGTTCATTGTTATCAAAAGCTACGACTTTCATCAGCATCATCATTTGTAGAGAGGTGATCTCCTTCTTCCTCTTCTGCGCTATCTTTAGCCTCCTCGACTGCCGCATTGTCCTCTTCTCCTTCGTCAGTTTCTCTAGTTGCAGCCGCTTTAGCAGTTATTTTCTCCCTTTTTTTCGACCTAGAATGTGAAGGAGGGGAGAGAGCGATATACCTTCTGAGAAAGGGTGGCCTTGATCATGCCATCGGAAGTGGTGATCTGCTGTTGCGGGAATTATTCCAACTGCCCAAGAATAGACTGTGGTTCGATTCGTGAAGGATCTTCGAGCCAGAGTATGACTTTTTATCGTATGGGATGACATTGGAGGCTCTGCAGGCTCGAGAAAATCAACACGTCTATCATCAATGAGGACTTTTTGCTTGGAGATGATGGCCCATATTAGGCAGGGAAAAGAAAGTTTCTTTCTTGGCTCAGGACGTCCTGCAAACTCAACAATGGTTTGAAATTCATGCTCACCAAAATTAATAGGCTTTCCGGTCAAAATGCGAAAGATGAACACTCCTTGGGTAGGTTTGAGAGAGGATTTGTGAGCAGTTGGGGTCCAGTTCTACATCCCAATCTTATGAAGCATATAGCCTTTGAGTGTGAGATCGACAGGTGATAGACCAGTGTTGGGCTACTTGGTCACTCTGTTGCCTATGATAGTGGTGGCAACTACATCCATGTCCTCTACAAGTTTGTACTCTGGAGGACCGGTTAGTCTATAATGAGAGTTGATGAGATCAGGAGAGAAACCACAAATAGCATTCCTAGAAAACACTTTATGAAACCTAGGAGACGAAGGGTCAGTGATGGAGGGGGTCAAGTTAGTATAGAATTACTTTACAATGACCCCGCAAAAATGATCGATTTTCAAAACGATGCGATCAAGGCCTATAACAGTGATTAGGGCAAGGACGTTATACAGTATAAAAGAGCGAACATCCAAATTTTTCTCACCCCATAAACTCATGGTGGAGAAGGATTCGAACCTGGTTTCAGCGAGAGGTGTGTAAAACTCTTTGGCAAATGCAAGCTCCTTTTTAAACGAGTATGTTACAGGATCGTGATGCCGTGTCTGTTTCCCTTTTCCTTTAGCAATCCAGGAAGATTTTCTAGTGTTAGCGGATGGGGCAACAGGTGGTATGAAATTAGGATCAGGAGTTGGAGCTTTGGTGGGTCGCTTGATGGGCGCAGATATGAGCACCCTGTATTTGGTCTTCGGGGTTCTATTGGAGACTAGGACTTGGATGGTACCCTGCTGCGAGTGTGAATCAGAGAATCATCAGACTTAGAGTTATTTGAGCAAAGACAGGGGTCGGCGAGACAACTCATTTTTAGACGAAGAGGTTGGTGGCAGCTTCACAGGGGTTCCTTTAGTCGGAGAAGACGATGGTGTTGATTCTCCTGAGGAAGAACCAGGGAGTCTTGAAGACCTGCAATTAAAGGGGATCCAATGACATGTGTGCTCGAAGTGGAATAGCATCAGTGACGGTGGTTTTGGTAGCGTCAGTTGCCGGTAGAGCCACCAGAGCAGCGGTCGTGCACTTTCTTTTGGCTGCCTCTTTTGTGCGTCCCATGTTTGCTGAAAGAATTTTGAAAAGCCTAGCACAAACTTGAGAAGTGAAAGTGAGAGATGAAGAGGATGAAGTCAAAGAGTCATATATATAGTGATAATGACAAGGATAAGCGCGGAAAATATGTGATGTGACACTAGAATATTTTCAAAAGATTTGGGGAATCAAGATAATTAAGGAACGTTTCTTTGTACCATTATTTATTTAAAGAACACTTTAATATTCTCCAAAGAAATATTTGAAATGGATATTTTGAAAAATAAGGATTATGCCTAATTATACAAATGCATCGGAAACAAATCTTTAAGATTTGTCCTTGTTGCACCACATATTTGGCAAATATCCTGTCCATTAAACAATTGATTAATTTTCAGTGAGGATCACATACCCAACACAAGAACTCAAAAAGAACAACACCATATGACTTCCCCCCTCCCCTTTTTTTTTTTTTTTTTTTTTTATTGGTTGCATGTGGAAGCCACTGTTCACTTAGAGACAACATAAATATTTTCATCCGAAGTCTACCTCATTACTCCGTGGTTACCTTGAAGATAAATCATGTTTCACTTAGAGCTATCGGAATTTTCGCCCGAAAGCTACTCCACTACTCCATGATTGTCAACATCATCATTCACTTAGAGCAATCATAATTTTCACCAGAAAGCTACCCCACTACTAGATAATGTATGCAAGTATCAATTTTCGCTTAGATCCATCGAAATTTTTGACGGAAAAGCTACCCCACTACTTCTTGATACTTGTAGTTCAACATGGATAAAGAAACTTTGTAAGAACATCGTCATTAGCTTTCACACACTCGGTCATTTTTTGTGCATGAGACTTATTTCCTCACAACATCATTTCTCGAAGGTAAATCTCTATGACATAATACAAGGGAAGTGATGCAGTCAGAGAAAATTATATTTGCTACCTTTTGAACTGCCAAACAATGGGCAGGAAGGACCAAGATCTTGAAGAAGTGTATGCATGAGGTCCATAGATGCCTAAATGCAAGAAGTCCTAAATGTAATGCAATGTTTTTTAACAAGAAAATAAATTATGCAGTGCATATTCCTAGAGACCTCCTTAATGTTATATATCTGTTTGAATCAAGTGCATTAGTAAAAATATCGGCCAGTTGTTCCTGTGTAGGAACATGTTCCAAAATTATAGTTCCCTCGCCAATTCTCGAATGAAGTGATATCAAATATCGATATGCTTCGTTAGAGAATGTCGAACTGGATTTTTGGAAATATTTATAGCACCGGTATTATCACGGAATAAATTTACAAAAGTGAGATCAAACCCATAAGCCAAAAGCATTTTCTTCATCCAAATAAGTTAAGCGCTACAACTACCGCTGCAATGTATTCGGCCTCAGCTGTCGACATGGATATACTGTTTTGTTTCTTGCTCATCCATGACATAACGTTGTTCCCTATAAAGAAGCATCCTTCGGATGTACTTTTTCGGGCATCAATATCCCCTGCCTAATCTACATCACAATATCCAGCTAAGCTTGCGTTAGTTTCACGAGAGTAATGAAATGCCAAAGTCGAATGTTCCTCCAACATATTTTATAATATGTTTGACAACATTTAAGTGAGCTTACATAGAATTAGCTTGATACCTGGCACACAATCCTACACTGAAACAAATGTCAGGTCGACTCGTAGTTAAATACAACAAACTACCTATCATGCTCCTATAAAGAGTAGGATCTATAGCAGTTCCACAGAGGTCCCTGGACAATTTAACATTTGTTCCCATTGGAGTGTCCGGGTGTTATTCCCCTTCAAGACCAACTTTTCTTACTAGATTCTTGGCATACTTCGTTCGATGAACAAAAAATTTCGTTCTCACTCTATTTGACCTGTAATCCTAGGAAATAAGACAATTCTCCTACCATAGTCATTTCGAACTCACTAGACATATTATATACAAACTCATTGACCTTGGCGTTGGAAGTAGACCCAAAGATAATATCATCCACATAAATCTGCGCTATGATAATATCTTTGTTCATACTTTAAATAAAAAAAGTTCATCAACTCTTCCATATTTGTAGCCTTGATCAAGAAGAAATTGCGCTAATCTCTCATTTGAGGCTCGAGGAGCCTATTTGAGTCCATATAGAGTCTTTTTGAGTTTGTAAACATGGTCACGATGAAAAGGATTTTTGAATCCTTTGGGTTATTCAACAAAGGCAATTTCTTTTACAAAACCATTTAAGAAGTCACTTTTGACGTCCATTTGATAAAGGATGAAATTTCTAATGCAAGCAATGGAAAGTAACATCCTAACAGATTCTAATCGTGCCACAGGAGCAAAAGTTTCTTCAAAATCAATTCCCTCCACTTGAGTGTATCCTTAGGTAACCAGTCTTTACTTATTCCTAGCTATGTTACCAAACTCATCTGGTTTGTTACGAAAAATTCATTTGGTTCTAATAAGGTTGGAATTTGTTGGTCTGGGAACAAGTTCCTAGACGTCATTTCTCTCGAATTTCTCTAGTTCTTCCTCCATTGCCTAAATCCAACACTCACCAGTTAGTGCTTCCTTAATTTTTTTTGGCTCAATGATAGAGGTATAACAAGCAAAGTATGAGTATCCCATCATTTTTCGGTAATCAGGTTTAAGGTTACCTCTGGTTTTCATTCCTTCACTCAGTTTCCCATTGACCAGATCACTAGGATGATCATTTTGGACCTTTGCTGGTGGATTCCTCCGAGGATCAGATCCAATCTCTAGAATATCATCTTCATCAGGGTTTTTAGTATCAGGTTCCTTTGGAGAAGGAACTTCAGGAGTGCTTAAGTCAAGCTGAATGGACTCCAGGATGTCATGATCCACAGTTAGAATGATCGTCAAAGACAACATTGACACTCTCCATGGAATTTTGAGTCCTGAGATTGTAAACCTTGTAAGTTCGACTGTTGTTAGAATAACCAAGAAAGAACCCAAGATCACTTTTAGAGTCAAATTTACTAAGAGGTTCTCTGTCTTCGTAAATATAACACATACATCCGAAGACATGAAGGTGACTTAGCTTAGGAGTTTTACCTTTTCAAATTTTATATGGAATAATACCCATACCATTCCTTATAACAAGCTATATTTACAGCTTTTGCCCACCGTCTTTGCGATATACCTTTGGAAGCAAGCATGACTCTAGTCATTTCCTGAAGTGTTCTGTTCTTCCTCTCAACGACCCCATTCTATTAGGAGTCTTATGTGCAGAAAATTCATGAATGATGCCTTTAGAAGTACAAAAATCACTAAACATGAAATTTTCAAATTCAAGACCATGACTAGATCTAATTTTGGAAATACCACATTTCTTCTCATTTTCCACTTTTAAGCACAAAGTTTTGAATATTTCAAAAGTTTTATACTTTTCTTTAATGAAATGAATCCATGTATATCGAGAAAAGTCATCAAAACACACAAATATAAACTTCTTACCGCTGATACTTTCAGTTTGGGCTAGACCCATTAGATCCATGTGCAATAGCTCAAGTACCTGCTTAGTAAGAACAACACGTATGGCCTTGTGAGATGTATGTTTCTGTTTTCCAATTGACACGGACCACATGTGCCAGGAACTCTCTTTCTTAGTTTTGGCAAACCTGGAACAACCTGTGAGTTAGATAGTTTCACTAAATGATCATAGTTAATGTGGCCAAGTTTTTCGTGCCAGGTTTCAGTTTCGCTTAAGGAACTGAAGTGACATGTGTTATCATGATCCAAAATGTAATAATGGTCCACAGTCCTTGTACCTGTAAGGATAAAGTCATTATTTTAATCAAGTATCCGACATATGTCTTGTGTAAATATAACATTCATGCCTTGATCATAAAGTTGGCTGATGCTTATCAGGTTTGATGTTAGATTTTCAACAAGCAATACTCCTTCCAAATTAGGCATATCACTAACATTCAGTGTTCCTGTTCCAACAACCTTGTTACTCACACCATCCCCAAACGTGACAAATTTATCATTTACAGGTGATACATATGAGAGATTTGTTTGTATACCTGTTATGTGCCTCGAACATCCACTATCAAAATACCATGTCCCTTCAAGGTTCAACTTCAGAGTTAGAATAGAAGTAACACATTTATTTTCCTTTTGAACCCAGATTTTGGTTTGTTTGTGATTGCTCAAGTTTACTTTGGTTTTGGGATTTGGTTTTTAATAGTATCTTGACTGAACTCTATATATATTCCTGAAGGTGACTTTGCTAGTGTATAAGTGATATCGCATTCTACTGCAATTAGGTCGGATATGTCCTTTAACATTGCAGTAATGGCAAGTAGGGATAAATTTAAAGTTCTTATGACTAGAGGATGAATTTGACACAGGGTGTTCCTGGTCAGAATGAACAGTCTGAAATTTCGACCTATGTCTAAACACTATTCGTTCTTGACTGGAACTCTTTCCAAAAAATTCATTACAGTTCTTTATCTCTTTACCTTTACCCTTTGAATGGTCAGCAGACCACCTATTTGAGTTGATGGAAGATGGTTCTTGAGTCCCATTCATCACTTTTGACAGCTCCTTTTTTAACATTTGTATCTCATTTTCTCTGTCCTTGCTAACCTGTTGCACATAACAAGTTCTTGTTCTAAGGAACTGGTAACGCACACCGAATATGCTACCAAATTAATATCGTATTATAATAACAATACTAACCTTACAAACTACCCTACTAAGTAGAGTGGCAAGCAAGGGTCGATCTCACAGGGAACGGCCGATTAGTTTTGATTTTAATACCAGGTAATTAAAATCTAATATGTAGGAAATAAACAACTTAAGAAAGCAATAAAGGTTGGGAGGGGTTTTTAATGATCAACTAACAACCAACTAGCATCAATAAAAAGCAGTTAAACGAGATTGAAAGCAATTAATACTAGAACTCAAGTAAGCAAATGATCAAAGACAATAGAATAGAGTTTTCATTTTTTTTTTTTTCCAAGTATTAAAAATGATCCACCCTTGATCGTGCTTCCCCTTGGTCTAGATAATTTATGCAACTATTGTTAATACCCAATTAATTGTGATCAAGCCCTTATCTCAAGACTATTAATAAGCTGTAATAGCCTTGTTGTCTATTAATTTTAGTTAATCAAAACAAGCTCCTCAACTAACCCTACTCGATTTAACCAAATCCTCGAACAAGCTCTCCTAGATACAATAATCAAATGCATTAGGCACCAAGACAAAGAGATAAATACGACATAAAACTCATAAGCTCAGTTTTAGTGGTCGAACTTTATGTTATCACCAATGAACATTCATTGTTTGCTACAAATGAGTCGAAAGCAATACAAGTATGGATAACAATCCCGACTACTAGCAACACATTCATAAATCTCCTAAAGGGTGATCAATCCAATAATCAACTCATAAATAAGAATTAATAACAGAAAATAATATAAAACACTTGAATACACAATCCATTCGGTAACATTAACCGCAATAATCACATAAATATCTTCGACTCAAAGTTCCATATTGATCAAGGGTAAATAAAAGGGTGCTAGCCACCCATTACACCTAATACAATAAGAAAATAGAAGGAAATACAAGAAAACATGATAAACTCAAAGATTAAACCAAGAATTTGGGTTGAGGAGTGAAAAGCCTTCAATCTTCTTCCCAATCCTGTCCTTGAGGATGATGGTGGATCAATAGTGGCTAGAAATATGAGATCAGATAGGTCTATTTCAAATTAGATGTTATATATATAGAGGGGAAAGTGCTAGTTCAAAGTTGAGCAAAAAAAACGTGTTTGGGTTTTAAAACAGGGGACTGCACCACGGCCGTGGGCGCGGTGAGAAACAAGGGATTTGGGCCCAGATTGGGGCCGCGGGCGCTACCCAAATTTATCTCGGTCGCAATCCTCTGGATTGGGTTTTGGCCCAGGTGTTCTTGGTTGTTGACCACGGTCGAGTTGCAAATCTGCCACGGGCAAGATCTTTAGCTGCCACGGCCGATATCTTATCTCACCTCGGCCACAATCTGGTTGGGTTAGATTTCACCCCGTCTTCTAGATACTTAGCCACGGGCGTGACTATCTTTGATCGCGGCCGTGGGCCTTGGTCCGCCAAGGGCGTGGCCTGAATTTGCCTTGGGCGAGGCATTGAACGCTAAAATTTGTCCAAGTCTTCTGGACGATTGACCACGGCCGTGGGCTAGTCTACCTCGGCCGCAACTTGGGCCGCGGGCGTGGCTTAACCAACTCGGGCGAGGTCCCGTTTCTTCCTTGTTCTCTTTCCACTTGAGTTCGAATCGTCAATTTGAGATCTTCAAAACCTGTTTTTCCGCCTTAATTCACCTGTTTTGACAGGGAAACGAACTGAATATGTCAAACTGTCCAATAAGAAATAAACACACAAAACACATGTGAATATGCACACAAAAGCCCGTAAAAAGACACTTACATCCCCTTACCTATAAAAGTGTAGGTGGTTTCTTACAAAATAATGTATGGCCAAAATTACCCCTACATCTATAGTTATAGATTAAGGTCAAACAAGTAAATTGTCATATAATTAAGGTAAGTTAATTAATTCCAAGACAATAGTTGTGGAAAATTACCTATATCTATCACAATAACAAAACTCCCATAAAAAAGAAGCAAAAGCAAAAGGAATCACCTATTTATATTTAAGTTCTTATTACCTGCCGTTACAAGATATATTTATGTATTTATTAGTTGTTTAGTGGAATTTCTGTAAATGAGATTTTCAATGGGTGGATTTTTATTTAAGTTATATTTATTTGGTTATGCTTTAGATTGAGTTTATAGAGTATCACATTTTGATTTTTACGGCATTATTATTCAAATCATTGGTAGCATGTATTGGAACTTTTATGACCAATAATTTTATGAAAACAAAAATTTGGCCAAAAATCGTGGGAGCGACACGTGTTTTTCCCTACTTTCTTGCAACTCTCTTTTGTATTAAAGGCAGAAGTAACAATCACCGACAATCTGCCTTAGATGGAATTTTTCAGAAATAAATAAATATCCAAGAAAACATAAAATAAGAGCTTACACATATAGTGCGGTAATAAATCACGTAAAAAACTCTTTTATGTTGATGAGGAAAAAAATAGCACCAAAAAAATTCTAAATATATTTAATCATATAATTAATTTTCTAATTATAGAACACGAAGAATTTTTCTTTTCAATTTAATCAAAGTATTGAAAAATATAATTTTGAAATTCATATATACAATGTACAACACATTGAACATAGAGAACTAGAAGTCTAAGTAAAAAAACACAAAAAAAAAAAAAAAAAAAAAAACACACACAACAACAAAAAACAAAAGAGAAGAAAAAACAATAATTTATGTATACAAAAAAATAAGACCATTTACGCAGCACGGTCATAAATCAAGGAAAACATTCTTTAATGTTAATCGTTTTTAAAAGAAAATGGCCATAATTTTAAATCGATCTAAACTAAAGAAAAAAGTGTTTGTATATATATATATATATACACATTTTAAATAGTTATGAAAAGAAAGACATAATTAAATAAAGAAGCTTCATGTAACATTAAATATATTAATTTCAAAATAAAGGAGTATAAGAAACAATTTTTTTTTATTATTATCAATTATGGTTTTAGCATTATCTTTGGGATGAAAAGTTAACTTATAAACGAGTTCAAAATTTGCAAAGAAAGAGGCAGAAAAACAATAAACTTAATTTTTCTATTACTCTAAAGAAAAGTAAAAGATTCACAACAAAAATAAGTAAATATGTATCATTGAGATTGTTAGCTCTGACACTAATAGATCTTAGAAGGTCCTTAATTTAGTAAACGAAAATTAATCACTTGGGACATAAATATGTATCATTGAGATTGTTAGCTCTGACATCTAAAATTACTCGGTGAAATTCAAAAGTTAGCACTCTAACTATAAAACTTACTATTTTTTGTGGTTATGTACATCTGATCACTTTTACTAGAAAATCATTGACAACATCCACCTAAGTTGGAATTTTTCCAAAACAATGAATATCCAAGATAACATAAACTAAGAGTTTACATATATAATGAGGTAATAGATCAAGCAAAACCTGTTTTATATTGATACGAAAAAGTAATACCAAAATTATTCTAAATATATTTAATCATCTAATTCATACTTTAGTCACATAAGACCAAGATTTTTATAGCCTATTCAATCAATGTTCTAAAAAATATAATTATCAAAATTCATGTATACCATATGCAACACAACTAACTTTACAAATTCGAAGTCTAAATGGGAAAAAAAAAAAAAAACAAACAAAAAAAAAAAACAAAATAAATAATAATCCATGCATCCACAATTATAAGACCATTTATGCAACATGGTCATAAATCAAGCAAAAATTTCGTAAGTGCTTACATTTTTTTCTATTATATATATATATATATATATATATATATATATATATATATATATATATATATATATTATTCTAAGTTTATTTAATCTTTCAAACCATTTCATTTTTCATAATGCACCTTAATTTTTTTAGCCAATTCATTTTAATTAACTAGATTAAGATATATTTATTTTTATAAATTCATGTTTACCACGTGCAATGCACGTGGGACTTTACTAGTTGACCTAAAAGTGCGTGCACGACCACGTGTACCAGGAACTTATTGACATATCTTTTGAGCCGATTACCTATTTGGAAATTTTATGTTCATTCTCCTTTTCCGTAGAGTCTGACTTTTGCTTCTAAGGATTTTATGATCACAACAACCTTGTTTGCCTTGAGGATATTACTTCATACATGGCCTGTAATTGTTCTTCCATAGGACATGACTCATCTGAGGAATCATCAGAGTCCGAGATATCTCTTCTGTTTTTCCTAGAAGGTTCTTTGGAGGAACGAACATGAGCCATCAGACATGTGTAGTCCTTTGTAGAATTACAGAGGGCCAGATGGCTCGTATGTTGAGCATTATGTTCAGGTTGTGTTTCTCCATCGGATTTTGTGTCACTAGGTGGCTTTATATGCTTTGCTCTTCCTGAGAAAGTTTGGACATTTAGCATGATAATGTCCAAACCCTTTGCATTCCCTGCACTAGTCATTTTCCTTCTTGTTCCCCACTGATTTGAAGGCATATTCTTGCCTCCAGTTATGCTCTTGCTGGTATTTCCTATGAAGTTCTTTCCAAGTCCTTTGGAGATGTTGAACCACTTCAACATCTTTCCATAGTTCTTGGCAAGAAGTGCCATAGTGTCGGCAAAGTCCATCTCGGATTTCCAACTCCTTCTTCTGGCTTTTGAGATACTTCAGCTTTTAGTGCAATCCCTTTAGCTTTGATTAAATCATAGTTGTTGTTGATGTCAAAGGTTCGGAGTTCACCCATAAGATCATCCAGTGTCATCTCCTTGATTTTCATGAAGGATAATAGCACAGTAATTTTCTCAAAATTATCCAGGTAGAGTTCTCATGATTTTAGAGATGTTTTCACCGAGAATGTAACACTCATTCTCGACGTCACAGAAACGAAGAAGGCCTCAATGTTTTCTTCTTCATTCATGTGAATATTGTCAAATTGTAGAGACAGTCTTTGAAGTTTAGAGGTCTTGACTGATGCATTTCCTTCGTACTGGCTCTACAATATTCTCCAAGCGGTTTTAGTTGTAGTGCATTTCACGATCATTTTGTGACGCGTTTGATCCACTGAGGCAAACAATGCAAATAGGGCAGTATAGTTTGCCTCATCTTCTTGCCTCTTATTTTCACTGAAGGATTCCTCCAGCTTTGGAATCATTTTCTTTTCTTTAATTTTCTATTTGTGGGCATTCCCATCCGCTCACAACCACAAGCTAACATTTCTTTAACCGAAGATACACCATCATCAGGGATTTCCAGTATGAATAGTTTGCCCCATCTAGATACGGGGGTTGCAACGATGCTTGATCAACAGAAGCCATTCCAGGTCCCTTGATCTACCTGTTTAAAAAAAAAAACTAAAACCTACTCTGGTGCCAATTGAGATGTCAGAGTTGGTATGTGTGTCCTGTGTTCTTAAATAGAACGACTTGTCAAATGTGATAATTATGTGAATGTGTGCTTATAAAGTGCAAACTTTAATGAGAACAGAGTTGTACTTTCAATGGTTAAAAACTTTGAGGAAGAATCCCTTCTTCCTCTTAAGCTTATTAGTAAAGCAGAGTTACAGTACAAACTTACAGGACTTCAGGACTCCTTCCTAAACTACCTATTTTGTAATTACTCCCTCTAACAACAAGCCCAGCCACCTAGTCCCCCAGTTGGACTTATATGTGTAGAGAATCCATTCTTTCTGCACTTCATGAATTCTCCCGAACTCTAACAAGTTCTCCCGAACTAGACAAGATACTAATCTCCCAAAGAATGTCCTGACTACTTGTTGTTCCTTCATGGTATGAACTACAATAATTCTATTACAAGTATTTGACGAAATGTACTCGGTACAGACTCAAAAAGACTCGATGCATCTTAATGTTTTCTCTTCACACTTTATATTGCATTCTTCCTGCTATTCAATCAATATTTCTCTAGTAATTGTTGGCCATTGGAGTTAATTGAAGAAACTTTAGCCTTCCTTCTTTAGCTTGATCTTTGATTGATTCCTTAATATGTGGAATAAGATCACCTTCTTTGATTTTCTAAAAATTCTCCTTGTCCTCTTTCCTTTCTTCGCTTCCAATCTCCATGATCCTATCAATCAATCAATCTTATGCAACAAGAGTATTTTTCAATAAATGTCATTTTCATTTAAAAAAAAAAAAATGACTTTTACAATAGGTATTCTATTTCAAAATTTATTTCCCAAATCTAGACAACTACAAAATTTACGAACTTTTACTATATATGTTATCTTTTTCTATGTCTATCATACTCTGATAAAATTTCAACTTCATTCAATGTGTATTTTATTTTATATAATTTTTCAACTATTTCAACATGCAGTCTAATAATTTATCTATTCTTATTCACAAAATTTGATAAAGAGATCCACCTCTTAGTTCTCTTGTTATTAATTTTTTCCTACTGCTGTGCAAAATTTTTAGTTTCAACCAATTCAATGTCATAATCCAAACTCCATAGTTATAAATCTTGAAAATTTCTAAATGTTTAATATGGTCATTTTAGATGAGGCGATTAGCTACAGATAAATTTTTAAAGTTATACGCCTTACCTTGTGGTGATAAAAAAAATATTATTCACTAATGCACAATAAATCAATATGTGCAAGAGTTTTCTATCTCTTTCAAATTATTTGTAAACTATCAACCATGCGAATATTCTCAATTTTCCGAATTTCATATATATTAAAGACCAAGATATGATAATTTATGCCTAACTGAAGAGACGAACAAGTCAAGTGAAGGCTATGGACAATAAGACATTTTGCATCTTCATATTGAGTTCTTCTATTTCAAGGTGGTGATTTCTATTCTATGGGTGTTGTTTGTCTCTTTTAAATGATATGATTTTAATGTAATGTCTAAGCGCAACATTTCATAGGCTATAGGCAACGAGTTATATACTATGCAATCATATGCTATGTTATGCGATATATTATGCTATGCTCAATAGGAAAAAGGTTACTACGTTGGTTATGTATATGTTACAGTTTGTTGTGTGCATTTCTTAAGTATTGCATGAGTTGTATTTAAAATTGACAAACATGTCTCCCCTGAGCATGTGGCTTGTTAACCCCATTCTACATAGTTTGTACAAGTTACTTGGAGCTAGTCATGGTACGAAGAGACAGTGGATGTAGATAGTCAAAGAATCACGTTACGAATTTTTCCAGGTTAAATTGTTGATGTTCGAGTAATAATTTATTCCCCTATGAATTATTGAGTAAAAAAGTAACCTTTAATGAAGTTCTAGTATTCATATTTCAAGTCAAGTGATAAAGTCATCTTCATGCTTTGCCAAATATTCCATTCTAAGGTGTTCTATTTGATATGTTTCAAAAAATTGTGTTATTTTACTTTCAAATATGTCTTTTTAATTGATCAGTAAAGTTCAATCTTAATTTGAAACATGTGATGTAGTCATATCCCTTAAAAAATTATGTTATTAAATCTAACAAAAATTGGGGCGTGACATAAGCGCAGAATTTTCGTATATTTTAGGGCTCAATTATTATAATTTTCGTAAGAAATGTACACGAGATTTAGTATCTTTCTTCTCTTCTTATTCTCATGAAAGATTATGTGTTTATTATGCTCTGTAGGAAATTAGGTTTAATCTTAGAGGATTTGGAGATCAAAGGAAATAAACAGACACTCATGAAGTACATTTGGACTATAAAATGGCCTAGCACGGTTCAACAGGCGTGAGACGGTCATGCCCGTGACAATATCAAAGAACGCGAGCAAAAGACACTACAAGACCATGCCGAGCCTCGTAAGGATTGTGCACGGCTACACGTTTTGGACACGAGCTATTCAATGTGCAGTTACAGGATAATGATCATAAAGTTCAATGTAGATATTCATAACAAATGATTGTTCATTGGTTAGATAATTAAGAGGAGAGCTACAACTTTCATGTTGACATCATCTTTAATTCATTTTGCAAATTGATAGGATTCTTTGAGGACATGGAAGTTGTGCAGAAGAATTTCAATATCCGATGTATCGGACACATCTCTAATATTTTGATGATATTATCCCAGGTTATTCTTATCCAAATTAGGTAAATACAGTAACACTAGAGAGTTATTTGAAAGATGTATAGTTATGCCAAAAATAAGCGATGTAAAATGCACGAAAACAGGCCAAACAACGTGCCGCAGAAATGACCCATGTGGTACTACCTATTCCAAGCCCAATTTGATGTTGTTTTTACCCCATGATGTCCCCCACTATATATGACTCCTAAAACTCGAAAATGTATAATTCATCAGCATAAAACACATTTAGGATTAGGATTAGGAATTATATCATCAACCACATTTGTTCTATCTTTTAGTTATTTCTATTAAAAACATGAATCTCGTTAGATCGGTTTGTATATAGTATTTAATCATGCTTGGTAGAATTATTGATTCTATAGTTTGATGAATCATATGTTTTGATTTCTTTTAATTCAACTTCTCTTTCTTTCACTTACTTGTGCTTATATTTTATGTATAACTATCTCGCAAATATTTGTGCATGTTAATTGAATAATTTGAATTAGGGAAATAATTTATATCTATATATATATAAAAGTAAAATGGAGGGCATTAATGTAATTTTAGTTTTCCCTCCAAAAATTTTAGACCATAGTTGGCAACTTTTTCTTATTTTTGGTAAGTTCATAATTTTCTTCTATTTTTCTAAAATGCAAATAAATTTTTCATTTTTAATCTGATTTTTATGCATAATATACCAAATTATTCATCTTTTCACGATCTTCGATTTGACATCCATATCACATATATTATAATGACATATTTTATTTGAATAAATAAATTGTTTGTTGGTTAATTTTTTGTGCTAGAATTGATGTTTATTGTGAATTGGACTATAATATTTTGGTTTTAGTTGCAACTAAAATTAGTAAAATAATTTCTTTATAAAAAAATATGAGTATTATTTTTTATTTAAGTCATGCAGGGAGAAAACTCATTGTTTAAATAATGAAAATCCAAGGCAAAAACAATAACATTTATTTTATAATCAGCTTATTAAATCATCAAATCTGCTAAAATATCTTCTTATCATGAAATTAAAGAAGCTTTGAGCATATATATTTTTATGCATTAAAATAGTTAGAAATTATTTTTAATTACCTATTTATATTTTTTAATAATGTGTATTTTGTTAAAATTACTCTTTTAAGAAAATTTATTCTTTGCAACCTAAATTGTGACTTTTATTATATTTGGACACTCTTTTTAATTTTTTACTTTTACTAAAACTTCAATGCCTTTTTTATATTTGGTCGCACAAATCAACACCGACTTTTTTACTCTTAACAATCTAAACAAGTTTATTCGCATTAATCAATTTTAATCTTCAAATAAATCAAGTTTTTATAAGAATACTATAACATTTATATAAATAATTTACAATACCAAATAAAATACGGAAATACTCAAATGTTTTGAAGTAACCAAAAAATTTAATTTGTTATTCAAATCATTAAATAAATTTTGAATTTTATTTTGTTAAAATAAGATTTTATTAAATTAATAAAAATTATTTAAGTATATTTAAAATCACCAAATGAAATGTTGCAAATGAAAATTTAATGTTATAAAGAAAATAATTAAACATTTATAATTAGAACTTGGAAGTTTATTTAGATAAATTAAAAGTTAAATATAAAATAAAAGCAAGGACATAATGAGAAAAATATTAAACTTTACGTTGCATATGATCCACATAAAATACCATTGTTCCTTTTATTACATATTTTATGGTTATTTTTAATTATTTATAGTTAGAATTGAAAAAATATGTTATAAATATATATAAGCTACAGTAGTGACAATTCTGTAAGTAACACTTTCCAGCCTAAAATTTTAGACTATGATTGGTAAATTGTTGTCGCATTTGGTAAAAATCAAAATTTATATACTTTCTAAAGTTGCAAATATCTTCTTTTTTTTTTTTTTCATTTCTAATCTATTTATTATGTATACTATATCAAATTAATCAACTTTTGACGATGTTTGATTTGACATCCATATGAGATATATATAATAATAAGATATTCTATTTAAAATATTATATTATTTGTTCGTTGATTATTTAAGTAAGATTTCAGTATTTATTGTTGGTTGTACATAAAATATAGTATATGTTTAGAATACAATTAGAAATCATTCAAATAATTCTCTTTTACAAATTATTTTACTTGATTATTTCATTTAAAGCATAACTGATCAATTTATTTTATCTGACATGAATTGTCTCAAGTTAATATTTAATTTATAATCAGCTTATTAAATTATTAAATTTGCTAATGCTTATTTGCTATAATATTTATTTTTGTTGATAAATTAAAAAACGATAACTTTTGTTCATATATATACCTTTATATATGATAATTAATCTTAGAATTTCTTTTATTAATTTTTATATTTTAGATATATTAATGTTATTTTTCTAATAAATAATTACATTTTGCAATCTATATATATATTATAAAAGTTGCAACTAAACTCCTTTTAAATAAGCAAAATAAACCAACTAGAACTATATGTTTTTTAGACTTTGCAACTTAAACAATACTGGGTCACCTTAACCGATCTCAATTATATCTTATTCTTTTTTTTTTTTTTTTCACATTTTGCAACCTAAGCAATTGTTTTTTTTTTTTTTTTTACATTAACCAATGTACTCCCTCCGTCCCGATCTAATTGGCCAACCTTGGCCGGGCACGGAGACTAAGAAAAAGCAGATTTTGTGGAATATTTGACTTTTTCAAAGGTAGAGATTAAGAGTAGAGATTTTGAGGGTGGAGATTGTGAGAAAATTTGTCATTTATGGGCTAGGACAATTAGTTTGGGACAAACAAATATGGCAAATTGGACAATTAGGCCAGGACGGAGGGAGTATATCTTTAAATGAATCTACTATTTAAAATATAAATGTATAATTTAATTGAAACTTTTCAACATATATATGAAAGTATTAAGAAATATTGGGGCGCTCATGTATTTTATTTTATTTTATTATTCCAACTATTGAATTATTTCGTTATTCCAACTATTGAATAACTTTTTTATTTTGTTAATTCGTTATTCTTTGTATATCGGTAATACCAAGTAAAGTAATAAACCTTGCAAATAAGATTTTTTTAAAAGAGGATAGTTATAGTTAGAATTTAAAATTTTATTTGGATAAATTTAAATATTTAAAGTAAAATGGAAAAAAATAAAGAAAAATAAATTTCTTATAACATTATTCAGTTTATTTTATTTAATAATATGAGTTGATAGTTAGATATTTATGTTTGTTTTAACATTCATAATTAATTAAGTTATTATACACATAGGTGAAGAATATGCAAACATATTAAATGTGTGTTTGGATTTCAAAGATAAGAAATGATCATTTTGAAAACTATTTTTTTTATATTGAATATTTATCTTAATGTTAATCTATAATACACACACACACACATATATATATATAAAGTAAGTTATATTAAATTCATATATGACGTGTGAGAAACTTATCTTTACATTACTTATAACTTTATTTATGTCTTATCCTACATTTTAAAAAATATATATTTTATTAGGATAAAATCATCACATATTTAAATATTAGATTATATCATGTTTAGTTTTATTAAAATCGTTACTTTTTAAGAAAACCTCCGTGCATCGCACGGGAATATTACTAGTATATATAAAAGCAAAATGGAGGGCATTAATGTAATTGTAGTTTTCCCTCCAAAAAAATTAGACCATAGTCTGTAATTTTTTCTTATATTTAGTAATTCATAACTTTCTTTTACTTTTCTAAAATACAAATAATTTTTTCATTTTTAATCGGATTTTTATGCATAATATACCAAATTATTTATCTTTTCACGATCTTCAATTTGACATCCATATCACATACTACCTCCGTCCCAAGCTAATTGTCCTACCTTGGCCTGACACGGAGACTAAGAAAAAATAGATTTTGTGGAATATTTGACTTTTTCAAAGGTGGAGATTGAATGTGGAGATTTTGATAGTGGAGATTGTGTGAGAATTTGTCATTTATGGGGTAGGACAATTAGCTTGGGACAAATAAATAAGGCAAGCAGGACAATTAGGCCGGGACGGAGGGAGTATATTATAATGAGATATTTGATTTGAATAAACAAATTATTTGTTGGTTAATTATTTGTGCTAGAATTGATGTTTATTGTGAATTGGACTATAATATTTTGCTTTTAGTGGCAACTAAAATTAGTAAAATAATTTCTTTATAAAAAATTTGAGTATTTTTTTTTAAATACAACTAATCAATTTATTTTATTTGACATCAATTTTCAAATATTTTTTCTTTATTTAAATCAGGGAGAAAACCCATTGTTTAAATAATGAAAGTCCTACTTTATTAAATCAAAGGCAAAAACATCAATATCTATTTTATAATCAACTTATTAAATCATAAAACCTGCTAAAATATCTTCTTATCACGACTTTGAGCATATATATAATTATGTATTAAAATAGTTATTGAAATTATTTTTGATTACCTATTTATATTTTTAATAACGAGTATTTGTTAAAATTACTCTGTTAAGGAAATTTATTCTTTATAGCCTAAATTATGACTTTTATTATATTTAGCAATCTTTTCAATTTTTACGTTTACTAAAACTTCAATTATATGTTTTTACACTTTCTAAGCTAAATAATACTTGGTCGCACAAATCAACATTGAATGTCTTTTTTACTCCTAAAAATCTAAATAAATTTATTCGCTTTAATCAATTTTTATCTTCAAATAAATATACTATTTATTAGAAGACTATAACATTTATATAAATAATTTATAATACCAAATAAAATACGTAAATATCAAATATTTTGAAGAAACCAAAGATTTTAATTTGTTATTCCAGTAAATAAATTTTGAATTTTATTTTGTTAAAATAAGATTTTATTAAACAAAAAATATTTAAGTATATTTGAAATCACCAAATGAAATGTTAAAAGTTGCAAATGAAAATTCAATGTTATAAAGAAAAAAATAAATATTTATAATTAAAACTTGAAAATTTGTTTAGATAAATTAAAAGTTAAATATAAAATAAAAGCAGGGATAATGAGAAAAGTATTAAACTTTACATTACATATGATCCAAATAAAATATCATTGTTCCTTTTATTGTATATTTTATGGTTATTTTTAATTATTTATAGTTAGAATTTAAAAGTTATATTATAAATTAAAAAAAAATCTATATATATATATATATTTATATAAGCCACAGTAGTGACAATTTTGTAAGTAACATTTCTCAACCTAAAATTTTAGATTGTGATTGATAAGTTGTTGTCACATTTGGTAAGAATCAAAATTTATTTTACTTTCTAAAGTTGCAACTATTTTTTTTTTTTCATTTCTAATCTATTTATTATATATATATATATCAAATTAATCATCTTTTGGTTATATTTGATTTGACATCCATATGATATATATATAATTAATAATAATACGATATTCTATTTAAAATATTATATTATTTGTTCGTTAATTATTTAAGTAAGATTTCAGTATTTATTGTGGGTCGTACAAAAAATATAGTATTGATTTGGAATAAAAGTAAAAATCATTTAAATAATTATCTTTTACAAATTATTTTACTTGATTATTTCATTAAAACCACAACTAATCAGTTTGTTTTATCTGACATGAATTGTCTCAAGTTAATATTTGATTTATAATTAGCTTATTAAATTATTGAATTTGCTAATGCTTATTTGAATAATAATATTTTTTGTTGGTAAATCACAAAACTATGATTTTTGCTCATATATATCACTTTATATATGATAATTAATCTTTAAAACTTTTTTTTTATATATTTTAGATATATTAATGTTATTTTTCTATAAATAATTACAATTTGCAACTAAACTTTTTTTAAATAAGAAAAATTAACCAACTAGAACTATATGTTTATTAGACTTTGCAACCTAAACAATACTGGGCCAAATAAACCAATCTCAATTATGTCACCTTCTTTCTTTCTTTCTTTTTTTTCATATTTTCCTACCTAAGATTTTTTCTTTTACATTAACGAATGTATATCTTTAAATTTATAATTTAATTGAAAATTTTCAACATATATATGAAAGTATTAAGAAATATTGGAGCACTCCTTTGTTTTATTTTGTTATTCCAACTTATGAATAAATTTTGAATTTAATTTTGTTAATTTGTTATTCTTTGTATATCGAAAATACCAAGTAAAGTACTAAAACTTGCAAATAAGTTTTTTTTAAAAGGAGATATTTATAGTTAGAATTTAAAACATTATTTAGATAAATTTAAATATTTAAAGTAAAATGGAAAGAATTAAAGAAAAATTAATTTCTTATAACATTATCCAACTTATTTTATTTAATAATATGAGTTGATAGTTAGATATTTATGTTTGTTTAACATTCATAATTAATTAAACTATTATGCACATAGGTGAAGAATGATGCAGACACAATGAATGTGTGACTGTGTGTTTGGATTTCAAAGATAAGAAATGATTATCTTGAAAAAAAAATTTTTATATCGAATATTTATCTGAATGTTAATCTATAATCTATATATATATATATATATACTTATATATAAAGTAAGTTATATTAAATTCATATATGACGTGCGAGAAACTTATATTTACACTACTTATAATTTTATTTATGTCCCTCTGTCCTCGAAAGAACTAACATACTTCCCTAATCGGGGTGTCCCACCCCTTTTGCACACTTTCCATTTCAGAAAATAAAAATTTATATCTCTACCCCACATTAATCACATAATTACAAATATGTCATCACATAAAGGTAAAACCATATTTGACTAAGTCAACATTTATTAAAAAAAATAACTTTTCTTAATATGTGTGCCGGGGAACCAGTGCAAGTTCATTCGAAACGGAGGAGGTAGATTATATCATATTTAGTTTTATTAAAATCATTATTTTTTAAATAAACTTCCGTGCATCGCACGGGAATATTACTAGTACTTTATAGAAGTCAAAGCGATAGTTAATATTTGATTTATAATCAACGTATTAAATTATTAAATTTGCTAATATTTATTTGTTATAATAATTATTTTTGTTGATAAATCACAAAACTATGACTTTTTGTTCATATATATAATCTAAACTATGATGTTATATAAGTTGTAACTAAACTTTTTTTAAATAAGTAAAATTAATCAACTTGGACTATATTTTTTTAAGACTTTGTAACCTGAACAATACTTTGTCACATTAATCAATCTCAATTATGTCTTTTTTTTTTCTTCTTCTTCTTTTTTTTTTTCCACATTTTGCAACCTAATTAATAAGCAATTTCTTTTTTATATTAAACAATTTGTATCTTTAAGTGAATCTACTATTTATAATATAAATTAATTTAATTGAAACTTTTCAACATATATATGAAAGTATTAAGAAATGTTGAAGAACTCATATATTTTATTTTGTTATTTCAACTATTGAATAACTTTTGAATGTTATTTTGTTATTATTTGTATCTCTGAAATATCAAGTAAAGTATTAAAACTTGCAAATAATTTTTTTTAAAAGTAATAGATACAGATAAATTTAAACCTTTATTTAGATAAATTTAAATATTTAAAGTAAAATAGAAAAAAATTAAAGATAAATAATTTTCTTATAACATTATCCATTTTTTCTTTAATAATATTAATTAATATTTAGATATTTATGTTTGGTGTATCATTAATAATTAATTAAGCTATATGCATACAGGTGAAGAATGATACATACACACTAAATGTGTGTTTTGATTTCAAAGATAAGAAATGATCATGTTGAAAAAGATTTTTTTTTTTTTATATTTAATTTTTATCTTGATGTTAATATATATATATATATAAAGTATGTTATATTACATCCATATATAACGTGCGAGAAACTTATATTTACATTACTTATAATTTTATAAATGTTTTATCCTACATTATTAAAAAAATGTTAGGATCAAATTGTCACATATTTAAATATTAGATTAGATTATATTATATTAATTTTATTAAAATCATTATTTTTTAAATAAACTTCCGTGCATCGCACGGAAATATTACTAGTTATTATAAATGCAAATAAGAAATTGAAGCACATGAATATATACTAAATTTGATATGATTGATAATTGGAGTTAATTCTTAACGGTTTAAGTTGATTTACTAGTTAATAGCCGGTAAAAATAGGTATACCGACATATCTTAAAAAAGAAAACAAGTCGAAAATATGTCGGTCTGGTCACATTATTAGGGTTGACTATTTGACTGCTAACCACGTTATTCGTTACTAATTACAAAGCTTATTTTCCCAATGTAATTTAAAATTCAACAAATGAAATTGTCAAATTTCTAATGCCATGCTGCCACGTTTACACATTTTCAGCCATTCAAAACTCTATCAAACCAATCTTCTTTTACCTCTCTATTTCTATGCTATAATATATTCAGCTTTAAAAAATTAATATTCAGTCCATGTTCAATGTAGCTTTTGCTACCACACTAATTAATGTCTCCGTTCAGAATAAAGGTATTATATAATATCTTTTATCTCTCAAAATAAGTATTGCATTTAACCATAAATCGTAATATTCATTCCATATTTACACATGTCGCATTAGACTTAGATAACCTATGAGAGATAGAAAATGCATTTTATTTTAGATAACACAATTGACTCCCCCTTTTAAAAATTTGAAGTGTCAGTTATTCAATAAATTAATATATGTTGATGTTGGTTGAGTAAATACTTTCGTATAATATTGTACTTAATTGCAATGTACTTTAAGTGGTGAAATAAGACATTAATTTTTTTTCCCTTTCAAAAATTAAATAATTTATCGAGTATAAAGTAAGGTCCACATTGATAATTACTAATGGACATCTAACTAGTTGGTAAATCTATCATACCCAACCTCGGATCCAACTGACTTCACCAAAAAGTCAACTATCTAATTTGGATTTCATTTCATAATAATAACGAACTAAATTTAAGTCTGAAATTTATTTAATTGGATCGATAAAACTAATATGAAAGGATAAACCAAAATTCCAAAATCTGAAATCCAAGTCCTGATCAATGTTTTTTTGTTGTTGAAACTTAAATGTTTTTATTTTGAAATATTAATTAATGATTGATTTCGTTTAAAAATAATATTCACATTTATTAGAAAACATTTCCCCCAAAATTAAAAACCCTTCAAGCAAACGCTGAACCCATGTTCATATTTTTGTAAAAATTATTGCAATATATATGATATGCTGATTCCAAGCGTATATTATAAACTACTTAATTTACCACTTTTATAAAGCTAGTTTGTTCCACAAGTACGCTGACAAGTACACAAACTAAACAAATTATAAATCAATTTCCCCATTTCACCGGAAGAGGCACAGAAGGAAAACCTAATTGCCAAAAAATTGGATCCCTCCATAAACTCACAAATCTCTTCATCTCGGTTGTTAGTAGAGCAGCGACGTCAGACTCCGAGACTGAGGGTGAGTCTCGCCGTCAAGAAATCGCAGCGGGATGGTTTTCGTCAGAAAGAAGGGCGCGATGGATTGGCACCCTCGCAACTACGGCAATTCGCAAATCTTTTGTTTTGCATTGTTCTTGTTTTTTCAAAATATATGCTTTAGGGTTTCCTGTTTTTACAGAATTTGGTTTAGGTGACGACAAATTAGGTGAAGTGGGTGTTGTAATGTCAATGGGGACAAAGAAGCATGTATATGTTGTCTTCAGTTGTTCCAAGAATCTTATTATATATGTTCTTTATAGAAGGGGTTTTTTTAATGTATATTTAAATTTTTAATGGATTATGTGTTTGGTGTGTGGGGTAATGGTGTGTTAATGTTGTCCCCTTGTTTGGATTTTGTCTTACAGTAATGGTTCCCATAACAGTTT
This sequence comes from Ajuga chamaepitys, assembly GCA_958295605.1. Lineage (NCBI taxonomy): Eukaryota > Viridiplantae > Streptophyta > Magnoliopsida > Lamiales > Lamiaceae > Ajuga > Ajuga chamaepitys. The sequence goes on from OY282502.1 coordinate 21,570,575, forward strand.
TTAAAGTGTATTGAGTTTGTCTTTATCTTTATTGTATTATCTATATTGACCATATATGGATGAAATGTGTTGACTTGAGTTTCTTGCCCCCTTTTTTGAGTTTTACTATGTTGTTTCACTGCTGTTTTTTAAGAGTACTATACTGAGTGCGGTGTTTGCTAATTTGCAGATCCAAAAAGCAAATACCTAAGTGTGGTGTTGCATTTTGATGGGGTATTTGCAGATATGCCCAACACTAGGTATGTTGGTGGGGATAGGATGATATTTGATTGGGTAAAGGCTAATGAAATCAAGCATTCTGATTTGATGGGTTTTAGTGATAAGGCTGGGGTTAAGGGGAAAAGAATGTTTCATGTCATGTTGCGGGATGGGTCATTTAAATTCCTTGGGGAGGATCAGGGTATTAGGGAATGCACCAATAAATTCCTCACACTAAGAGAGATTCATGTGTATGTAGAGGGATTTCAAAATGATTCCCAGCGTGAACAATCCCCAAATGCTAGTGACTCCGAGTACGAGTCATTCGAAGACCCCGATTTTGTGATTGGAAATTAGTGTAACGAAGATGAGGACGATGTTCTATTCGAGTCAAATGTAGTTGATGTGGGAGGGGAGATGGATGTTATTGATCCAACAAATTTTTGGCGATAGTCTTTTTATTGACATCATGATGGAAGCCGAAGACGGTCAGGGGCACGGTAGTTTGGTAGTGTGGCACGATGAAGCTGCAGAAACGGTGACCCCAATTGTTGAGGGTCATGCTGTTGGTAGGGGATGGGGGAGAGGTCGGGGTAGGGTTAGAGGTCGAGGTGGAGGTAACGGCTTAGGGCAAGGGAGGGTCCAAGGTTTGGGAGAGACTGTTGATAAGGGGCAGTGTAGCAGGGTGGATAAGAATCTTAAGAAAGGAAAAGAAAAAGTCGTTGCTGAGTCAAGCGAAGAAGATGCAGATAGTGAGGATGAAGATGACATATTGGAGGAAGGAGGGGAAGATTTCGACGAGAACCGACTGAGCGAGTCGAATGAAGAAAGGACTATTCCCAACTATCCCGTATTCAACCCACGGACCATCTACAACCCGGAATTTGTCATTGAACAGGTGTTTCTCTTAAATTTATTTTATTCCTATTTTGATTATTTCTAAATTGGTTGAAATATTTGTATGATTTATATTTTTAATCTACCGATTCACGAAATGTTCAGTTTTTTTTATTGAAACAACAACTTGGGTACAAAATCATACGTAGATGATTAGTATGACTTCTGATGTTTGGTAGTAAATTGGAAAAATAGTATGAAACAAAATTCAGAAAATTACACATCTCGTATGGCTACTATTCAAGTTGTTGGAAAAATTACACTTTACTGAAAATTCAGAAAATTTCAATGTGAGCAATCTGACCGCATATACATCTTAGGGCAGATTTGGTATTCATATACACTATACTGAAACTACATATACATATTATGGCAGATTTGTTGCAATCTGACCGCATATACATCTTAGGGTATATTCGGTATTCATATTTACTATGATCAATATTGTTTGGGAGATTTACTTAATCTACCTACATGCACATCTCACAGGTTTTTTCAAGTAAAAAAGAGTTGAAGAAGGTTGCCGAAAACCATGCAATAGAGCACCAGAGGCAGATTCATTTCACTAAGAATGACGAAAGAAGAATTTATGTGAAGTGTGTTAATCGAAGGTGCAAATGGTTGATCTATGCATTGAAGATGAAAGATGAGGAATCGTGGCAAATCAGGAAATACTTTGCAAAGCATAGTTGCGCTACCTCACAGACAATATAAAACGTTACCTCAACATGGTTATCAGAAAGGTTTCTTCAAAGGTTCTAAAGTGATAAAAAGAGGAATATTCAGGGCTTTATTGAGGATGTGTCGACTGACACCCACATCACCATCTCTAGACATCAGGCATACATAGCCAAAGCCAAAGCCATTCGAATGATAGAGGGTGACCCCGATGCTCAGTATGCCAAACTTTGGTCATACGCCGAGGAGCTACGAAAGACAAATCTTGGTTCAACAATCTTACTTGGGACAAACATTGATGATGGCATAACTCGTTTCAGTCACTTCTACGTCTGTTTCGCAGCCTTGAAGCAAGGATTTCTAGCGGGATGCCGGCATTTGCTGGGTGTAGATAGGTGCCACCTGAAGAGTAAGCATGGGGGAATTTTATTGACGGCGGTTGGAACAGATGGGAACAACAATCTGTATCTGGTTGCATGGGCGGTTGTTGAGAAAGAAAACGACGAAATATGGGAGTGGTTTCTGAAAATTCTGAAACAACATCTGATGATCAAATCTGATGGATTCACGTTTATCTCGGACAAACAGAAGAGACTCATACAGGCATTTCAAAAGGTTTTCCCTAATACCGCACATAGGTTTTGCGTTCATCATATGCACAACAATTTGAAAACGACTGGTTTTAGAAGGTTGGCTTACAAGCAAGCCATGTGGAAGGCTGCCTGTAGCACTACTGTTGGTGAATTTTCTGAGAGATTGAAGGAGCTACAACGCTTGCATGAGGCAGCTTGGGAATGTTTCACTGATAAGACCCCGGAGCAGTGGTCGAAGGCCTTCTTCAGGTTTGAATCAAAGTGTGATATGCTACTGAAAAATGTTTGCGAAAGCTTCAATTCGATGATACTTGATGCACGTGATAAGGAAATTATTACTATGATGGAGTGGATTAGAGAGAACATCATGAAGCGTCTTCAGAAACACCGAGACAGAGTGAATGCAAGGTGGAAAGAGAAGTTATGTCTAAGGATAAACAAGATATTAGAGAGAAACAGGGAGAAAGTCACTGATTGCACCGTAATTAAGTCGAGCGCTCGATACTATCAAGTCCGTTGTTTTTACGGTGGCCAATATTCAGTGGATTTGGAGAGGAGAGAGTGTTCTTGCAGGGCATGGCAACTGTCTGGAATCCCATGCACTCACGTGTTGTCTGCCATCCTACATGAAAGAAAAGAGCCTGAAGAGTTCGTGCATCCATATTATGAAGTGGACACTTACAAGATGGCTTACGAACATAACATAATTCCTTTGAGCTACGACACGTTATGGGGGGACAACCTATATATCCCACCTCTCCCACCAGATTTTGGGAAGAAAAGGGCAAAAGGACGTCCTGAAATGAACCGAAAGCAGGAAGAAGGAGAGAAAAAGAGAGACAAAAAAATGAAGGAATGGTGTGAAAGTACAGAAGATGAGACGACAACATATGACAGTTACTTGTAGTAAATGTGGTGGCAAAGGCCACAATGCAGCCACTTGCACCAATCCACCGGTAATCTCAATTTATGACCAATCTAAACTAAGCACCACTGCACTTGCAAATTCTGAATCACGTTTTGAGTATTTTTTTTTATTTGTTGTTATGTCTATAGTGTGCAGAAAATTCACAAGTAACTCAGGAAAGGCATTCAGAAGCACATTAGGTAAGGGATATGTTTTGTGCTATTTTGCAATAGATTCTTTTTTTGATAAGGTGTTGGTGAATCAAACTTTTCGTTGTTTTAATCTAAGGACAATTTGGACGCAGAACCAACGATAGAGGTGACGAGAAAAGAGGGAAGAAAGAAAAAGGTAAAACTGGCATCTTCCCAATTAAACTGCTGCTGGACTATTCAATTCAGTCTATTAAATCAATTTTTTTTTTTTTTTTTTGGAATAGCTTGGTACATGATCGGTTACTGAACCTAGATCGATCAAGAGAAGCAAGTCGATTGAGGTGGAGGTACGAATTTTCTGCTTTTATGAAGCATAATTAGGGGCAGATTGTTGACTTTATGCTTGTGATTGTTATTGGGCATATTTGGTTATTGGTGTGAATTTTTGACGATTTATCGGGCATATTTTATTCTACGGGCAAATTTGTGAAGAAACTATGCTATGTTGATTATTTGAGCAGATTGTTAATTATTGTGCCCATGGTTGTTATTGGGCATATTTTGTTATTGGTTTGGATTTGTGATGATTTATCGGGCATATGCAATGTTGATTATTTGAGCAGATTGTTAATTATTGTGCTTGTGATTGTTATTGGGAATCTCGGTTGGTTATTGGTGTGATTTGCCACGATTTATCGGACATATTCGATGCTACGTGTGAATTTGTGAAGAATATATGCTATGTTGATTTTTTGAGCAAATTGTTAATTATTGGACTTGTGACTGTTATTGCACATACACGATTAGCATTTGGAAAAATTTCGTAGTCAGGAAGAACAATTTGTTTGTATACTAGCAACATTTGATTAAACTGTTTTAAATTGTGTGCTATTTGTGAAAATTGCACCTCAACGGATAGACGCCAGCTAAGGAGAGCAGTATTTCTCAAGATGTGCCCACGACTCAAGAAAGCCAAATTCCAACAATATCATGGTTGAAACCGCCTCAAGTAGTCCCAATTCCGGGACCTACCATATATGAACAGCTACAAATGGGGCAACCACAACATCAACGGAGAGTGCAGTATAGGGCTCCACGTCCATTCGTGTCTGGTTCGTTCAGTTACACAGGTGCCGGCCAAGTAACAAAGGGCAAGGGTGGTCCGATTGTTGTGGAAGGAGGACAAAAATTCTTGGATCTCTCGGCTAATCCCCATACATCTAAGGACAAGGGGAAAATGAATGCATAGCTTTATAAGAAATATGTTTTTGTTAAATGCAAAAGATTGTACAGATTTGCTAATTTGCCTAGTTTCGTGGCATTTGCATAATTATTAACCAATTTTGTGCTTACATGCACTTTTCTGTGTTTCAATTGAAGTGCTTTTGTGCACTCTTTTTTGGTAGATCATGTAAACTCTCCTACTGTGATCGAATGGGAATTACGAAGTTATCCTTTGATTTGATAGCCTTTTACAATTTACTTAATATTATCCATTAATTGAATCATGTTCGGAATTTTCGATTTACAACTACAGATTATTGGATTGTTTGGCATATAAATTGATGGACATTTTCTGTTTGGCATATAAATTGATGGACATTTTGTTGTCATAATTTTGTTAATATCAAACTAAATAGCATACATACGATTTGCATTGCTAGAAAACAAAACACCAATTTATACACCACCAACACACCACCAACACCAACATTCGCAATACACCACCAATTTGCAAAAGGATTTCCATGAAATTAATTAAAATTCCCAAATCAATCCTACAGCAGCAATAAACCACCAACATCTTTGTTCGACACATAAACAAGTACACCAACTACACGACAATCACCATTCAAGGTGTGATCCCATCAATACAACCTCTTCAATTTGATCTCTGAATCAATCCGAAGCCCATAATATTTGAACATTAGAGTTACAAAATAACAAGAAAAAATAAAAACGGTCAATTTAAACACGAAGTTAGGACATCTCTTGGCCGACTCCATCCTCAGTGCAAGATTATGATTTAACAACTCATTGTTCACCACCATCAACTCCTTGTTCCTCACATCCATCTTCTTTTTCTCTTCAACCAGAAATTCTTTCTCTATCTCCATAAGGGAAAAGATTTCTTCTAGATTAACCCGGGCATTGCGCAGAGACTCAATTTCAGCATCCTTCTCGATTAGCCTTCGCAATACCCCTCCAATTATGCGTCTGCTTCTTTCACATAGCCGTGGTTCTATCCACCTAAACACCGTACAAAGACTAGCATTCTAGTGAATGGGCATACCAATACGATTTGAAAGTATTAAATTGGGAACAAACTGGATTTATGGTAAACTCATATTAACGTCAACAAAATTTGTATTGGGTGTCGGGGGCAACCAAAGAACCTGCGGTCAATATTATCTTCTTCCCAAGAAGTTTTTACGGCGGCGGCTAAACTGCAATTGCAAAAGACTGCGTTTTGCGAGTTGCTGCTACCTTGTGACATATTTCAGGACGTGGATTTTCGGGGGAATGGTTGGCATTTTTCAGCCTCCAAATGGATAGGGCAATTAAATGTCGAGATGCACGGGTGTCGGAAGAGTTTGGGCATGAGATGAATTAGGGTTCATTTTCTGCAAATTTGGGGAGGAAGAACGCGATTGTGAAGAAGAAGAAGAAGAAGAAGAAGAAGAAGAAGAAGAAGAGGAAATATATAATGCCTTTATTAAATATTTATTCTATTTAAAAATTCTGAGTTGTCAACTAAAAAAAAAACTCCAAATCACATAATCAGATACACGTGGATAATCAGCGCCGGCACATGGGTGTCACGTGCATTTTTCCGGCGACTTGGTCAAAATTGGGTCAAAATTGTCCTTAAATTGAGCAATTTCTAGAGCTACAGGACTAAATCGAAAAGCAATTAATTATGGGACTAAATAAGAAAAGTTGACCAAATCAACTTTTTCCCCGAATAAATGATATATTTAAGCATAATTCGAGATATCTTTCAACCATGATGCATTTACCAGAATTACGCTACAAGAAAAACTGCTTTTAGCTAGAGGAAAACCCATGGTTAAAAGTCCAAAAACCGTCACAAAAGACATTTAGTGACGGGAAATATATTGTCACCGCCCCTAGCTACAGCTTCCGCCACTAAAGTCAAATAGTGACGAGACAGTGGTTTGTCACTAAAAAGTATTTGGTGACCTGTCACTAAAAAGATGTATAATGACAGTCAATTTCCGTCACTAATTGCACTAATCCCCGTCACTAAAGTTATGGGACCAAATCAACTTTTTTCCCTAATAAATGATATATTTAAGCATAATTCGAGATATCTTTCAACCATGATACATTTACCAGAATTACGCTACAAGAAAAACTGCTTTTAGCCAGAGGAAAACCCATGGTTAAAAGTCCAAAAACCGTCGCAAAAGACATTTAGTGACGGGAAATATACTGTCACTGCCCCTAGCTACTTTCGCCACTAAAGTCAAATAGTGACGAGACAGTGGTCTGTCACTAAAAAGTATTTGGTGACCCGTCACTAAAAAGATGTATAATGACAGTCAATTTCCGTCACTAATTGCACTAATCCCCGTCACTAAAGTTATGGGACCAAATCAATTTTTTTCCCGAATAAATGATATATTTAAGCATAATTCGAGATATCTTTCAACCATGATACATTTACCAGAATTACGCTACAAGAAAAACTGCTTTTAGCCAGAGGAAAACCCATGGTAAAAAGTCCAAAAATCGTCACAAAAGACATTTAGTGACGGGAAATATACTGTCACCGCCCCTAGCTACAGCTTCCGCCACTAAAGTCAAATAGTGACGAGACAGTGGTCTGTCACTAAAAAGTATTTGGTGACCCGTCACTAAAAAGATGTATAGTGACAGTCAATTTCCGTCACTAATATCTTAATTATAGACTAACTTAATAACTAAGTAACCCGTCACTAATAACACTAGTCATAGTAATATACCGTCACTATAGAGGTTATATAGTGATTGTCAATTCTCGTCACTGATAACACTAATAGACTCTCATTATAGAATAATATAGTAAATATCTAACCCGTCACTAAAAGCATCATCACTAATAAAATTTAAATACAAAATAATATATAAGAATTTGATCTAAAATTCATGTACAAAATGGACATTTCCGATCAAACTAATACAATCAAAACCTGCCATAATACAGTGGAAATTTGCTTTCTGAAGTAAGTTAATCTAGGAGTTTTCGCTCTGTGAAACCCCTACTCAAAACTTACATTTTCAGTGTAAATAATACAATAAAAAAGCAAATTAATTCATCTTAAAAATATGCTTTCTAGAATTAGTTCAAGATCAACACAACTGGGAATGAGCCAAAAGTTCTTCCACCTGTTAAATCAAACAATGAAACCTACATGTTATTCTTTGTACTTAAAGCCACCATGAAAGTTGACCATAGAATCAGAAATCATAGAATCAGCAGTATTAAATGAACCAACAGGGGCCCGAGGGGAAATAGCATTGTCGACATGTGAATTCATCCAAGCATAATGAGCATTATTACTGTCATGAGCATGAGAATTAAAACTAGCAGCATCATACACCATATCATTCCTTACTATTTTCTATTGATTCAGAACTATGCCACAAGGCATAAGGGCAGATACATATTGCAGGGCAGTGGTAATAGGAGAGTGAATTTGCTTATTATAATATTGTGATTTCAAATGGCATAAAAAGCTTGCTAGTTCCTGCATATATTTTAAGTGTCTAAGATAATGATATAGAGACCCAATTGCAAGAAATGAAAGGTGGGTTTGACAGAAAGCAAATTAAAGGAACAAGTGTGTATACTTTTTTCAGCATCATTTAGTTAAAGTCACATGTTAAAGTCCCTTATTTATAGCTTTTGTTGGTGTAAATATTTACTAATGAGGAGTTAATTATATCTTTTCAAATGCTATTCATATAATTGTAAGTGCTAATTATGTGTATGCTAATTGTAAGTGCTAATTCATGCAGAATATACAATCTTTTCGACACACTCCAATCGAACACATATACAATGACCAGGTTATTATTCTTCAAAATTGCTAAACTAGAGATGTAAGTGTAATGTATATAGTTATTAAATGCACCAAGTAATAACTAAATAACCACCAGAATACATATAACATCAACTGTACTAACCCTCTTTTTGAACCACCCAATAAAACATTTACTCCACGCCCTCATTCTGCACTTGTGCACTATCATTTTGTTGGATTTGAGAGGGGCACGATTTAAGGTTGGTGGCGTCTTGCAAAAACCGTTAAGAAATAATAAAGCTAAAAGATCAAGAAAATATGGTAAAGTGGACATAATCAAGGTCATTTTTAAAATTATATATCACAACTTCAACATAAAGTAACATATTTATTGCTCATTGAAGTAAAAAATATTTGTCACCAGTTTTGTATGGTATTCATGCTGGATAGATCCCATACCCCCAGTGCAGCTGTGATGAAATATAATTTCAGAGTGATGACTGTCATCAAAAGCTCCTAAGACGCTTTAGTGGTGCATTACATCATTTCCAAAAATGCCTAGGTCTAGATAGAGCAGATTCCGATGAGATGAACTAAAATAGCTATGTTATTCTATCAAACCAACATAGATTTGAATTAGCATTTTACCAATATTCGTGTCACTAATTTGTAGATTTCATTCCACAATACCTTAATTGATTTGAATGGGCTTGTTAAACCCACATGTCATTCCAAGAGAGCTTTATTATTAGGGATAAGCTAATGACTGTTATGTCCTCTATATTTATATCCACAAAGCAATATGGAGGTTCATTTTATTGAAAAAGAGCCAAATACATGCAAGTGCATGTTATTACTTTTTTTTTTTTTTTTTAATTTGGTCTGAACAATTATGATAATAGTTGGTAAATACTATGTAAACTAGGACAAGAGAAGTGATATTTGTTACTGATGCACATTCGAAGATAAAACATTCTCTCCTGATGAAGAATGTCCCAAGTCTTGTAATAACCAAATATTCTAGAACACTTGGAGCAAGAAACTCACCGATATTCCAGGGAGTGATGACTTGAGTATGGTATCACATGTCTATATTGGCTCCGTTAATGTTATCACATAGTGGTGATATTTGTTTTCTATCTTGAGAAAGAAAAGAGCAAGTGAATGGGATAAAAAATCATAGTCACCAAGGGATTCATAAACTGATTAGAGAACTAAGGCAACCTCTGATTTCTTGGTTGCTTCAAGATCAATAAACCATTTGTAGAACAAAAAGAAAAAATAAACCAAAAACTTAGAAAATGGACTTCTGGCATAATTTTCAGATATGGCTAAATACACATAATATCTGCAAACTCGAGCTAAAACTAACATAAATGAATCATCCAGAAGAAGGGATGAATCTCAAGAGTTTACAAAACCATGCAACTTATTTACAATTTTATGGATAAATGACTTCATGTGAATAGGATCCCAATTGTACAAGGATGTGTTTTAGCATTAAGGCCGAAAATGCTTGAAATTGTCTCATGCATATGTCCTAATTATTAAGGAAATGAACTCTTAGTCTATTTCAATCAAAGCCCAAATAGACTAGCATCTAAGTCTAATGTTGCAAGAGTAAAGTAATATTATATTAGTATTGCTAGCAGAGCGGGCAAAAGAGAAATAGAGGAAGGTAATAGAAGTATATAAGAGAATAAAAAAATAGAACATGATCGTAGAGCTTCCAAATGCAGTTTCATTACATTAACTTTCAAGCCCATCCATAATATCTAAAGCATATGTTCTAGTTTTTTGTATCACGGAGATCACATCAAGGTGTGGGGATTAATCAAGCAACAAAAGGTACCCAAAAAATTAAGTAAGAAAATAGTGGGACATTCAAAGCTATGGAAATCTATGACCTCATTCGCATTGACTAAGACTGCTTCAACTGCCCCTACATCACATTTCAACCACAAAAACTCTATTTTTGCCTAATCAGCCATATAAACAAAGCATAAAAAACTATTCATATTTTTCACACCCATGAAATATAGTTTCTAAAAGAGTTCACGTTGCCAAGTAGACACAGTTATCACTGTACTATCTTTAACAATTACAATGCAATTACTTATATAGAGTTCTCAATAATTTTTGTTTGAGCAATATATCTAAAGGTAATGATCGCCAAGGCGGAACAAATACTAAAGAGAAATTTAGTAAGGTTTATTTGTAAAATGAATAAGTGAATGAAAATGTTAGAGTGCAAACCTCATATCTCTCCACATGCTTTGCCAACCTGCGAAAAGACAGTAATTCTGAATTCAAGACTAATCCTTGGAAATAAAAAAGAAGGCTCATCCTTATCAGGGTTTCATTGTACATACATCACGCATTAATTTGACACCTGGATTTTTCTCTTGATATTCCCTCTGAAAATGCTATCTGGAAAAGACAGTAATTTTGCAAGGAAGTCCTCAATCGTTAAGAAGTTCTTCACAAATAAAGAAGCATCAAATTCTAACTAAAAATAATAAGTACTTAGTAATGGATGACGACCAACTACAATTGAGCATCATGATGCCTCACCCTCACCCATATATACCGTCGAGTTTACCAACATAACGACTACAACAATACGGCCAAAAATTGCATTGTTTCTGGAATGTAACTTGAAACAAAAATTCTTCGAGAAATTTCCCAGCAGCTAATGTTCTTTCAGTTTGTAGATAAACAATGTTTAAAGATAAGAAATGCTAGGTTACGTTATCTAATTCATATTCTTATTCACCAAAAACATGTTCAAACACCACATATATTTTTCAATGTTTTTTTCCTAAAAATAGCAAGCCATCCTAATGATTGCACCCAATGATAATCGAAATAAATCAAGCCTATTGCACGCAAATCAGTCCCCCCAAGATTCCACTAGCATGTCTCTGCTTTTTTTTCCTCCTCCCTCACCCCGCCTAGGCCTGCTTAACCCTACCAAAGCCCCAACTATGCGTTATGCCCTAATATGCTGTCCAACTAGCAATGCCCATCGAATTTTATAAATCGCACATACATTTCCACCAATTATTAATTTCCTAGACGTTCACAGAAACACACCGGAAAGAAAATCTAGACATGTTCCATCTACATATATTTTAAATTAGTAAATTAAATGAAGTAGTGAACTAATAATTGAGTCCAAACAAAATGCATCACTCAACACAAAAATTAATTAGAAAGCATAATACATACAGGAAATAGAAGAAAGATGTGCAAGATTTCTTCGGCTTCATGTCGTCGATTTTAGTAGCCTTTTTCTTCACCGTTCTTCTCCTTGAGTTTCCCGGTTCTCTATGCTTCACTGCCAGGATACGCTTTCCTGGGTAAAGAAAATGGCACTATCAGAAAAATGCGGTCAGAAATTGAGACTGGAGATAGAAAGAAAAAAAAAAGCCTGAAAAATAATGTGGAGAAGGTGAAAACCCTCCCTCTCTCTCCTTTTTTTTTTTTTTTTTTTTTTATTTTACCCGTTAGTCATGTTAAAAATAGAAGCTGGGAAGTTTTTCTTTTCGCCATTTCTGCGCCACCGCTTGTTGGTGGCAGAAGAAGTCGATCTACCCAGATAGATTCCCATAGAGAATCTGAAGACACTAAACTCGAAAGTGTTTGAATTGAGGACAAAAGGAATACAAATTTTCAATCAGAAACCAAATCTAGGGTTTGTTTAGTATAAATAAGAGGAATATATTTGCAGTTTTGCTTACCTATTTATTGAACGATCGACGGTGGGTAAGATTTACTGGACGATCGACTGCTCGATAAGACGCATAGGCGGCTGATAAAGAGGGGGACACTGGAGAGAAGCTGCAGAATTTCCAACGAGAAAAGTGGGGGAAATCGACGAAGGAAGGGCACACATGTTTTGACCTCTGAAAAACTTGAATTGTTATTTCTTATTTGGTGTCTTAGAAAAATAATCTACAATAATTTAATTAACTTTTGGTGACGGTATAATTTTTTTTTTTTTTAAATGGTTCCTCACCAATACATGAGTTTTTAATGAGATTACAATTTTACTCTCAATAAAATTATGAATATCTCACATTTAGTGAGAGTATTTTGAAACCCTCACTAATCTTTTGTGACTAAAAGTTGATTTTCTTGTAGTGTTATGTAATGCCTTAGGCATGAATAGTAATACCTTTTGACTCATGACCCGAATTACATGGATCTAAGATTCGTGCAACTGGTGCACAAGAGACTTCTCCAATATTTATATAAATAAATAAATATGAAACTCGAAAAAAATAATAAACATAAAAAATATAATTTTCTTTCTTCTATGTCATCTTCATTAGACGGTGTCTCTTTTTTTTTTTCCAGAACTTGAAAAACCATAGTTTCTTCAAATTCATTAATGGAGATGTCATTGAAATTCTTAAGCGAGATGAGAAATAAAATATGGAGTGCAAGCCGTATATGACTATGATAAAGGGCTTTCTTAAAAAAGGGATGAGTACTGAGGCATTAGGGGTTTTGGGGCGATTATTCATGTATGAAACCAGAGGGGCAAATGGATTATTTTGGTTGTGACATATGAAGAAGTTGGATAGCGCAAGTGGCGAGAGCATCCACTACCTAGACCTTTGGTCCTAGGTTCGAGTCACCTTAAGGGAACAGAGGGTTTTTTCTTTGTTCTTAGATTAGAAGAAAAAAAAATGGTTGTGACGTATACTGAGGTGATTTTTTTCATGACAAACCTTGCAAAGAGGGGCATGTAGAAAAAAATTGTCAGATAATCGATAAATTTCGTAGATAAAGATGTTTATGATATTATTGATTAATTTTTAAATTCACCCATTGTGCTCGTATATTCTCAGGCCAAGTTGCAAAAGTGAGATCCATTCTATCTGTTACAGCTTAGGGTTTATGTGCGAGCAACAGAAAGATCTTAATACATAATGATCTTAAAACTTAGGGTTTATGTGCGAAGAATTCTTGTTTCTGACGTGATTCCTTGTCCGTTGATGACTATGGCTGCAAGTTTAAAACTTTGTGATATTAACTTTCGGTAATCGGCCACTCGTTGACGAAAGTGACAAGAGCCACTGGTTCTTACGTAGTTTAGGTCTCCAGTTTTCGAGTTTCGCCAGTACACACATTAATATGCCTAAAGTGCCTTCTTTTCGTGTTTTGCTTCATCAGGCCAAGCAATTCGATATCATGCATCGTGCCATAGAGGGCACAAATTTTGTTCCTGCTGCCTTTGTCGCCTCTGCTCGCGATTAGTCTTCATCACACTTCTCGTCCTTGTATACTGGCTCGTAATTCTCTCGTGGCAACTCCCCATCTCAGCGTGGCAGCCAGACCTCTGCTGGTCGTGGCAATCAAGGAGGTGGTCATGGGGTCACAAAAATTACATCCCTCGTTGCCAAATCTATCGCGGTCCCGATTATGCCATTAAATGTCCACAATATCTTAATGCTTGCAATGTCATTCCATCTGCTCAATTGGCTCACGCGTTCAACGCTTCTTACAATGTGTCCAATCCTACCCTTGATTGGTACATTGACTCCGGTGCTTCTCCCTAAATGACCTCCCATACATCTGCCCTGGACTCATTTCAACCATATTTTGATAAAGCTTATGTGGACCGTGGTCGTTGGTAATACATATTCTTTACACATTTCACAAATTGGTTGTCGTTCATTATCTCATGATAAGCTTTTACTGGGATGTATTGGTTGTAACCCGTATCACAAAAACTTTATTATGTATCAGCAAACTAATGTCTGATTTTCCGGTTGATGATGTGTTTCTGAAAAAAAATTTGCAATTCAAAATCGGGTAACAAAGACAACTCTAGCTCAGGGAAGGTGTCAAAAGGGAATCTATATTCTGGACTGAGGAATTCCAGCTCTAGTTGCTGCTCTACGAACTAAGGGTTTGAAGGCTTGTTATGAATTGTGGCATTTAAGCCTGGGGTATGTCCCATTTTTTATTATTTCTTTGTTAAATACATCTGGAAGAGTATATGTGACATCTTTATTACCAACTCTTGGTGTTTGTTTTTCTTCCCAGATGGCTAAGAGTAAATGTCAATCCTATAATTTAAATGAAAATGTGTTACTGTTGTTCTTAATTTAGTACACTGTGATTTATGGGGCCATGCGCATATTATTACTTCTACTGTATATCGATATTATGTTGCCAATGACTTCTCTCGGTTTTTTTGGATATATCCTCTATGTGCAAAGTTGGAATTTTATGATATTTTGGTGTGTTTTCATAGTTTTGTCTGTAATCAGTTGTCATTGTAAAGGTTTTCAAAGTGATGAGGGGAATTGAACTTGTTAATAATTGTGCGCATGATTTTCTGTCTACGCATGGCATTCTTTATCGCATATGGTGTCCTTATAGACCGCAATGGAATGGTCGTTCTGAACGCAAGCACCCCTATATTACCGAGATAGGTCTGTCTATGCTTTTTCATGCCCATGCTCCTGCTTCTCTACGGTTTGATGCCTTCGCTACTGCAGTTTTTGTCATTAATCGTGTTCCTTCTTTGCTTTTGAATAATATGTCTCCTTTTGAGCTTTTATATGGCAATGCACCAGACTATGCAAATTTATGCCCCTTTGGTCGTCGTGTTTATCCATATTTACGAGAATATATCCCTAGCAAGTTAGCCTCTTATGGTCATCCTTGCATTGTTTTGGGATGCAACAATGCACATATGGTTTTCATCGCTTTGATCCTAACTCCTCTCGCATATTTATCACCTGTCAAGCTTAATTTGATGAACACGATTTTTCATTCTCAAGTGTGGAGTCCAATCACTGCAATCACTCCTTGATGTCTCCAGTTTTGTTGATCTCGATCAACACTCCTGACCTCCAGTTTCTACGTTGACATCATCGTCTCGTGCTTCTCCGCCAAGGACGTCATGCACGTCCCCATGCACCTTATGTCCTAATCCTGATGTCTCCACTCCTATCATCAATCCCCCCGCACTCCTACATGATGACGATCTTATTATTCCCGCACCACCCCCCGATGCACCCTTTGTTTCCGTCCCCTTGGCTTTGTTGCCCTCTCGCCCAATGACTACTTGTGCTAAATCAGGGTTCTTCGAACCTCGTTATCTGGTTGATCTTACATCCACCGCCCTCCCCTCGGCTTTTGTTACTTCTTTAGAGCCACGTGGATTTAAATCTGGTTCAAAGTCTCTTGAATGACTTTTAGCTATGCAAGAGGAAATCGATGCTTTGCGTTCCAATCACACTTGGGATCTGGTTCCCCATCCTCCTAATACCAGCATTATTGGTTCTAAATGGTGTTCTATTGAACGCCATAAGGCCCGTCTCGTTACTCTGGGCTTAAATTTTCAGGACTCACTTTCATCATAAAATTTAGTCCAGTTGTCAAAGCTTCTACTGTCTGTGTGATCTTGGCCCTCTCTATTCAGCGTCGATGGCCTATTCATCAACTAGATGTAAGAAATACCTTCTACATGGTGTTCTTCCGAAGCCCCTTTTTATGGCTCAACCTACAGGCTTTGTTGATCCACGATTTCTAGATCATCCATGTCGGTTGAGGAAAGCCCTCTATGGTCTTCGCCAAGCACCCCTGGCTTCGTTTCAGCACTTTAGTACGTATCTTTTGGGGCTTGGATTTAGCCAAAGCCACTCCGGCTCGTCACTCTTTTACATGCATCAAGGTAAATTTATCATTTATCTTCTATTATATGTGGATGATATTATTGTGACAGGAAATAATCCGGATATGCTTCTCAATTTCATTGCTCGCACGGATGCCGAATTCGCTTTCGAAGTTCTCGACGAGTTAAACTATTTTCTGGGGTCGGAAATTTCATATACATCTGATGGTTTGTTTCTTGGGCAAGCTAAATATGCCCATGATATTTTGGAGCGTGTTGATGTTTTGGAGTCAAAACCTATCGCTACACCTTTAGTTACAGGTGAATGACTTCTTAGTTACGGTATGCCATTTTATAATCCGACTTTATATAGGTCTCTTGTGGGTGCCTTGCAGTACCTAACTATGACGCTTCTGGACCTCTCTTACGTTGTAAATATGACTAGTTTTTGCATTCTCCTACTAATGATCACTTTTATGTTGTAAACTACATCTTGCGATATGTTAAATGTACTATACACTTTGATTAGTCCTTCACATGTCGTCCAGACTCCTCTATTGTTGGTTATCTTGATGGAGATTGAGCTAGTTGTATTGAGACATGTTGTTCTACATATGGTTATCTGGTTTCTTGGAGTGCCAAGAAACAACCCACTATTGCTCGCTCTAGCTGTGAATCTGAGTACCGGGATTTCAACTAATGTCACAGCTGAGCTCGTTTAATTATCCAATTTATTAAAGGAATGACAGGCTTCTCCTCCAAATTGCCCACTTTTTCTTTGTGACAATAAAAGTGCTATTTTCCTAAGCCAAAAACCGGTATCACACAAGCAGACGAAGCATATTGTCATCACTTGTCATTTTGTACGAGAACTTGTTATGATGGGAAAGTTACATTGTACTCAATTTGTTCCTTCGCATCTTCAGGTCGCTAATATTTTGACCAAAAGTTTGCCACGCCCGGGGTTCGAATTTCCTCGGGCCAATCTTTGCTTTCGCCTTCACCCCATGCAACGCTTGAAAGGGGGTAACTAGGATAATTACACATTATTGTACATAATATTCTAGATTAGCATCTCTTATATATATTGTGTATTATCTTTGATGTGTTTCCTTGTATTTCTCCCATATTTTTGTACTCCTAATTATTTATTAGAGGAGAACCCAATCACCTAATTAACGGTGATCTCATATTCATTCTCACAGGGAGCTCATTCACATATCAATTTACGTGAGGGACTATCAGAAAAAACTGATTATTTTTAAGGTTGTAAATACCAAAAATCAAACTTATGTGTCTTTTTTTCTTTTTCTTTTCTTTCTTCTTCTTATTGTTATTGCCGTCTAATCTACAATATAAATAAATCGTTAGATGTTGCAATTTGTTTGAAAAAAAACTTAAAACGCATCATGATATAAGCCTTGAAAAATAATTGTTGAAATAAAATGACGTAAATAATTATTGAATTAAAAGTCGATAATGATTACTTCTTGTTGGCTAATTTTTTACCATCTATTACCGCAAGTGAATGGTGTATGTAGCAAAGAGCAAGGTCGATATCACATACATCGAAGATTTGAAGCTTATAATTACTATGATTAAAATAACTCAATTTTATCTGCAATCCAATATCAAATGGGTGACTTTAATCTACGCAAATACATAGAACGCAAATAAAAAACATTAATAATAGAGGTATATATGGATTTTTTTAAGAAGTGAGACATATATGAATTGATCCAATAACAATAATCGATATGATTTCGATTTCAATTGGGTTCACCTAAAATTTTAATTAATTAAGCTTTTAACCAAAGTCTTTTATATATAAAACGGCACATATTTAGTTTAAGAGAGTGAACAAACATTTCATTATATACAAGAGTTATTATCTCTAATCAACTATAGTACATACAACTTCAAAAAGTATAGAAGATCATTGTCTTCACAAAACCTTTCAAACTTCTCAGTTTTCTTGAATAATTGTTTCATGTATGCTAGGTCTAACGATAAATCTCATCTTGAAACCTAACATACTCAATTGTTGACCAGACAATCAAACATTTAATCATAACAAACAACGCATAATTAGATAAATAGAATGAGGTTTAACTAATCAAACATCATCAAAAGATCCACATCTTTCTACTTTTTAACTTTAGAATCAATGAACTTAGCTAGATATGGTAAAATCTATACTTAATATAATAACAAAATCCGCCCAAATTAGTAACTTTGAAGTTTTCCCGCCCAAAATTTATTACTAATTTATAAAATATAATTATTGTCAATAACTTGCCATATATTAGCCTAAAATAAATATTATAAAGCTATTTGGGTTGATTCCGCCCGAGTCGAAAAAAAATATTTTCTTAAAATTAACTTTTTTAAATAAATTTATTGAGTATTATTAATGAAAAATTATTTATAAAGACGGTAATTAAATTTTTAACATTACAAATATATCCCCTATCAACCGCATATTGTAATTCCAGTCCTAATCATCAACATGACTTCTATGGAAGGATGCTGGAGATATTCATATATTACGAAAAATAAATATCCATACTAATATATATTTTAGTTTTTAAAACTTTCACTGCACACTTTTTTCATTAACATATAATTTTTCATATCTTATTATTTATTGATTATAATATTTTATTATATTAAAATTATATAAAAATATTAATTTATTCATTTAAACTTATAAATCGTGCATCGCACGGGGTACTACTAGTATGAAATATAAATCAAACAAGAAAAAATCCATGTTTCTAACAAAAATAAATAAAAGAGAAAAACCAATTTTGAAGTATTGAATTCTTGTTGTTGCTCTCTTCCTTGAGCTCTTCCAATTCCGCCTAATGAATTTCTAGGGCTCTAGGTATTTTTTGATATCTCAAAAGGTTCCTCAAAAGACTGATTTTTTTAGTGTAAAAAGTCATATCTATAGACTATAGTAGGGAGACTTATGGTGAAAATAGGAGAAAATATAGCTTGGAATAGTTAAAATTGTGACTGTCAATGTCGATGAAGCGTGTCATGTCTTGCGGATCCATACAGCGACACGATCCATGCCCCAGCTTGGCATGGTCCCCCTATCGGAGCCTATGGTTCTTTTGAAAATTTTCTGCTTAGCTTCCACGTTCTTAGACATTCAGATAATTTGAAACATGCATTGAAAAATATTATCAACATGAAAGTTGTATTTCTCTCTCATACCTTTCCAATAATCTAATAATCACTTGATTTTTTTACCTACACATAAAGTTATTAATATTCTCCCGAAACTGCATATTGAATTATTGAATTCAATAAAAACATTACATTACTGAAATTCATCTCTAAAATGAGCTACTCAAGCTTATTAACATGGTACCATAGACCATGGTTCGAATAGGCAACGAAATGGTGGTGATGAACAATGTGATTGACAAGGAAGATTCATCTACACTCATGGCAATTCAACTGTATGCCACGGAATATGATCTATTACTTTTGCATGGTGCGGAACATCTAAGCATGATTCTGGAAGCAGTGAAGCTGGCTCTCAAGGCGAAATCAAAGCTCAGGTTCACTACTGGAAGCATCTCTGTTCCAAAAGAAGGTATACAATATGAGAAGGTAGATTCTATGGTTACTTCCTGGATCCTTAATTCTCTTATGAAGGAAATACCAGATGCGTTCATTTACATTGATAGTGCAAAGGTTCGGTGGTCTGAAATCAACAAAAGGTATGGACAATCTAATGAACCTCTTCTCTATCAGCTTCAAAAGGAGATCACTAATTTCACTCAAGCCAATGCTTCAGCGGTGACTTATTTTACTAAACTGAATCAATTGTGGGAGGAATGTGCTAGTTTGATGACTATTCATGTTTGTACTTGTGGATCTGCAAAAGCAATGAGTGATTATAACATCAAGCTCATGCAATTTCTCATGGGACTACATGAAGATTTCAACAATTCCAAGGATCAAATACTAATGATGGAACCTTTTCCATGCTATAAAAGATGAACTCACTTTATTATATTTCAAACTTAGTATACAAGATGTTTTTACTCCTATATATAAGAGTAGAGTGAAGAGAGATAAGTTTGGAAGAAACAATTTTAGTTAACTGTTTTCTTCTTTTCTTGCTAACCTCATGCGCCATGCACATGCATTAACTAATAGCCTAACTAACCTATAATAATAACAACTTATTTCTTATTTCTACAACATGCTCCCTTTCAAGCATAAGAGGCTACTCAGCAGCCGGAAGCGATCTGCGGACAAACTCTTGGTTAATATGTCTGTTGTTTGGGAATCAGTGGGAACATACTTCACCTGAATGTACCTCCTTTTGACTCTTTCCCTGATAAAATGCACATCTAGCTTTATATGTTTTGTGCGAGAGTGTAAGGCAGAGTGAGAAGATAGTTGTATGGCTCCTTCATTGTCACTCCATAGAACAGTTGGTTTGATTATTTGAACACCTATTTCATCTAGGAGATTATGAATCCAGATTACTTCTGTTGTAGTCAAGGCAAGCGCGCGATACTCTACTTCAGTGCTACTGCGTGCTACTGGGACTGTTTTCTTGAGCACCACATAACTGGATTGTCTCCAAGATAGATGCAATACCCACTTGTACTTCGTCTATCATCCAGGCAGCTTGCCCAATCTGCATCAGCAAACCCTTTTAAAGTTAGTCTTATGATTGGTTTGATAAACAAGCCTCGATGAAGTGACCACTAAGTATCTCAGAACCCTTTTACAAGTTTTCCATTGATTCACAGTGGGAGCTTGTAAGAATTGACTGAGTTTATTTACAGGATAACTCAAATCTGGTTTGGTGAGTTGCAGGTATTGTAGAGATCCTACTACTTTTCTATACAACGAGGGCTGATAGAAAAGAGCACTATCATTGCTATGAAGCTTAACATTTGTACATACAGGAGATAGTACAGGTTTACATGAAGTCATTTCAAGTTCTTTAAGTAAGTCAGTGATATACTTTGTTTGTGTTAAAAAAATCCCTTCATTGGACCTGTGAGTTTCTATACCAAGAAAATAGTTTACTTGTCCCAAAATTTTTAAGGAGAATTGTTTATCTAGCAATGAGAGAATCATTTTAACATTAGAGGTGTTAGAACCAGTTATTAAGATATCATCCACATACAAAGTAATAGAGTAAGATGACATCCTTGTTTCTTGAAAAATAATGAAGAATCAGCTATAGACTTTTTAAAACCAACACTAATCAAGAAAGAACCAAGCTTGTCATACCAAGCTTTTGGAGATTGTTTTAATCCATACAAGGATTTTTTAAGTTGGCAAACATAATCAGGATGAGTGGAAGACACATACCCTTCTGGTTGTAACATAAACACCCTTTCTTTTAAGTTACCTTTTAGAAAAGCATTGTTGATGTCAACCTGTTGTATGGGTCAGCCTTTTGTAACAGCAAGTGACATCATGATCCTAATGGTAACAGGTTTTATCACTGGACTATAAGTAGCAAAATAATCAACTTCAGTTGTTTGTTGAAACCCCCTGGCCACTAACCTAGCTTTGTACATGTCAATAGAACCATATGACTTATATTTTGTCCTAAACACCCATTTACAAGTTACAGTCTTTGCAGCTTGGTGACTGGGCACCACTTGCCAAGTCCCATTACTCATTAAGGCACTATACTCTTCACCCATTGCTTTCTTCCATCTAGGTGAAGCTAGTGCTTGAGCCATAGAAGTAGGCTCACTGGTTTCAGTATTGAACACAACAGAGAACAATTTTGTCTTATAAACCCCTTCTTTTGCTCTTATAATCATAGGATGAATATTTATAACACCATGATTAGAGGATGTAGGGGGCGTAGAAGAAGAATTTCTTGTATTAGTAGCAATAATCTGCTGCTGTTGAGAGTCAGCATAATCCTGTTGTTCCTCAATGTGTGAACTGTTAGCAATTTGTTGTTGATGTCTTGAACCAGCATGTGTAGTGTGTGATTCAACATGATTTTGTTGCTGCTGTGAATCAGTTGTGTTGTTATGTTGTGAAGTATTATGTGTATCATTATTAGCACCACCATCATTAGTATCATGATGATTAGTGGGAATAGGCAAACAATGCAGTATAGAGACTTTATGTGACTCAGTAGTTTTATCTTTAGTGTTAGGAGTAATCATCGTAACATATGGATATTCTTCTTCATTAAACTTAGCAGTTCTTACAGTGTAGATCCTACCAGTTTCACTTAGACACCTATAACTGTAGATATTAGTTCAATATCATCAAGTGCTTATGGTATGAGGTAGAGCTTTTGAGGATTCCAGAATCGGGTTCGAAGTGCAAGGTGTTGAGGTATCTAAAAGGGACAGTCAATCTGGGGTTGAAGTTTCAGAAACTGGCAAACATGTCTATTCCATTGGAAGGTTTTGCAGATGCTGATTTTTTTGGTAATGTTGACACCCAGGAGGTCAATCACAGGATATGTGTTCACTATATATGGTACTGCAGTGAGCTGGAGAAGTGTACAGCAATCTGTAGTAGCTTTATCAACTACAGAAGCTGAGTACATAGCTTTGACAGAAGCTATTAAGGAAGTTGTGTGGTTGAAAGGAATTCTGCAGGATCTGGGGATCAAGCAGGAGTGTGTGACCATATATTGTGATAATCAGAGTGCATTACATCTGGTAAAACATCAAGCTTTCCATGAAAGATCCAAGCATATAGATGTTAGGTTGCATTTTGCAAGGGATGTGATTGATGCTGGGTCAGTAGAGGTTAAGAAAGTTCACACAAGTGACAATGCTGTTGATTTCTTAACCAAAGCAGTGCCTGGAAGCAAGGTAGTTCATTGCTCAAGCCTGATTAGGCTTGAACGATGTGATTGAAAGATAGAGAACAAAGCAGGTTTGAGGTAGTGACATACACTTGAATTCATTGAGGTGGAGATTTGTAGATATTAGTTCAATATCATCAAGTGCTTATGGTATGAAGTAGAGGTTTTGAGGATTCCAGAACCGGGTTCGAAGTGCAAGGAACCGGATCAGAGAACCGAATTTTAACCGAGATCAGAAATGGAGTTAAAAGAAGAACCGGGCTTAAGGTAGTTATAACCGCCGTTCACAATGGTTTTAGTCTGTTGCATAAGAAACCGTTGTGAAAGCCCCACTGCAGCAGTTTTGAATATCCTGAGTCAAAGTGGTTACAACTTCCTCAACTTCCAGATTCGAGCTTCAGCACTTATATACATTATAAACACTTGTAGTTGCGAGCTAGTAGACGTAATTTTCCCTCTGTAAACATTACTCAATCAAGAGAATTAGATATCTAGGGTTTTCTGCTCAAATCAAGCTGTGATTTTGGGTGTTACTGGATTTCTAAATAATTCTTGTAATTGGTTGATTAGTGAAGTAAATTGAGGTGTATAGACCTCCGTAGATGTAGATCACCTTTGATCGAACCACGTAAAAGCCATGTGTTCATCATTTTCATTTCTGTTCTTTGTTCGGTTGTTGTTGGCCGATTTCTTGGTTGTGTTTCATTCAAATTCTGTTGTGTGTTGTCTTGTGAGAGGTTGAGCTAATCCTAACAATAACCCTTGTGCAACACACTATAGCCAATAAAAACACACTTAGTTGACTTAAACTGAAGTTTCACATTGTTATAAGGTGTTAAAAGAGGGTAACAAGCAAAACCAAAACTTCTTAAAAACCATACTCTGGAAGTCTGTTATACAATTTTTCATATGGAGATACATGATTTAGTACAACAGTAGGAAGTCTATTTAGAGTGTAACATGCAGAAACAAACGCATCATACCAGAATGAAAAAAGGGAGATGGGATTGGAAAGAAAAGTGAGTCATGTCTGGACCACATGTTGGTGTTTTCTTTCTGCAGTACCATTCTGTTGATGTGTACAAGGACACCAATACCTCTATAATATACTTTTTTGTTGGAAATAGGACACTAGACTTCTATATTCCCCTCCAAAATCAAATTGCACCATCTTAACCACTGTGCTAAATTATCGCTCAACAGAGTTTATGAAGTTAACAGTAGAAGCATACACTTGAGACCAGTCAGTGGGAAGATCCATGTATACCTAGTATAATCATCTACAAAATGCAAATAATATCTGAACCCATCATTTGAAGTGGTGGCAGCAGGGGCCCAAACATCAGTGTGAATTAACTCAAATGGTTTGGCAGTATGATGTACAACAGAAGGAAAACTAAAGCTTCGCAACTTTCCAGACTGGCAAGGTTCACAAAAGTTCATTTTATTGATATTGAAATGCACATTTAGTTGTTGGAGTACAACTGACAAAATTGAATTACAAGGGTGGCCTGATCTTCTATGCCACTGAGTAGTAACAAGAGTATTACATTTTACATTTTCAGAAATATTAGTTGCAGACTCAATTACACCATAAATATCAGAACTAGATTCAATTACATCAAGAACAAATACGTCAGACTGATAAGATACATTAAGAACAAAAGCAACATTAATAGCAACATTAGCAGACACAAAATTACACACAACAGAGCCACTGCTATCCTTGTCACCAGTTGGAATATCCAGATGATATAAATCCTATCTAAGGGAACCTCTGAGAAGCACCTTGTTGGATTTCAGGTCCTTAACAAAGCAACAAGAATCATAAAACATAATATAAGCTGAATTATCTTTTAAGAAATGAGATATACTCAACAAATTCTTAGTAATAGTGGGAGCAGACAAAACATTTTGAAGAGACACAACTTGACTAGGACATAGAGTGGGAAAATAAGCAGAACCAATGTGAGTAAATGCAACATGAGAACTATTTCCAACTATATAATTTTGTTTGTACCTTGATTGGGAGTGTAATGTACAAGATTTCCCATGTTGGCTGTCACGTGATGTGTAGCACCATTGTCAAGATACCATTCTATATTGCTGGTTTCTTGAGCAGTGGAAGCCACTTCAGGAACATTAACCATAGCACCGGAATAACCTTCTTGACCATGTGACTGATCAACAGTTGTGAGATGAACCTGTTGTCTGTGTTGCTGTTCACTCTGAAGAGCAGCAGTTGGATCTAGACTAGGATAATCTTCATTGAAGAGATCCCAACAATTAGCTGCAACATGGTTGAGTCTACCACAAAGCTGACATATCATTTTCACCTTATTCTTATTATTTCCTCGGGATCCACCTCTAGCATTCTCACCTCGAGAAGTAAAATTACCATGTGTATTTCCTCCTCTAGAACCACTATAATTCCCTCTAGAGCCATTATAACCACCTCTGTAACTAGTAGCACCCCCTCTTCGGGCAGCCAAATTCACAGAAGGCTAAACTACTTCTACATAATGACTTTGAACGACTCTCATTTCATGAGTTTGTAACAAGGAATGAAGTTTAATAAGACACTCTCAGTACGAGTAGTCAAATTTACCACTAAAGATTCATATTCTTGGCCCAGACCAGCCAAGATATACAATACAACCCCATCATCTGAAATTGGTTGACCCGCTGCATGAATCGAATCAACAATACCCTGCATTTTAAGAACATATTCTTCAACAGATAACGCCCATTTCTTGAGCATTTGTAATTGCCATCTAAGATTCAAGACTTTAGCCTTGGATTGTGAGTGGAACAAAACATCAAACACATTCCAGATGTCTACAGATGAATTACACTGACTAACATGTCCCAACATCGATTCAGTAATCGAACTAAACAACCAAATCATCAAGAACTGATCCTTTTGAATCCACATATCATATTCGGGATTAGGAGTACTCACTATAACCGGAACAACCGGAACAACATCACCATTATTCTCTGTGACGGTTTGAAAAACTTTGGGCGGAGGAGTAGTCGTGCCAAGAAGAAAAGCATCATACCCATGAGCACGAACAACAGTGAGAACTTGAATTCTCCAATTCGCATAGTTCTTTCAATCCAAACGCAACGTCAATGGTGGAAACGCCGGTAGAGTAAACTCAGGCATGATAACAATAGAAATAGAACAGCAACAAACACAACCCAGAAATAACTGTTTTGTGAACGACAACCGCGAGCTAGATGACCCGATTATTGCGGTCTAGTTATGGATGATATACAAGACTTGGCGTCTCATTGTCATTGCTTTGCTTTTTCCCATGTCAAGCGCGATGCCAATTCGGTGGCACATGCTATTGCTCATTTTAGAGGTGAATTAGATAGTCAAACTATTTGGATGGATGTGTTACCATCTAATTTAGCTCTACTTGTCTCTCGGGATGTACGATCTTTAACTCTAATATAAAGGGGTTTACTCAAAAAAAAAAAAAAAAAAAATATATATGAACTCACTTTATTATATTTCAACCTTAGTTTACAAGATGTTTGTACTCCTATATATAAGAGTAGAGATAAGTTTGGAAGAAACAATTTTAGTTAACTGTTTTCTTCTTTTCTTGCTAACCTCATGTTCCATGCACATGCATTAACTAATAGCCTAACTAACCTATAATAATAACAACTTATTTATTATTTCTACAACATGCCAAGCTTAAACAGAGCATACTCTATGATTCTGAAAATGAAGAAGCAGAGGAACAATCATGCTACTGTTGCTGACCCCCTTGAGACTCCTACTATGATGGCAAATAATCCTCAAGGTGAAAAATCAACTCAATTCGGCAGAGGAAACAATAACATAGCTAATTATCCTAAGAAAACTTTTGGAAGCACTTCTATTAGTAGAGGCAGAGGACTTAATTAGAGGATGACAAAGGAAGAAAGAGACAAGTTACATTGTACTCATTGTGGTGGTAATCGGCATGATGTCTCTAAATGCTTTAACCTGCATGGTTATCTAAATTGGTACAAACAACTCAGAGAGCAGCAGAAAAACAACGGTTCTGCCAATTTTGTGGAAGGTAGCTCCACAACTCAAAAAGAAGATCCGACTCAGTACAATACCAAGAAAAATGTGCCTGACTTTTCCACTCTCATTCAGCAAGAGGTTGTTAAATACATGGAAGGAAAGGTAGCTGCAGGTCAGAACAATGAAGCCCTAACTTTTGCTCATTACATAGACTTTGCAGGTATGTCCTCTGATGCTTTTGCTCTTACCGTTCTTCGATTCTGAGAGATGATGTTTGGATTATTGATACCGGAGCTAGTATGCTTATCTGTTATGATCCAAAACAGATCATATTTCTTATTGATCTCCAAAATTAGGTTTAAAGTGCTTCTACCTAATGGAACCACCAGAATAGTTCCACAAGTGGGTGAAGTAGTGATAAATGAGCATATCACTCTGAAGAATGCCTTGTTTATTCCGACATTCAAATATAATCTTTGTCTATTACTCAGCTATTGAAGGCGTATCCTATTATCTCTCAGTTTACTAAACATGCTTGTTCTCTTTAGGACCATAAAACAGGGAAAATACTGGCTGTAGGAAGGGAACATGGAGGCCTATACATACTGTCATCCAAAGCCACTTCCACTATCTGCCATTCTATGTTTACTGTGCCTTTATATGTTTGGCATGATAGACTAGGTCATACTTCTTTAGGATGTATGAAACATATAGAATGTATCAACATATCATATAATGATGATTCAAAGAAAATATTGTTCTATTAGCTACAAATCCAAACAAAGCAGACTGCCTTTTTCTTCTAGTACTTCTATTACTGTTGCCTCTTTTGATTTTGTTCATGTGGGTCTTTGGGGACCATACTCTCAACCATCTTTGGCAAATACGTCTTACATGCTCACTTTGGTTGATGATTTCAGTAGATGCACTTGGATTTATCTGTTGAAATCCAAAACTGAGGTACCTACCCTCTTAGACAGATTTATTGGAACTATCTATATACAATTCCAAAGGAGAATTAAATCAATAAGAACTGATAATGAAACAGAGTTCTTGGGACATAAAACTCAATAGTTTTCATTCTTCATGGTATTGTTCATAAGAAATCTTGTGTCTATTCCTCTCAACAAAATGGTGTAGTTGAGAGGAACAATAGACCCATACTTGATCTGGCAAGAGCTCTTATGTTTCAGTCAAAAGTACCAGCTCAATTCTGGCCTTATTATTTGTTGATTGTTGTTCACATTCTAAATGCACGACCCCACTGCCCTTCTCACATGGAAGTCACCTTATGAATTCTTGTATGGTTCTGTCCCTGACTATAATTCTTTAAAGGTGTTTGGGTGTTTATGTTTTGCCACTAAGACAATTCGTCACAAACATAAGTTTGATTCTAGAGCTCACAGGTGTGTCTTTCTTGGATATGTATCAAGGATCAAAGGTTTTAGAAAAACAAACTTCCATGATCTTCTTGTTACATAACATCTAGTTAAAGAATATAGCCCATTCCTACTTTCACATAGAGAGAAAAAAAAAATTTATTACATGTGTAAGTTATCACACTTAATATGGTAAATAAAAGAATGCTACATATAATGGTAATTTAATATATCATCTAGTACGATTATATTAGAAAACATTTAATACAATAACAAAAATGGAAAGGGACTACCATTTTGAAATATTCCAAACCAAAAAAAAAAAAAAAAGGAGAGACTATTTTTCTAAGATGGAGGAAGTATGTACTTTCTTAAACCAAATACGTTGGTTTTCACTTAGGATTCTCTGTACCAACCGTGTCCCACTCATAAAATTACATTTCAGAAACATATAGAATAGAAAGATTACAAGGTTGAACAAAATGACGTAGTTTTATGAGTGGAATATGTTTGAAGCATTGTAATTGGAATATAAGATCCAAACTGATTTGCTTTTGTTATTTACTAGTATCGATCCCGTGCGATGCACGGAAATTTATTTAAAAAGTAACTATTTAATTAAATTAAGTATTTTATAATCTAATATTAAAAAATAGAATCGTTGTATTCTAACAAAAAAAATACAATCATTATATTTAAATTCTAAATATTCATTTAAAATATCATAAACTTAACTGACAAAATATAGAAATTCTTTTAATAAAACATCAATTTTTATAAAAAAAGATCAAATAATTTTGCTATTATTTCAAATAATTTTAAAAATTTTAAAAGGATTTTTTTAAATAAATTTTAAAAAGTACTTATGCCATAAAATTAGACTTTTCTTACAAAATTATAATCTGACTTTAAATATTTTTTTGTTTTTCATAAATCATTTAAACTTTTTAAGAAAATTGAATATGCTAAAAAATAATTTCAACATTTCATAGATACTTTCATATATCTTAAATGAAATTTTAGAGATTTTAAAATATAATTTTTTAAGATAATTTTCAGAAATTTATAATAATTTTATGATTTTTTTTTAATTACTTTTTACCTTTCTAGCTTAAAATGATTTGATTTTAAGTTTTTTAATAAAAAATGAAAAATATTTTCAACATTTTTAAGTTACTTTTCTGATATTATAAATGAATTTTAGAATTTTAAAAATAATTTTTAGATTTTTAAACAATTATATGTTATATATATTTTTTTTAATATTCTTTTATTTTTCGCACTTAAATTGTTGGCATATGTTGCAAAAGTGAAAAAACATATAGTGCAGGTTGTAATAGAAAAAAAATAGGTATGAAACTGAAAAACGCGTACATGTTGCAAAATGATATTAAACCAAAATTATAAATAATGTAAATATCAATTTGTCCCATGCGATATATGGATTTAATATAACTTACTTTTTATAAATATATTATTGTATAGATTTACATTAAAATAAAATATTAAATTTAAAAATTAAATTATATCTATTTTTAAGAATGACTCTCTTAATATTGAAATTTAAACATATATTTAGTGTGTTTGTATCCATCTTGATCTATGCGAACATTGCAATAACTTAATTGATAATGAATATTAAAACAAACACAAATATATAAATATCACACGACCCTCTAAAATATATTAAATAAAATAAATTGGATGATATTATAAGAAAAATAGTTTTTTCTTTTATGTTTTCAATTTTTTAAATATTTTAATTTATCTAAATAAATAAACTTTCAAGCATGTTAATTTTATTTCTAAATAGAAAATTAGATTATAGCACGTATGAAATTTCGTAGTTTAGGTTGCAAAGTGTAATTTTTTTTTATAAATAAATAATATTAATAAATATAAAATATGAATATGGAATGAAAAATAATTTCAATGTCAATTATCCTATATAAATATATGTGAAGTCGTAGTCCCATGATTAATCAAACAAAATTATAATTATAACAAATTTATGTTTGCAAATACAATAATTTAATAGTCAGTCATTAAATTATATATCACCTTTTACTTTTAATTTAATAAAGTATATGTTCATTTATTAAGGAAGTTAATGCTTAATTTTGCATTAATTTGAAGAAAAAGAATATAATTCATGCTTTAGAAGAAATGAAGAATGCATTAAAGACATATTTTAGGAGGGGAAAAGTGAATTACAGAAAAGCCCTCCATTTAACTTTTATATATACTAGTATCGCTCCCGTTCGATGCACAGAAATTTATTTAAAAAGTAATTATTTTATTAAATTAAATATAATATTATTTAATATAAAAAAATAGATTTATTATATTCTAACTAAATGAATATTTGGATAATCATTTTTTTTCTATTTTACGATCAACTGAACTTTGTGACTTCCCACCTTTGATAGCAATTTTCGGAGAAAAAATAAACTATTTAAAAATAATAAAAATATTTAGAAAATACAGTATTTATTTTTAAATTCTAAAAAAAATATTTAAAATATCATAAACTTAACTAAAAAAATGTAGAAATTATTTTAATAAAAAAATCAATTTTCATGAAAAAAGATCGAATAATTTTGATATTACTTCAAATAATTTTAAATAATTTTAAAAGGATTTACTTTTTCAAAAAAATAATTAAAAAGATACTTATATCATAAAATTAGAATTTTCATAGATACTGCCACATGTCTTAAACGAAATTTTAGAGATTTTAAAATAATTTTTTAAGATAACTTGCAAATAGTTTAAATAAATTTTTAGAGTTTAAATAGATAACTTTCAAAAATTTATAATAGTTTTATGATTTAAAAAACATATAATAACTTTTTATTTTTCTTGCTTAAAATGATTTGATTTGAACTTTTTTTATAAAAAAAATCAAATTTTTAATATATTTTCAACAGGTTTAAGTTAATTTTCTGGTGTTTTAAATGAAGTTTAGAATTTAAAAAAATATTTTTAGATTTTTTTAAAATTTATGTTATTTAAATATTTTCTAATATTCGTTTATTTTTCTCACTTAAATTGTTGGCAGATGTTGCAAACGTGAAAAAACGTATAGTTCAGGTTGTGATTTGAAAAAAAAAAAAAGAAACTGAAAAACCGCATACTACATGTTGCAAAATAATATAACCCCAAAATATAAATAATGTAAATATCAATTTCTCCCAAGTGATATATGAATTTAATATAACTTACATTTTATAAATATAATATTTTATAAATTTACATTAAGATAAATTATTAAATGTAAAAAATAAATTATATCTACTTTTAAGAATGAATATCTCCTAATATTGAAACTCAAATATATATTTAGTGTGTGTGTGTATCCACCTTAATTTAAGCGAACACCGCAATATCTTAATTGAAAAATGAATATTAAAACAAACACAAATACATAAATATCACACGACACACCAAAATATATCAAATAAAATAAATTGAATTGTATTATAAGAAAATTAGTGTTTTCTTTTATTTTTTTTAAATTTTTTTAAATATTTTGATTTATCCAAATAATATTTCAAATTTTAACTATAACTATTTACTTTATTTAAAAAAAAAAAATTCAAGTTTTTATATTTTACATGATGGTTTAATATACTCAAATTCTTTTTAGATTTTAAATAAATCTTGATATTAATAAAATAAAATTCAATGATTATTCTATAGTTGGACTAACAAAATAAAGCATATGAATTCTTCAATATATCTTAGTAATATATGTATATGTTCAAATTTATTTAAAGATACAATTAATATATATATATATATATATATATATATATATATATGTATGTCTGTATATTTTGCTTGGGTTGCAAAATATGGAAAAATGCGACAAAGTATTGTTTATATTGAGCTAAAAAACCTAGTTAGCTCAAGCATGTTAATCTTATTTTTTAAATAGAAATATGGATTGTAGCACATGTAAAATCTCATAGTTTAGATTGCAAAGTGTAATTATTATTTATAAAGAAACAATATTAATAAATAGAAAATATGAATATGTATAAAAAATAATTTCAAGATTAATTATCATATATAAATATATGTGAAAGTCGTAGTCCCACTAATTATAACAAATTAATATTTGTAAATACAATAATTTAATTAGTCAATCATTAAATTATACATTAACTTTTACTTTTAATTTAATAAAGTATATATTCATTTATTAATGAAGGTGATACTTAATATTGTATTAATTTGAAGAAGAAAATACAATTAATGCCTTAGAAGAAATTAAGAATGCATTAAAGATATATTTTAGGAGGGAAAAAGTAATTTACAATAATAACCCTCATTTTACTTTTATATATATATATATAGATATAGATTAGATATTCAAATTCATATAGAAAGCAAAGACCTGGAAAGAATTAGAAGAGGTGGTAAAACATGGTTTCACAGTCGCTAGAGATGTGAAAAAGACGGTGCTGGCAACCATCACATGTGACACCGCGCTAATTTTCAAACAAAATAAGGCAAAATAAAATCAATATCAAAATTCTGCCAACCTATCCAATATTCCCATTGAAATTATAACAGAATATATTGCACACCACAATCCTACCAAAACCGCACCAAAAAATTAAAATTCCAAATACCCATCACGATTTCTTTTAACCATTGGCCTTTTATAGGTCCACACATGTTCTCCTATATTTAGGATTGAAGCCCAAGTAAGTTTGCCATTTAATTATCATTTCCATTAGATAAGACTTATTTGAAAAGGTAAAATTCAACCTTCATGAGCATCAGCACACCCAATTTGCCCCTACCATATCAAAAGTTAATAACTACATTCGTACCTATTTATTTCCAATCTTTCAAGGTACAACTTCCCTAATCACCCATATTATTTTTCACATCTTCAATTTATTAAAATTTTATTTACTATCTTTCACATATACAATTAATTTAATGGCATCGTTTGCTGCTCCTCTAGGTGATTGATGATAAGGGCTGCAATCAACAACATTGCCATCTTGTATTTACAATGTACGAGTTGCTATTATCTGTGATCGACAAGGATCTTGGGGACCCTGCTCCTCAGAATGTGCCGTCCCACCTAGAAGATTCCGAGCTTACAGTTACTCTCTCGTTGCAGGTATGCTCTCCCTTTGTCCGAAATAATTTCACACTGCAGAGACAGAAAAAGCTCTCACAGAATTACAAGGGAAAGTTATTGCTTCACCAGATGGAATTGGGAAATTATTATCTTCAGATGGAAGGTAGATACTTGATACTCATTCGTCCATTATTAGATCCACACACGTACTAGTCTTATGCTTCACATAATGCTGTCTGAAATGTAATATACACAAGTGTCTCGTTCCAAAACATATGCTATATATGTTATCACATCTCGTACTTTTCTACAACTTGATTTGAGAAACTTAAAAGTGAAATATTGAGTATGGTTGGATATTTCTTATCCAATGGAAAAACAAATATTATATATATGTGTTGTATTTTAGTATGTGAGTAAAAGAATAATCACTGGAACTCATTAAAGTACACCAGAAGGACCAAATGGTGATAGTAATTGAGGTTTTGGTGAAATGTAATTTTTTTTCTATATTTAAATTTTAAAATAGTGTAATCCACCTTATCTCTATGATTTTTAGACTATATATACTCAAATGGTTTTTGTTGTGTGCCCCTTCTGCATTTTATGTTAATAGTCAGTCCTATGTCCTCATTGTTTCAAAATCAAACACGATAAAAACATTCCATGAGAGTGTGTATGTATATACAAATGTGTCTGTGCAAGCATTCCCTAACCTGAAGTCTGTAAGTACTTTTTCTTTCTTTAGGCAGCCCCAGTTGGAGATCGGATGTACATCCATCCAAGATGATACTGAAGATATAGAGGATATGCAGCTTGTTAGGCACATGAGAAGACGTGTGACTTCAAGTTCTATCAGCACACCGACAAATGTTGAAGGAGTTGAGGTAAATCCACCTTCAAGTCCTCAGCCAAATGATAGTGTTCATCATTCAGCGCAGAGTGGAAGTGATTTCCCTTCTGATGAGGTAGGTAACTTTTTTTTTTTTTTTCTATTTTAACGAGCCATATTGTCATATAATTATCTCCACATTTGTGCAGTCATGAGTGCAGTTTCCTAGTCTATGAATAAAAATATCCCTTTTTGTATATATCTATTTAAAGTGGGGTGGCATCTCATCCCTGAAGGAAGTGGATATTCTTTTCCTTATGCACCTCATTAGGTCATGCTGAATGGTTTGAATAAAGGAGTAGGTCCTTACCCCAGGCATGAATCTCGTCCTCTATCACCTTCTCTTACTGCTCAAAGATTGATATGGGAACAAGAGATCTTGCTTTATGTGCTTGATTGGTGGTTACTGTTGTAGCTGCCTCTTGAGAATATCTATATATAATGATATTACATGCAGGATGATGAATATATTGCTTCATTACAAGCTGACAGAGAGAAGAAACTGAAGGCCAAGGAAGAAGCTGAAGCTGCTTTTGCCGAACAGAGACACAAAGAGGATGAACTCCGTAGACAATTGCAAGAGAAACAGGTACCTTTGGTTGAAGATTTTGACATACGATTAAAGCAGCTACTTTGAACATAGACCTAATTTGTCTTATTTGTAGTTCTTGATTAGATTGTTGATTTCATATGGTGCTCTTATTAAACATTGACTTTCCGGATTCCACATGCATTGTTCCTTATTCTCATCTTGATGATTTAGGATGTGTTTCTAGCGAACTTGGTACAAAACAATTTGGTAGTAAGAAATTCTGTGTATCCTCACAATTTATAGAACATTAAAACAAGAGGTTAATCGAGTGTGTGGTTATGGTAGTGATCTATGATAAGTGCTTTGCTCGGAATTTATGTTTCTATGCATATATTGGTGATGGAAATATTATGTTCGCAGGGGTTGGGCTGTATTCATTTGTTGCCACAGTGTTGCATTATCAATCCCCTACCTATAAAAGTGTTGGTGTTTCTTACAAAATAATGTATGGAAAAAAATATCCCTATATCAATAACTATAAGTTAAGGTTAAATAAGTAAATTGTTATATAATTAAGTTGCACTAATTAATTCCAATTCCAAGACAATAATGGTGGAAATATAACCTATATCAATTACTATCATAAAATAAAACTTTCATAAAAACAAAAACAAAAACTAAAGGTATTACCTATTTATTTATATTTAAGGTCTTACTACATGCTGTAATATGATATATATTTATTTATTTATTTATATTAGTTTAGTTGGATTTTTGTAAATGAGATTTTAAGTGGGTGTAATTTTATTTAATTTAAGTTTATTTGGTTGTTTTCTAGATTAAATTTATAGAGTAGCACCTTTCAATTTTTACGAAATTATTTTCCAAATCGTTGATGCAGGTATTGTAATTTTTATGACCAATAACTTTTGCACTTCAAATTATGTTTGAATCATGAAACCTTCTCCTAATTAATTAAATGAGAAATGTGATATTTCACCACTAAACTGGATGGTTAAGATGCCTATCATAACAATCCTGATAAGAATTGCAATATATTAAGAAGGATAAACGAGAGTTCAATAATTTTGATCTATAACTTAAATGTTTTTCAAATTTTAAATAAAGTTAATTCCATATTAAATTATGTCATAAGACCTTGCTAACCGTATATATCAGGAGTGAGTCTTGTGTGTGAACGGTCACACGTGTGACGGAATGTACTTTTACAGAAAATCTTGATATTTTTACAGGAAAAAGTGATACTTTTACAAGAAAATGTGATACTTTTACTACATTGATACTTTTACAGATAAATGTGATACTTTTGCTATAAAAAGTGATTTTTTTTTTTTGTTCAAAAAAAGTAACACTTTTACCACAAAAAGTGATACTTTTTTCTGTCACTCCGTGTGACCACCGTGTGACGGTCACATACGAGTTTTTGCCATATATCAGATAAGCATATACTTAGTTGATGTGATTTATTTTTATTATTTTAAGCCAAGGATTATGAAAATTTAAACATTTCTACCTTTTCAATTTTAACAATTCAAGTAAAAATTATATAATTTTAGAGAAAATTAGGAATAAGTTTATTGATGAATCTTCAAGCTAATAAAGTGAGTTACAATAACAGGGGTGGTAAGAAATATTTGTAGTAATTTATTATTTTAGTTGTGCCATATCTTTTAGATAAAAAGTTTAAAAGGGTTCTCATAAGCACTTCTGTAAGAATTTATTTGATATTATTTTCATCATTTTTAAGTTAAGGATTATCGACATTTCATATATTATATATATATATATGTATGTATGTATATGTATGTGTGTGTGTGTGGTTTTTAATTAACTATGGATGTAAAATATATCTCAATTCTCTAGGGAAGTTAAAGAAAAATTATAGACTAATGAGGAGATTTTATTATTAATTTTATTTAATATTGGTGTTTAATAAAATTATAAGCAAACATGACAAACATTTTACCGTACTAAATTATTTTTTTCCTTTTTTGTTGGATGATTTAATTTAATTACTTAGTTGTGTCATGTCTTATTCTGAAAAGTTTAATAAGAGTTTCGTGTGATGGAAAAAAAGTAAAACATTGTTTCTGATTTTAAATAAATCTAAATAAAAGAAATATATATATATATATATATATATATATATATATATATAAGATGAAAAGTTCACTTCAAAAATGAATTTCATATTTGTAAAGAAAGAGGAAGGAGAAACAAAACAAATAATTTTGTTATTAGTCAAAGAAAAAATGAAAAAAAAAAAATCACAATAGAAATAAGTAGGTCTCCAAGAACCATTCAAGGATTTTAGAAGGTCTTTAGTTTGAGTAAACAAAATTAATCACTTAAAATTATTACATAAATATGTATCTTTGTGGCTTATTAGCTTTGATATCTAAAGTTAATGGCCGAAACTCAAAATATAGTCCACTAACTATAAAATCCACTAATTTTTTTGGTCACGTATATTTTGCAATTTTTACAAGAAAACATTGACAATCCACCTACGGTGGAATTAAAAAAAATAAATCAAAGAAAACATAAATAAGTGCTTATACATATTGTGTGATAATAAATCACACAAAAGAACTATTTTTGTTGATGGAAAAAAAGAGTACCTAAAGTATTCTAAGTATATTTAATCATCTAATTAATTTTTTAGTCATGGAATTCCATGGATTTTTCAAGCCTATTTAATCAAAGTATTAAAAAAATATAATTTTGAAATTCATGTGCACAATGGACAACGCGGTGAAAATAGAAAACTAGAAGTCTAAGAAAACATAAAAAAAAAAAAGAGAAAAAAAAAAAGAAGTCATGCATACACAAAAATAAGACCATTTATATTGCATGGTCCTATATCAAGGAAACAATTCTTTAGTTTTGATGTTTTTTAAAAGAAAATGTCCGTAATTATAAATCAATCTAAACTAAAGAAATATACTCCCTCCATTCACAAATAAATGTCATTTTAGACTTTCAAGTGGAAGTAAGAAATTATGAGATATACAACAACACCTCTGCAATTGTCTTTCTGTCATTTTCTTTATTACCATAAATTTCTCCAAACTTTCTTTATTTAATATTATAAATATTTGTATGAAAATTTCCTTAGATTTAGCTAAGATAGAATGACACTCTTGTGAAAAATGATTTTTCCTATAATGACACTTATTTGTGAACGAAGGGAGTATATATATACATATATATATACACATACATACATACATACATATTTATATATGTATATTCAAAATATGTATGAAAATAAAGATATAATAAATTAAAGGAGCTTAATGAAACATTAAGTATAATTAATTTAAAAGATAAAGAAATATTGAGAACACAAAATATTTTGATTATTAATTATGGTTTTCAGCATATTTCTTTAGGATAAAAAGTAGACTTAAAAAATATTTTTAAATTTGCAAGGAAAGAGGAAGAAGAACAATAAAAATTAATTTTTTATTACTCTAAAGAAAAGTGAAATTTTTTAAACTAGAAATAAGTAGGTTTACTCCAAGAATCTTTCGTAGATATTAGAACGTCCTTAATTTAAGTAAATAAAAATTAATCATGTAGGAGATAAATATGTATATTTTCGGCTTATTAGCTCTGACATCTAAAATTATTTGGTGAAATTCAAAATTTAGTCCTCTAACTATAAAACTCAACAACCTTTTGATTCTGTACATTTAATCATTTTTACTAGAAATCATTACAAAAAATAATGAAAATCTAAGATAACATAAAATAAGAGCTTACATACTAATGCGATAAAAGATCAAGCAAAACCTATTTTGTGTTGATACGAAAAAATAGAACTGAAAGTATTAGAAGTATATTTAATCATCTAATTAAATCCTTTAGTCATAGAACACCAAGAGTTGTTCTAGAAAGTTCTAAAAGTATAATATGAAAGTTCATGTATTCCATATGCAACAAAATAAACTTTACAATCTAGAAGTCTATATTAAAAACAAAAACAAAAAGAATAAAATTTATAATAATCCAAGGAAACACAATTATAAGACTTTACATGCTGCACAATCATAAATCATAAATCTAAGTGTTTATATTTTTTTATAATATATATATATATATATATATATATATATGTTTTTTAATTCTTAGTTTATTTAATCATTTCATTATTTCTTTTTTATGGTGCACCTTAATATTTTTAGCCAATTCAATTTAATGAGACTATTATATATTTATTTTTATAAATTCACGTATATCACGTGCAATGCACGTGAGACTTTACTAGTCTATTAACATATCTGAGATTTTGCCACTAACGTTACGGCATAATCACAAGATTTACAAATGCATGCTTCTACAGTTCTATTATGTTTCTCGACAGAAAATCAATGTAAGTTTTATCAATCAATTTAGTTTTTAATTTTACAAAATGGTTGACGTTCCTCTTAACTCTTAAGTGATACAGAATATTTCTTTAGTATTGCTTTATAACAAGATTTTGTGCCAAAGTGACTGTTGGTTTTAAAAAATGTGCATTTCGAAACTTAGTCTTGTTATGGAACACTCAGAGTCACTCATCACTTCCGTCTTGACAGTCAGTGTTTTAAAAAAATTATCCAAATTATGTTAAGATGCATGAGAGTTTAAGTAATTGATTATAGCTCAATTGGTAGAACACTTTATTATTTAGGTCATGGACCTGTGATCAAATTCCATCTAAACCCCTCCAATTTAGGACTGTACATAAAAAAGAAAAAGAATATCTTGTGTCATTAGTTAGAGTAATAATCTCATGAATAAGTTAAACATAATAGAATACGCCAATAGAAAACAAAGTATTTCAAAATAAGTGCGAAATGGTGGTAAGACAAAGTAATAATCTCATGAATGAGAATTTAATTAGACAACACTTAGACGCGATATTACTCATGTGATATAAGAGAAGCATACATTTTTATAGTAAGCCATCTCCATAGGATTACTAACCCAAAACCAACGGCCGAAAATCATGGTTTCATTCCCACAAGATTGTCCAGAACCAACAATCGAAAATTATGGTTTCATTCCCATGATATTGTCCAAAATCAATGGCTAAATCTCATCATTTTATGCCCACAAGATCAATTTAACTAGCAGCCGATACCATGATTTTATCCCCACAGTTTTTCCTAGGGAAGTGTGCCTCTTTTGACTATATATAGGGATATGAGAACCTTCATTCCATCATCTTCTCCCACCAAAACATATTTTGAAAATCTCCCTTTCTTCTCCCTCTCAAATGATCCATCCCCAGCCACCAAAATCCGGCGCAGTCGTTGGAAAACTGACCTGATAGCTTTTTAGGCTCACCGGATCAGTTTCTGCCCCACTTTCATGTTCGTCCCTCTGTCAAAATCTATATTTTCCGGTACAATATGATAGATCTCGGCAAGAGAATTCTGGAATAATTTTTGGAATCACAATCCGACCTCTAGAACTCCGGTTATGGCCAGTCAAAGTTTAGGCGAAATCCATGTACCCGAACCATCTTCAAGGAGCCATAACTTTCTACTCTGAACTTCGATTCTGTCGTGGCTGGTCATTCAAGAAAGCTCTTGATGAGAGATTTCCGTAGTCATGTCTCGATTGAGATTCCGATGACCGAGTCGTCAGAAAAGTTGGTCAAAGTTACTGCAGAAGTTCATGTACCATCTTTTGAAAATTAGACATTCTTTAGGGGCTAAAATGCAATTTTGATTTTCAATTCTGCCCCTAGTCAAATTCAAATTTTTTTTAAAAGTCAACCAATCCAAGTATTTACGAAAATGTCACTGCCCTTTTTTTTACAAAATTACCACTCTTTTTCTAGAAATTACAACAATGCCACTAGATCTTCATAGTGTCATAAAATGCTCGTTTTTAACCTGATTCGACCCAAGACAATTGCAAAAGAACCCAAATTCCAAAATTTACAGTTATTCATAAAAATATGAATATTGAATATTTTATAAATTTACAAAATAGCCCCTCAACTTTATTGAAATCACAATTTACCCCAAATCCTCGAATTATGTTTAAGCCAAGTATCCATCTATACTAAGACAAATGTTCTATATTGTAAGACTAAAGGAAGTTGAAGTAGGAGATGAATTTGGACTAGAAGAGGACTATACCACCAACTAGCACGTACATAAAATCTCTATGTGGTAATTTACGTTGTCTACTTGAATATTTGCTTATATTCATGACTATGTGAAGATTGTGTGAACACTATGTAAAACTTATGTGAAGTTATATTATATGGATAAAATCGTACTATGTGTAATGTATACGGTTAATACCATACTGGCTATGTTAGGACAGCGGATAACATCGTCCAAAATTCTCAGCTCGCTACCGAATATGCTTTTCAAGAAAACTTACGGGTAAAATCATACACACTTTATGGGTAAAACCGAACACGATCATGATTACGGGTAAAAGCGTATATGATTATACTCTACGGATAACACATACATGTTTATGGATCGAAAGATCACCATCGGGTCGCTCCCGAATATGCTATGATGCTCGAGCGGGGCAATGCGTGCCCCACCTATATGCTCTTATATGTATCTATGTAGTACACATATATATTATTTTAAATTCCCAATGTGTTTATAAACTTGAGCTCGATGATGATATGCGCATTATTCTTGTAATGTCTTTTACTATAATGATTTATGCTTCATAAGTGGGCAACTGAGTGAACCCATGGGTGTTTTCTAAACACTCACTCCCTAACATTTCAGATACCAAGACCGATGTGGAGAACTGACACGAATAGCATGGTCCTGCACCACTCCAACTCATGGAATTCCAAAGTAAAAGTTTATTTTCATTCATAATAGTTTCACAAAGGTGATATTTCAACTGTTTATTTATTTGAGCGAAGATATATTTAGTTGATCTAAAAGTACTTGAGTATTGTCCTCTAAAGTTTGAACGTGAACTTGTGTTTCTTAAGAAAAGAGTTTCCGCACCAAAGTATGTTTTATTGTTGATATTTGTCATACGATATGAAGTTATATTTATACACGAATTTCTATTTACAATTTATTATTTACAAAAGAAAAAACAAAATGAATCCTCAAACAAATCTTGTAGCGTCCTTTTTTCCAAAATTTCATCGTTCCGAAAATGGAATGTTACAATAATAATTATGATTCATTTGTCTAAAAAAATGACCATCTTCCAAGTTTCGGCGGAATTTCGGTTGAAGGTCTGAATTACGGGAAATGTCTCAGTTATGTCCTGCATTTTGAGTTTTGTTAATTAGGGATCTAAATTTTAAATTTTATTCTCAATTCCGAATGTATGTCTTGAAAAATAGAAAATATTATTCGGTATATGAAATCGGTACAAAGTAGATTGAAATTTTCAACGAAGAGTAAATTAAATTTTTTTATATATCATACATAAATTTATTTAAAACTCAAACAATTCATTTAAAAATCCAAAAAAATTATTTTAACTTTCAAAAAATTTAAAATTTCTAAAATATATTTTGAAAATTTTAATAATCATTTAAAATTCAGAAATTTCATTTAAAAATCTGGAAATTTAATTAAACTAAAAATCTAAAAAATATTTTGAAAATTAAAAGAATTTATTTAAATCCAAAAACTTAGATGGTAAGGAACGACTTGAAGAAGGAAGACATGAGCGAAAGGTTGTAGTCGAACAAGAGGCTGCATATGGTATGGAGCAACGGGGGAATCAGGCAGCGCTACCGTCGGAGTATTCATCTTCAGGCCTAACTAATTATTAGATGAATTATTATTTTTATTTAAATAAATTTTTAGAATTTTTAAAATAATTTCAGAAATAACTTTTTGTCGAAGGCAAAATATAATTATTGTGTCTTTGTCAAAAGTAACTAATGAAGGATAATTTAGATATTCTCTAAATATTATGTAATTGTGAAATCCATGTATTTGACACCCTATATAAATGAGATCCGATGAATAAGAGAACCAAGTGTCTCTCTTTCTTGTTTATTTTTCGGCTTTTCCTACAATATGTTATCAGCACGACTTTGCTCCATTAACTAAACAAAAGTTTCTCAACTCAACAAACTTTATTCCTTTTCTTTTGGAAAAAAAATTACAATTTTCCCACAGATCAATCAACGCCTCTCATCAAAATTATCGAAATCGAAATCTCGTTCAATTTCTATTCAGATTAGTTATTGTTACTTCATTACTCTGACCGTCAAATTTGTGTATCAATTTTCTTTAAGTTATGCAAGAGAAATAATTATACAAAAGAAACACACTGATGAAGATCGTACTACTCGGGGACATTAATTAGTTAAGGCTTCACCTTTGTCTTATATTTAGTTAAATGTTAGTTAGTAAATTTACTTATGTAGAATTAATTTTTCCCTACAAGTCTCTATTACATTAGAGTATATTAAAAAAAAATTCTCCTAATCTTAGAACAAAGAAAAAACCCCCCCTCCCCCCACGGTGACTCGAACCCAGGACCAAAGGTCTGGGTAGTAGATGCTCTGCCACGTGAGCTATCCAACTTCGTCACATTAGAGTATATTAACATATAATTATAATTACAATTGCAAGTTATTTTAGAGCATTGTCAGTTCATCAGAATTACGAGAAAATGTTGAGATTTCAGTTTCATGATTTAAGCATTAGGATCTCAATCTTATGTGAATATTTGACTTGGATTTATGTATATACGATACGATGATTTGATTTAGATATGACGTCATGTGTTCATATGAATGTGTTATTAAAGTAAAACATTTGTTGATAACTATTGTTTTCCATGTTCATTAATATTTGCGAGCACCGAT
Source organism: Ajuga chamaepitys (assembly GCA_958295605.1). Lineage (NCBI taxonomy): Eukaryota > Viridiplantae > Streptophyta > Magnoliopsida > Lamiales > Lamiaceae > Ajuga > Ajuga chamaepitys. The sequence continues at coordinate 21,614,283 of OY282502.1, forward strand.
TATTGACGTGGCAGTCAAAATCTATGGTTCCATCAAAATTTGAGAAGTGTCAAAGGATCTCAATATGTGTTCTTCTATGATTTACATAATTATCAATCATACATGCATTTAATTGTTATATGTACAATCTTGACAATTCTAGAATATTGGTTGCTTTTATGTTACCGAAGGGAACATTTCAGTTTAGTCTGATTATGAGCTTCCTCGAGATTGCAAGTTATTACTTGAATTACTTACTCTTCCTCTATAAGTAGAAATCATAAATAATTTTATTTGCATGACATAAAGGAAATTTAATCATTGTTGTGCTTGTGAGTTTAGCTGAAAATTAATTATGCACTTCCATGATAAAGAAAAATCATGGACAATACTGAAAATTATTGCAAACCACCAACTTTGTGACATAATTTTCACATAACATCTAAAATCGTGTAAGGAAAATTGATTGTAGCTCAGTTGGTTGAGCACCTTGTAACTCTGCCCAGTGGCCAAGGATCAAATATCGCCGACCCACCCCTCCTAGGATTTGTACTCAAAAAATCTAAAACTATGTGAGCATTGTACCTAAAATATTATTCATAAGAAAATGAATAAATCAACTCACCTAAATTCAAAATATTGAACTTGTACGGAATTGAGTACACCTAATTATAAATCTATTTGAATGAAAAAGTCTACACTCCAAAATCATATCATTCACTAACCTCAAAAACAAAGGATTGTCTGATAACGTCAAAGCCAATGCCCTAATGAATTTGAAGTGATACGTTCATCCTAGTTTATATTAGGACTTTAATTAAAGGACACCCAAATGAACTATCGGATGCCATAGAGAAATAATGAAAACATGGATGATGACTCTCTACTTCCACAATAATTACTTAGTGGAAAGAAATCCACCTATTTGACTATGAAATGCCAATAATTTTAATAAGGATACACTTAAAAGCGTGTCTTACTTTTTGTAGAAAGAAAATTACAAAAGGTGATATGATACATAAATTCATTCTCCCCATTTTACCTTCTATAGTAGTGAACTAGTAAACACAAGTATAAACACAAGTAACAGTATGATCATAAAAGTATTACAACATTCAATAAGTTGTGGTGGGACAAAGGAGATTCACATGCCTAAATGTGGTAAAGTAAATAGTGAAAATAATCTCAAAACAAAGGGAACTGGATGTGTTTGTCCTATAGACATGGTAATGATACATTACATAAGGGTCATAGGGGCCATATAGTCTCTCCCAATATACTTACCCATCAAATGGACATGTGGTGTTGGATATGCTTGTATGACACTAAGGTGCAAAAAAAAAAAAAAAAAAAAAAAACGTAAGAATCTTATGAACAAAAGGGAAATAGTTGATAATGAACTTTACCTAAGCGTGGAAATACTATACATGTGTATAAAAGCTGCTAGAGCGGTTAATGCAAGAGATATATGAAGTCCAAAGAACAGAGACTTACTATAAAATATGGAAGATCATTATGTCTACCTCAGGACCCTGGTTTCAAATAGCAATAAGGGTGTTGCTTAGTTTATGAAAAATACATTCCTTACTGTTTCAAGAATTTTTTGGATATAATATATCATTCCAATAAACTATTGTTTTTGGTCTTAAAGTTTCTTTTATAATTTCATTGTGATTATGATAATTAGATCATCCAAAAAGGGGCGAAGGACAACCGAATTCTTGATGGTTGAGTACAATGGCTATAGTCACAAACATTTTGTGTGCACCAAGAGCTACAAGAACATTATTAAGGTGAAATATTTTTGTATAAAAAAATATCATTAGAAACTAACTGCGTAAATGGAGTTGAATATATAATGATACTTATAATGAATGTGGAACGAATCACATCTTAGAGAAATTAAGGAGTCAAACTAATAGACTACAATTATTCTAATTGTTAGATTAATCGTTGTCATTAAAACAGACTTTGGGACACAAAATCATATGTTGTTACCCACAGTGGACTTTAGAACATAGACTTATACCCAAAATGGAATTTGGGACACAGTTTAATATATTGTCACCAAAATTGACTTTAGGGCATCAACACACACATGCTTTGACACGACTGTCTTAAACATCCTAGTTATAACATGATGAGCTGTATTTAAGAAATTATGCGGATATTCTTTCTTTCCAGTGAAACACAAATGGGGTGAAATCTAATACGTTGTAAAGTGTGAGTCATAATCCTATTATAATGTAGTAAATGATTTAGAAAGCACTAGAAGCACGACTAACATCCCACTCTTCCTCATTAACTATTTTAAAGGCATGTCACTCGTTCTACCAAACCTATTATTTAGTAAAAAAGTAGGATCAGGACATTCCTATATGCAAATACATAAGCAAGATATTTCATTCGTTCAAAAGAACACAATATAATTTATGTGGACCTATAAAACCAAAATGCGGGTCATTGAAGTATTTATGATTCTGGTAAATGTTTGGACATGCTAGCTAAAAGACATGTTATTATCCACACTAAATGTTATACTGAAAGCTCCTAGAATAGATTATCTAAAGGCTTACCACCCTCATTCCATAAAGTATATGAGTTTCCATCGAAGTGAATTGATGATTATTGCTTACCTATCAAGATCATTGCAATCCTTTAACCCATCTACATACACAAAAATGGTCTCACATTAGCCACCATCAAAAGGATATGAATGGAGACTTAGACATTAGAAATGCGCACTAAATGTCTATTTGACATGAGGTTATGCAATATTTGGTGCAACTTTACTCATTAGTTTCAGGTCCACTGCTAATCAACAATTTATCTGTATCAGTTGGTAACTAAATTTAACCTGATATTTTTACATTTACGCATATTTGATTACGTAGTATGCGTGCCTATTGCAATTGCACCCCAATAGCGCACCAAAATGAGTCTTTGAAAACGATGAGTATTTATGTTGGATATGGATTCTCACAATTTGAAACCTTAAACAAGCGAGTTCCTTTTACTACTAGATTTACGATTGTCACTTTGATGAGGCAATGTTCCCATCGATAGAGGGAGATGAAAAATAGAATTTTCTAAGAGAACGATAACAAATGTTTTCCCATTGTGTCTCTTTAGGATCCTCACACTTCATAATACAAAAGTAAAGTAAAATGAGTAATCGATCTTCAAAGTATAGAAGAAGGTTTGATCATTGATGCATTTGTTAATATTGATAAAGTAGCGAGATCATACATACCAATTGCAAATGTGCATGTAAGGTTAAAAGTTTCCAATAAGAAGCACACCACCGTAGATAAAGGTATTTCAACCACACATTGTGGAGGTGTGGTTGAGGCGGTGGCTCCCAAAAGAAAATGGGGGACGCCACTTAGTTCGATTAACACCCAAGGAAGACGACATGTATGACTCAACTTGATTTAATCATCAAAGAAAAGAACTTCTCTCATGAAATTACATGTGATTAAAAATGTCCACGAATCATTATCAAAGAATGCTTTGAAGTTTAATATGATTTCAGAGAATCAGGAAATCTGAATAGACTATGAGATGCATATAAGTTGATGGGAAGATTTTCCACACATTAATTATAGAGTCCGATGATATCGAACCACACTTTGTTACAATATGTCAATACAAGCATATTGGTTTAAATGAAAAGAATCAATTCGGGTGGAGTTGTACAAGCATATTGGTTTAAATGAAAGGATATTTGGTTTAAATGAAAAGATATTTGGTTGGTAGTGTAACGCCCCGAAATTTAGGTGGCATTTTATATATTAAAATATTTATTTTTTGTCCATTTTTAGATTGTTCCGATTTATATTGGGCTAAGTCTCGTAGTTATTAAACCCAATCCATAATTTATTAAATTAAAATCATAAACCTTTTTTCTATATAAGGCCTATATATTTAACAATAGGGAATTTATTTATAAAGCCCGACCCTATTAAAAATTATTTCTTATAAGCTTGATGGCTTTATAAATAATTTTGTTTATATTTTATAAGTTTAAGTTTCTAGTTGCAAATTTATTTAAGCCCAATTTTAAATATTATGGTTCAAATTGAGCTTAGGCTTAGGTAGATGCATTTTCTTGTATAAGCCCAAAGTGTGTGTGTGTGTGTGTATATAGGTAAGTTTTTAATGGTTACTTCTATTTTATCACCATAGATGGTTACCTAATATTAGACCTTGGATAAAAACTTCAAAGGATGAGATTAATTGAGTAGTTGGACCATGTATTTAATTCAACTAAAAAGAATACAACGTATTTAATGGTGAGAAAATAGACAACCTGATGACATGTAGGTTACAAGGAAGCTAAATTAAAGATTCTATGTTTTTGTTTTTTTGTCATTTAGTAGGATTATTGATTCTCAAGCCTTATTAAATATATAAGACATGCACCTTGATTGACGAGAATCATTAAATATCATAACTCCTATTTCACTTCATCCACTAATTGAAAATCAGTAAGTGTTTAATTAAACATTTCATTAATAATAGCAAAGTAATTAATAAACCTTATAACTAATATTTTCTCTTAATATAGGCGACAACATTTTTTTTTAGGGTATAATCGACAATATTGTTTTTAACTTTAGCTGCTCATTTTTTCCCTCTTAATTCCATTTTTTCTTTTACTATTTCTTTTGTTGCTTTCATTTATTTATTTATGTAATTGTCATATAGATGATATTTTTATTCTAATCTTTTATAGCATAGGATATATTAAATTAATTTTATTTTTTCTTGTGAATTTTAATTTAACATACATATTGAAATATTATAAATAATGGCTACTTGTTGATTCGAGAAGCCAAATGGGTCAAATAGTTGGTACTTGTTGAGCCGATTAGTCGAATCGAGGCAAATAATGGATAGTTTTTGAGCCAATAAGTCGAATCGAGGTAAATAATGGGTAGTTGTTGAGCCAATAAACCAAATCGATCAAATAGTGGATAGTTGTTGACTCGATGAGCCGAACGAGTCAAATAGTGGGTACTTGTTGATCCGAGAAGTCAAAACGGGTCAAATAGTGGGTACTTGTTTAGCCGATAAGCAAAACGTGTCAAATACTTGGTACGTCTTAATCAGAGATGTCGAATCGGGTCAAATAGTGGTATTTGTTGAGCCGATAGGCCAAATCAGTTAAATAGTGAGTACTTGTTGATTCGAGAAGTCGAACGGGTCAAATAGTGAGAACATGTTGATTCGAGAAGTTGAACGAGTCAAATAGTGGGTACTTGTTGAGCCGATAAGTCGAATCGGGGAAAATATTGGGTACTTGGTGAGCCGATAAGCCGAATTGGGTCAAATAGTGGGTACTTGTTGACTCGATGAGCCGAACGGGTCAAATAGTGGGTACTTGTTGATCCGAAAAATCAAGTTGTGTTAAATAATGGGTACGTGTTGAGCCCATAAGCCAAACAGATCAAATTAGTGGGTACTTATTGAGCCGATAAGTAAAATATGTTAAATAGTGGGTACTTGTTGATCTGATAAGTCGAATCGGGTTAAATAGTGATACTTGTTGAGTCGATAACCCAAACCGATCAAATAGTGGGTACTTATTAACTCGATGAGCCGAACAGGTCAAATAGTTGGTACATGTTGAGCCGAGAAGTCGAATCGAGTGAAATAGTGGGTACTTATTGAGCCGATAAGCTGAATGGGTCAAATAATGGGTAGTTGTGAGCCGATAATCCAAACAGGTCAAATAGTGGGTACTTTGATCCGAGAAGTTATATCAAGACAAATAATGAGTACTTATTGAGACAGTAAGCTAAACTGGGTCAAATAGTGAGAACTTGTTGACTCGATGAGCAGAACGAGTCACATAGTCGGTGCTTGTTGATCCGAGAAGTCGAGCCGGGTCAAATAGTGGGTACTTGTTGATTCGAGATGCTGAACAGGTCAAATAGTGGGTACTTATTGAGCCAGTAAGTCGAATCAGGGTAAATAGTGAGTACTTGTTGACTCGATGAGTCAAACGTGTCAAATAGTGGATACTTGTTGATCCAAGAAATCAAGACGTGTCAAATAGTGGGTAATTATTGAGCCGATAAGCCAAACGGATCAAATACTGGGTACTTGTTGAGCTGAAGAGTTTAATCGAGGCCAATAAGTCGAATGAGCCAAATAGTGGGTACTTGTGAGTCAGTAAGCCAAACGGGTCAAACAATGAGTACTTGTTGATCCGAGAAGTCGAATCGAGCAAAGTAGTGGGTACTTATTGAGCGATAAGCCAAATTGTGTCAAATAATGCGTATTTGTTGACTCGATAAGCCAAACGGGTCAAATAGTGTGTACTTGTTAATCCGAGAAGTCGTGACAGGTCAAATAATGGGTACTTGTTGAGTCGAAAAATCAAATGGATCAAATAGTGGGTACTTGAGCTAATCGGATGATATAGTGGGTACTTGATGAGCCGAAAAGCCGACTCGGTCAAATAGTGGGTACTTATTGACTCGATGAGCCAAAGGGGCCAAATCGTGGGTAATTATTGATTCGAGAAGTCGAAACGGGTCAAATAATGGGCACTTGTTAAGGCGATAAGCCAAACAAATCAAATAGTTGGTACCTGTTGAGCGGATAAGTCAAATCGGGGCAAATAGTGAGTAATTGTTGAGCCAATAAGCTAAATCGGTCAAATAGCGGATACTTGTTGACTCGATGATCCGAACGTGTCAAATAATGGGTACTTGTTGATTCGGAAAGTCAAAACGGGTCAAATAGTTGATACTTGTTGAGCCAATAAGCAGAACGGGTCAAATAGTTTGTACTTTGTTGATTCGAGAAGTCGAATCGTGTTAAATAGTGGTACATGTAGACCAGATAAGGCGAATCGGTCAAATAATAGGTACTTGTTTATTCAAGAAGTCGAATCGCGTCAAATAGTGAGTACTTGATGACTCTAGTAATGGGGCCAAACGGATATCATGAAACCAATGTTTTTGGCACCGTACTGACCAGTTTGACCGGTCCAACCGCGAACCAACCTTAGTCTGGTCCGATATGGCTAATTAACTAGATAGACCATTGACCCGGATATACCCGTTGAAAATCATCCAAAATCGGTTAACCCGCCAGACCGCCAACTCGCTAAAACTCGTTTTTGTTTTTTTATTTCCTTTTCTTTTAAGAGATCTGTGAATTTTTTTATGATATTTCGCATTTGAAGTTATGGTAATCATATTTAATTTGGAGGTTGGACGTTCATGAAAATTGAAATATATAATTTGAACTTTGAAGTGTTTTTATATCAACTGGTTTTCCTATCTATTGTTCATTTATTATTTATATATGTTAACGCTAAATATATATTCATTATACATTATATAGGAAAATAAACAACTCCAAATAAAAAGTTGAAATTATGCAATTTGGTTGTACTTAATCGGTTGGACCGACGGGTGAACTGATCCGACTGATTGAACCGTTCCGGCCGGTTAAACCTTAAATATTGGTTTCACGATAAAATTTGAGCATTTCATTAATGACACACTACAACTATAGTTAGAGTCCTTAATTTTTGTAGATTTTTTTTTTTAATTTTGGAATTAATCATTTGATTACCATTTCATTAAACGGATATCGTGAACATACCATCTTACTAAGTAATTTACTCATAAAATAATACTCCCTCCGTTCCGGTTAAATTTGCAATCCCGACCGGGCATTTATGTTAATAAAAAAATAAATTTTGCTTTTCCTTTGACTTTTTTAAAAGTGGAGATTGAGGGTTGAGATTTTGAGGTTGAAGATTGTGGGAAATAGTTTCCATTTATGGGGTTACAAAGTTAACTGGGACGGATCGATAAGGTAAGTAGGCAAATTTAACTGGGACGGAGGTAGTATAATTTTTATAGGTATTGTATGTAATTTATCATAAGCTAAGCAAGTCAAATAGTGGGTACATGTTGATCTGACAAACCGAAACGAGTCAAATAATGGATACATGTTGATCCGATAAGCCGATAGGGGTCAATACTCAGTACTTCTTGAGCCGATAAGTAGAATAGGTCAAGTAGTGGGTATTTGTTGAGCCGATAAGAAGAAACAGGTAAAATAGTGGGTAATTGTTGATGCGATAATTCAAACGGGTCAAATAGTTACTAGTTGATCCTAGAAGCCGAATTAGATCAAATTGTGGGTAACTATTGAGTCGATAAGTAGAAACGAGTTAACTAGTGATACACATTGATCTAATAAGCCAAATTAGGTCAAATAGTGAGTACATATTGAGCCGATAAGCTGAGTGGTACACGTGGTCGTGCATACACTTTTAGGTCAATTTAAGTGTCTTTTTACGGACTTTTATGTGCATATTCACGTGTATTTTGTGCGATTATTTCTCATTGGGCAATTTGACGTGTTTAGTTCATTTCCATGTCAAAATAGATGAATTAAGGCCGAAAAACAGGTTCGAAGATCTCAAACTGACAATTCAAGCTCAAAGGGAAAAGAAAAGAAGGAAAAAGAGGAGACCTTGTCCGAGTTGACAATGCCACGCCCGTGGCCCAAGCACAGCCGAGGCTAACTAGCCCACGACCGTGGTGATTTGTACAGAAGATGACTAGTTTTCAGCCTTACCTGCCTCGGCCGAGGCAATCTCACGCCACGCCCGTGGCGGACCAAGGCCCACGGCCGCGGCCAGGATTAGCCACGCCCATGGCTAAAGATCTAGAAAAAGGGTAAAATCCAGCACAACCAAACTCATGGCCGAAGCGATGACTGGGCCATGACCGTGGCCCCAAATTGGGCACAAACCCTTATTTTCACCGCGCCCGCGGCCAAATGTGTGCCACGGCCGCGGCGGGGCCCCCTGTTTTAAAAACCCAAACATGTTTTTTCCCAAATCTAAACTAGCAAGTTGTCCCCTATATATATAACCTCCCATTCGAATTCTAACCTATCTTGGGCCATTTTATCCTTCATTTTCAGCCTCTATTCCACCAAGAAGAAGGATTGGGCAAGAGGATTGAAGACCATCTTCTGCAATCACCATTTTTGGGTTCTTTTATCTTAGTATTATGTTTCTTTGCTTTTCAATCAATTTTCTGCTTGTAACAGTTAATATCGGTGAATAGCACCCTTATATCTATCCTTGATCGAATGTGGAACTTCGAGTTGACATTATTTATGTGATTATTACTGTTGATGTTACCTTTTAATAGTGTATTCAAGTTTATTATACTATTTGTTGTTATTGACTTACATTTATGAGTTTAATTTAGGAATGATCACCCTTTAGGAAGCCTATAAATGTATTGCTAGAAATCGGGATCACTATCCGTAGTTGTAGGGTCTTCGATTCATGTGTAGCAAACAATGATTAATTCATTGGTGATAGTATAAAGTTTGACATCTAAAACTGAGCTTGTGACTTTTATGTCTCGTTGTCTTGGTGCTTCTGTCGTTTGGTTATTGGGTTGGAGAGAGCTTGTTCGAAGGTTGGATTAAATCATATAGGGTTAGTCGAAGAGCTTGTTTTGGCTAGTTAGGATTAAGAGACAACAATGCTATTAAAGCTTGTTAATAGTCTTGAGATAGGGACTTGAATTGTAATTGATTGGGCATCAACAATAGTCGCTTAAAAAGGAAAGACTACTCTTCCTTTTCTTTGGCCGACGGCCGTTGCCGCCGGCCAATGTTTCATTTCCGTTCTCTTTATTTTTGCGTTTCCTTTCTCTTCTTTCTTTTCTGTTTCTGTTTTTTCTGTTTTTAGTCTAGATTCATATTTTTATAGGTATTATCTGGTCTTTCTTTAGGGCCCGATTCAGGTCATTTTGCAGATCTACTTGCGATTTTGGATTTTGTGGCCATGGTCAGCGTTTTATTGCTCGGCCATTCTCTCTATTGCAGACGGCATCTCAGACTTACCTTCTTCATTCCGGATTTGACGGAATTTATTCCAGACCCGCCAGGGATGGTTAGCCGTGCCTTCAAAGTTTTTTTTCTTTTTCATGGCAGCAACGGGGACACTCGCTCAGTCCTCCGACATCCCGCCCTGCGGCGGAGCCTCGCCAGAGACCAGCCTCTTCCCGGGCGGCGCTTTTCCGATTTGTGACATTTCATGTCAGGCGGCACTGCTAAGCGAGTCACACACCCTGTTCTTTGAAGATATTCTATTGCTATGGCAGGCCTCTCCCATGGCGGACTCCTTGCCGCCTTGCCGCGTAAGTACTTGCAGCCCCGAGCTCGTGAGGCAGCTCCCATGGCCGCGCCCTTCAGGGCAGCCTGCCTCATCTTACACTCAGAGTTAGGGCGATTTAACTTGGTGAGTCCTCGTGCCGAGTTCCGAGCTAAGGCTTAGCAGGACCACAGTTTCATTGTCCTTACCAGAACCGATCCAACTGCACGATTCCAACATATCAGCAGATTCGCTGGTGTGATTCCATTCCCGAAGCGGCTTTGCAGAGAAGGGTCTGCTATGGGTGACCCGTTTTATTTGCTTCAAACTTGGAAGTCTTGGAACAGTTGGGGCTGTTTTTCATAAGCACTTTTCAATCCAGGTTCGCCGAAACTGCTATTTCCACCAACTTTTTGTGTGTCCTATCATCAAAGGGGGCTTGTTCTCAATAGGAGATGAAGACTCGACTTGCTCTTATTTTATTATTCATTATGATTGCTTGGTTTTTACTTGACTAAATTTGTTGGGCAAGTGATCTTGAATTTTGACCATCTGATATTCTGGGATTTTATCAAGGCCTGTGCGCCTTTTCTTTTTCGTGGATTGCATCCGCTGTCTGTTTGGATATGGGCTTATCTCTTGTGGGTGGTTTGATCCTCGTATATTATTGCTCATGATATCTGATTTTATTGGATTCCGGCCGAGTTCTAGCTTCATTCTTGTGGTTGGACTCGTTGGCTTCTACTGGGTTTAATGCTATGACAACAGTAGAAGATGGTGGGCATTATCTGCATTTGGATTTATTTTGTATACATGGGAATGAGTGATATGGATTTCGGCAGACTTATTCATCATTTCAGTTGCTATGTTATTTTTTTTTTTTTTTTTTTTTTTTATCATAATTGGATTGGCACTGATTGTCTAGAACAGATTATTTTATGATGTGTTTTGTTATAGCTGGGTTTATGCTGATTGTGTTGCTGATCCAAGCCAACATGCTACCCTTATTTTGATGATCTACTGCTCCTTCGGGATTCTGATTTGTTTTAGCTGGTCTCTAGTGGGTTTGTGTTTGAGATTTGTACATGTCTTGGGATTTGTGTCGGGTCGTACTCACAGATTTGACAGCTCTGAGCTAAGGCATTGAAATCCTCAGAGGGATATTTGGACTCACACTGATGTGAGGAGCGTTGCTAATCCCCCATGCTCGGGTTTCGTGACATAGAACAACATGATTGGGAGCTCGACTTCTTTAGTTTGTTCGACGAAAGCTCTACACCATTATTTCTCTCCAACCGAACCGGCCAGTTCCAGTTTTCTTTGCACTAAATTGGCTTTGTCTTGTACTTGCTTTATTTTCATTAGCCATTTTTAGTTTTATTCTGAATACCTTGATCTGCCGGCTTGTGGCATGAAAAGGTTTTTCGCTTGACTTTTGTGAGTGACTGTCCGGTGGTCTCACACATTTCTCGTTCCCTTTGGCCCTGTTTGTTTAGGGTTGTGTCAATCGATTTTGGATTGAGCCCAACCCATTGTGTGTTTGTTCACCGGTTGTGGGCAATAAATTGCCCACAATCTCCACACATCATCAAATCATTAACTAACTCTTACACACTTCATCAATCAAATATCATTCCCAATACATACTTTAATCAATAATTAATTATTCACTAACTAACTCTTACACACATCAAATCAACTTTAACACCTTTTATATTATAATCACCCCCACAACCCAATCTCCAACCAATATAAACAAATACTCACTTATTTACTCCAACCTCCATATTCCACTATATTCTCCACAACCTACAGTACTCCAGCCACCCACAACCATATACAAGGCATTTGGTGTCTTTTCTTTATTTATAATGCTACCTATTTAAAAAAATAAATCAAATAATCAATTTAATTGTCCTTTGATCGCTTGTTGTTTGAATCTTAGTATTAATTGCTTTCTAGTTTATTTGTTGGTTTTGGTAATTGTTATTAGTCAATTAGTTGGTAATCACAACCCCCCCTCCCACCACAACCTTTGTTGTTTTTGCTTGTTTGTTACTATTTCTATTTCAAATTCCTTGTTTGATTAATTAAAACAATACTATTCCTTCGTTCCTTGTGGGATTCGACCCAACTTGCCACTCTACTTAGTAGAGTTGAGAGTTCAGATATTAATTTGGTAGCATGTAAAGATGCGCGTCTACCAAATTTTAGCGCCGTTGTCGGGGATCAGTGTTGATTAGTGTTGTTTTTAGTATTCAAGCCATATTTTTATTTTTATAGATAGTTGTTTATTTGTTAGTTATCTTGAGACTTACTATAATTTTTTCTTTCTTGTGGCATATTAGTGGATGTTCTTGCGCTCACAATGAGAGAAAAGGGCTATTATTTGAACTGGATATTGTTGAGCGTGAGCGAGTTTTGAGGAGACGAGCTCGATTATTTGAGCAAATCATAGGAGAATTTGAGGGATTCAATAGTGAAGCTGAAGAGCCAGAACAAGAAGAAGTGTCAGAACGGACAATGAAGGAATTGGCCAACACAAGGGTTGCACACCAACCCTTGTGCATTACGTTTCCGGAGTTGGGTAATGATACTATATTGAGCTCAAGTTGGGGTTAATTCACTTATTGCCATCATTCCATGGGTTTTTCGGTGAAGATCCTAAAAAACACTTGAAGGAATTCCATATAGTTTGTTCAAGCATGAAACCTACGAAAATGACTAAGCAGCATATTAAGTTGAGGGCATTTCCATTTTTATTGAAGGATCTTGCTAAAGACTGGTTGTATTACCTTCCACCGGGCACTATTGCCACTTGGGAACAAATGGAGATGCAATTCTTATAGAAGTACTTCCCAAATTCAAGGGCAACAAACATAAGGAAGGGCATAAGCAGGATCTGACAGTGCCATGGGGAAAACCTCTATGAATATTGGGAACGCTTCAAGAAGCTTGTGGCTAGTCGTCCACAACACCAGATAACTGCACAGTTGCTTATTCAGTACTTCTATGAGGGGTTGTGCTTGACAGATAGGAACATGATTGATTCTACAAGCAGTGGGGGCGTTGGTTGACAAGACCCCAACAGAAGCACAGTCATTAATTTCCAAGATGGATGCCAACACCCAACAATTCGGGTGTTGAGAGCCCATGAGGCGTGTTAAGGAAGTCCTCGATTCGAGTATTGAAAAAAGGTTGATCAGCTTACCGACCTAGTGAAGAAAGTGGCTTCGGGTAGCACTCCTACTCCAAAGCCTTGCAGAATCTGTCAAGTAACCGAATACTCCACTGATACATGTCTGATTCTCGGAGAGGAGATGGAGGCTCATGCCAATGCAATACACAACTTCTATCCTAACCCTGCCGGCAGAAAGTATGACCCATTCTCTCAGAGTTATAATCCAGGGTGGAGATCACCCTAACTTCAAATATGGGAATCAGAATCAGAATGTACAACAGGAGGAACAAGGTGGGCAAAACCGAGCCCCTTAGCCTACGGGGATGTATCAGCAGAAGCAGCCCACAAAATCGTCATCTTCAGAACCATCATTGGCAGATACTGTGAAGAGCTTGGCCACTAGTACAATCCAGTTTCAGAAAGAGTCCCAATCGAGATTTCAAAATCTCGAGACACAAGTCAGTCAAATTGACTCTTCGGTGTCTCGATTGGAAAATGCACAGAGTGGTAAGCTCCCTTCATAACCGGAGATCAATCCGGAAAATATCAGTGTAATCACCCTAAGGAATGGGGTGGTGCTTGGAGATCCTAAGAAGCCCGGGCATCACTTTGGGGGTGAAGGAAGTTGAAAATCAGGGAAAATTCATTAAAGAATAGTCCACGCCCGAGGTGCAAAAGGGCCTCGGCCATGGCCAGCTTGAGCAATTCGAGGGGAACCTTACTGGAGGAATTTCCACGCCCGAGAATCTGAAGCCTCGACCGCGGTGGACATCTCGCCTTGGCGACTGACGGCCGCGGCCTCCTGCAGAGGGAAACAGAGCAGCATTCTGGGGCATTCACCACGGCTGCGACCACTAATGCCTCGGTCGCGGCCCCTGAACATCCTGTTCCTATTCCACCACTTCCCTTCCCAAGTCAAATCAAGAGGGTGGTAGATAGAAATAAGAATAAGGAAATTCTTGAGGTATTCCGGAAGGTGGAGATCAACATTCCATTGATCGAAGCTGTGAAGCAGATTCCTCGTTATGCCAAATTCTTGAAAGATTTCCGGATGGGGTAGTTGTGGATGTGTTAGTCGAAGTGGACAACCTTCAGCTGACTTTTATGTGTTAGATATGCAAGGTGATGCATCTAACTCCACACCAATTTTATTGGGAAGACTATTTTTAACACTTCCCAAACTAAAATTAACATACGTGAGGGAACCCTCACGATGGAGTTCGATGGTCAAGTTGTAAAATTTAACATATTCGAGTTATGAAATTTCCAAAAGATGTGCATAGTGTCTTTTCTATTGATATCATTGACCCTTTGGTAGAGAAAGTTCTTGAGCATTATTGTAGGGATCCGGATGCTATTGTACTTGCAAACAGCTTGGAGGAAGTGGAACCTTAGGGGGCTAATGGAGAGTTAGTGGAAATAGTGGCTCAACTACACTCTCCCAAGCAATTCCGACAGAGATACGATCCAAAGTTCGTCCCTCTTCCGGTTACACATGAGAAGACACTCCCTTCTACCATCAAGGCTCCTAGCCTTGAACTCAAGTCTCTTCCCGTTTACTTGAAGTATGCTTACCTAGGAGCAAATGAGACATTACCGGTGATCATCTCATCCAAGTTTTCTCCAAACCAAGAAGCATCCTTGATAGAGGTCCTTAGAGAACATAAGGGAGCAATTGGTTGGACTATTGCCAACATCAAAGGCATTAGTCCATCTCTTTGTATACCACATTCTACTTGAGGAAGATTCAAAGCCAAGTCGGGAACCACAAAGGAGACTTAACCCACCTATGACGGAGGTGGTGAAGAAGGAAGTCATCAAGCTACTCGATGTTGGGATTATCTACCCTATATCGGATAGCAAGTATGTGAGCCTAACACAAGTCATGCCCAAAAAGTCAGGAGTGACGGTAGTGGAAAATAAAGATGGGAAATTGGTTCCCACCCGTTTGTAAACTGGGTGGAGGGTGTGCATAGATTACCGCAAGTTGAACGCCATGACCCGTAAAGATCACTTCCCCTTGCCATTCATTGACCAAATGCTAGAAAGATTGGCCGGATATTCATTTTATTGCATCTTGGATGGATACTCCGGGTATTTCCAAATAGCCACATTGCACCCGAAGATCAAGAGAATACCACCTTTACATGTCCCTTAGGTACTTTTGCATGGAGAAGAATGCCATTTGGGCTATGTAATGCCCCGGCCACTATTCAAAGGTGCATGGTGAGTATATTTTCTGAATATGTTGGGCATATTATTGAGGTCTTCATGGACGATTTTAGCGTGTTTGGTGAGTCTTTTGAAAAGTATCTTGATAATCTTGGTATAATCTTGAAAAGGTGCATAGAAACGAACCTTATATTGAATTGGAAAAAATGCCATTTTATGGTTGAATAAGGCATAGTTCTTGGACATATCATTTCATCAAAGAGCATTGCAGTAGATAAATCTAAATTTGGTCTTATTACTTCCTTTTCTTACCCCGCAACTGTGCGTGAAGTGCGATAGTTTCTTGGCCATGTAGGTTTCTACATGCGATTTATCAAGGATTTCTCAAAGATTTTAGCCTCTCTATGTAGGCTATTGCAAAAGGATGTCGAATTTGAGATGTCGACTTATTGCAAGACCGCCTTTGATCAGCTTAAGGAGGCCATTATGTCACCTCCCATTATCTAACCACCGGATTGGACACTACCGTTTGAGATAATGTGCGATGCTAGTGACTATGCAGTGGGAGCTGTCTTGGGGCAACGGAAAGGAAAAGAGGCTCATGTGATCTACTATGCCTCAAGGACCCTAAATTCGGCACAAGCAAACTATACTACCACAGAAAAAGAACTTTTGGCTATAGTTTTTGCTTTAGAGAAGTTTTGATCATATTGGCTTGGTACTAAAATTGTTGTTTTTTCTGACCATGCAGCTCTTCGGTTTCTCTTATCAAAGAAGGAAGCTAAACCAAGACACACAAGATGGATTTTGCTACTTCAAGAATTTGATTTGGAAATCAAAGATAAGAAAGGGAAGGAGAATTCGGTGGCTGATCACTTAAGCCGATTGACACAAGAGGAGAATAAAATGCCCTTGAGGGCGAGCTTCCCCGATGAACAATTGTTTGTAACCTTTGATGCTTTGACACCGTGGTATGCAGATTTGGTGAACTACCTTGTTGCTAGAGTATTCCCTACCGGGATGACTAAGGCTCAAAGAGACAAGTTAAGGAGTGACACCAAACACTATGTGTGGGATGATCCATACTTATGGAAGCGCATATCCGATCAAGTTGTCAGGAGGTGTGTCCTGGATTCTGAATTTCACTCCATACTTGCTTTTTGCCATTCTTACGCTTGTGGCTGACATTTCAGTTCAAAGAGGACTAAACACAAGGTCCTAGAAAGTGGTTTTTTTTGCCATCATTTTTCAAAGATGCACACACCTTTTGCGAATCATGTCTCAATTGTCAAAAGATGGGTAACATTTCTCAAAGAAACCAAATGCCCCAAAACCCGATTGTAGTTTGTGAGATTTTTTATGTTCGGGGTATGGACTTCATGGGACCGTTCCCTTCGTCTTATGGGAACTTGTACATTTTTCTTGTCGTTGACTATGTTTCCAAGTGGAATGATGTGAAAGCAACCCGATCAAATGACTCCAAAGTTGTGGTCGAGTTTGTTAAATCCCACATTTTTGCTCGGTTTGGGATTCCAAGAGCCATTATAAGTGATAGAGGTACACATTTTTGCAACCGAACAATCGATGCGTTGTTGAAGAAATATGTTGTTTTGCATAAGGTTTCAACGTCCTATCACCCACAAACTAACGGGCAAGCCGAAACTTTAAATCGAGAAATTAAGTCGATATTGGAGAAGATCATTCAACCGAATCGCAAGGATTGGAGTTTGAGGCTCAATGATGCATTATGGGCGTATAGGAACGCCTATAAAACTCTAATTGGTATGTCTCCCTATCGACTTATTTATGGAAAGTCATGCCTCCTCCCGGTCGAACTGGAACACAAAGCCTATTGGGCTGTCCGGAGATGCAATATGAACCTCGATGAGGCCGGTGTACAACGAAAGCTCCAATTGCAAGAGCATGAAGAAATCCAAAATGAAGCCTTTAAAAATGCCATAGTTTACAAGGAGAAAACGAAGGCTTTTCATGACTCGAGGATCACCCGGAAAAGTTTTGTGGCTGGGGAGAAAGTGCTATTATATCACTCCCGATTGCAGTTATTTCCGGGCAAAGTCCGTTTAAGGTGTATAGGACCTTTTGTTGTCACTAAGGTGTTTGATCATGGCGCCATCGAGATTGAAAGTGGCAAAACCGGCAAAATTTTCAAAGTCAACGAACATTTTCTCAAGCCATATCTAGAGTATTTCCAAGGCACATCTGGAGAAGAGGAGCACGTGGAGGACCCACCATTGAGCTAAACGAGCCTGCATCGAGCCAACGACGTTAAACAAAGGCGCTTGTCGGGAAGCAACCTGGCGGTTACTTGTTTTTGCATTTTGAATTCGTAGTTTAGTAGTAGTTTTACTATTATTGTAGTGTTTTGAATTTTTTAAATGTGTGTAGGTACCAAACAAGACATTCAAAGAGATAGTATGAAATGGGGTTGAAGGAGTCCATAATGGAGGTATTACACTGGAGAAATCACCACGGCCGAGGTCAAATACTCCTCGCCCGAGGGCCTCCAACGGAGGAAAATGTGATGCCATTCTAAACAATCTACCTCGGCCGTGGTGTTTTCATGCCACGCCCGAGGCGAAGTCATGCCTCGCCCGAGGCCTTTCCATGACACAGCAGTGGCATAAGGAGATGAAAATCCACCAAGTCCACTGGATGAAATACCACGACCGTGGTGAGATGGGCCGCGCCCATGGTGGATATCATGCCTCGCCCAAGGCGAGTACATGCCACGCCCGTGGCCAAAGTAGTAAGAAAAAAGAATACCAAGTTCACTGGACAAAATGCCACGGCCGAGGCAAGTGAAGACCTCGACCGCAGCGAAGATGAGCCTCGCCCGTGGTGTTCCCAGACCACACCCGAGGCCAATCATGCTCAAAATCCTTCAAACCCACTAGAAGAAATGCCACTGCCACGGCATATCCACGCCACGCCCGTTGTGCAGGAGGACACACATCACGGCCGCGGCGTACACATTGCCTCGGCCGCGGCGATTCAGTAGGTATAAATATCTGACGCGGGCGAGGTAGGGCATTTTCTTCCTCCTCTTCGCAAATTTACGCAGCACACACACACACACACACACACACACACACACACACACACACACACACACTTAAATCCACCATTTTTACTCAATCAAAGTCACTCAAACTCACACAATCACTCACCCACATCACCACACACACTTCTATCCGAGTAATTTCGGATTTGGAGCAAATTTGGAGTCGGGTCGAAAAAGGGTGCGAAAAGCAAAATTCAAATTTTTTTTTATTAAATTTGACCAGCAAGTACGGCTATCCCAATCCCTTAGTCTTTTATTGCTTATTATGGACTTTGTTGTTAGATTGGGGACGAATTTTGTATTAGAATAACTATTACATTGAATACACGAGCCTAGTGTTGTGATCTTTTGCCAATATTGATTTGTTTTGTGCATTCTAAGACTCATTTTTTTGTGATAGCTCTAGTATTTACATGTTAATTGTTGTAGGATGATGATTAGGGTGAGAAACTTTAAGTTTGGGGGTGAAATTGGTTGTGGCATATCACCGAACACATGGCATGCATTTCATTATTGTTATTCTTTTGTAGCTTGCTTTGATTGACATGCTTAATTATTAGGTCGATTAGTTGAAATTATGGTGAAAACTAGACAATTTTAGACTCTTGTTTTGTAATGAAGAAATTTAACCTATTTTTGTTGTTTATTGATCGATTTTAGTTGCAATATGATAGTAATTGTAATTTTTTTACATATGTGCAAATTGTGTCAAGTTAATTTAAATATCCATTTTGTAAGTTCATTTGTTAAGTACGTATTGATTGAATGTGAGTAATTGGTATAATGAACTCGATTTTTAATAGATTTTTTCTATTGAACTTGCTGTCTTAATTTTTTTTTTTTTTTAATCAAATAAGTGTTGTTATAAATGAAATGAAAAGAAAACAAAAAGAAAGTAGGAAATGTGGAGACCACAAGTCGATCACTCACAAGCAGAAAAGCGAAGAAATAAAATCCTATCCAAGCCGACAGGTATAGGAGTAACTAATCCAGAGATTAAAGCACGGTGAAAAGTAGAATAATGTAATAAAATCCAACCCTGAGCAATAACAAAAGAAAAGCAAAAGTGAACAATGATTTAGATGTGCACTAGTGCACAATGATTGATTAGTTTTGTCAAACTCGGGAATTTAAATGTGTGTGATTGTTCTTTGTAGGCCAAATGGGACCATCCAAGAAGACATCTAAGAAACCTACTGGCAAAAGTGCCACCACTAGCTAAGGCACAAAAAGTATAAGCAAGGGCAAGGGCAAATTGGTGATTCGGGACTCCATCCCAGACGAACCTGAGATCGAAAACCCGAAGGTTCCAATCCACAGGTCTAGATAGCCGGCACTTCGACATAGTATTGGAGGACCCGGATCACCAAAACAAATTTGCTAGATTAATGAAGCGCCAGATAGCTGCCACTCGCTACTTCAAAGCTGAGTGCTTAACTGCCATGGGGATCAAGGACAATATAGATACATCTGAGAGCTTCGGGCCTCATTAGACTGTTCACTCTGCAGCTCACCTATCAAAGATTTGTCCTTGAGTTCTTCAACATGCTCTCGGTCCGAGCCAATTCCGAAAAATATGGAAACAGAACGCACAACATTTCGTTCTATCTGATGAATGAAAAGAAGACACTCACAATATCAAAGTTGAGGCGGATTTATTGGGTTCAAGGAAGACCCCTCCACCACAAACATAGAGAAGACAGACGAGTTCGACGTCGGGTGGTTCTAGGGGCAAATCACTGTTGCCCTCGGCTTGGTAGAACCGCAAGCTTTTGATTCGAAGAGCTAAAAAAACGAGCTGGATTAGAAATCCAGTCGTAAAAGTCTTGCAAAAGCTACTGGCATTGACACTATTTGGGAGGAAAGATACGGGTGCAGCAAGGATGTCTGAGCTTAGTATCCTATGGTCCATCCTCAACAGGACCGATAGACGATACGAGGAGATTCTGATTGAGTCTTTTGAGAGGACGGTGAAGGAGTTGACAGCGAAAAGAAAGAAAGAGCCAAAGTAGTAAGATCCGGTCTTCAACGGGGCTCTTATCACACCCATTTTCGAGCACTTTGGCGTTCCATTGACCGGCTTCAAGTCTGTATTAGAGTAATTCCTTCTGGGTTGGGAGGATTTAGCCAGCATGAGGGTTACTGATTTGGGGCAACAAGACGGAGTCTCTATTCCAAATGTAATCCAAAATGTAGAGCCAATGCTACGCCTTCCCAACCTAGACCTCACCCACATCAAAGACCTCTGATCCACAGATAACCTAGCCTTGAGCTCAGAGGCACACTGGGCAGCTTCAAGGGAACCAAGTGCCCTTGAGTTCCGGAAATACCATAGAGGCTAAGTATCAGAACCTGCAGCAGAAGGGGCTGACCCTACAGGCGAGGGTGATAGCAACCGTCGTGTTCAAGGAAAAGACCAATATCCGTTGTTCGGTCCTACACAGAATTTCAACAACAAGTGAATGAGAGATTGAGCACAATGGAGGCGGACATCGGGGAAATGAAGGCTGATATCAAGGAGATTAAGGCGAATCAAAACAAGCTCCTTGATGCACTCAACAGCATTCGAGCATGTTTTGGTGGCCAAAGCTCTCGATCTTCACGACCCTCCAGATCGTTGTGAGTAAGAAAGAAAAAAATGTGGCAAACGGTTAATGATGACAAATTTTTTTATCAAAATTTAAAATTTGGCTAATGGTAGAGCATGATAGGCTATGAGATGAAATTGAGCTTACATTCAAAGCTTTTGATCAAATTGTTGCCTAGTGAATTTTTTAGCCTTAAAAGATACTCCCATCTTTGGAGTAATTTAAACTTTCTTTCGGTGTGAAATTCATTGAGTGCATCTAGTTGTCTCTATAACTTACCTTGATTCTCTATTTTGAATGAGTCGGTGCATTGTGTGACATTGAAAATGATCTTAGGCAATTCTTGACTTGAGCCTATTTCCAAACTTGAAAATACACTCCTTTTCACCAAAAGTTTAAAAAATTGCCTCTAGTTAACCCCTTGAGCTTTTAGCCTCTTGTTTGAAAGTCCAACTCTACAAGCCAAACCCTTGTCAATTAGCTTTTGAACCTAATTGGACTACATAAGTATGAGGGAGGCGGTTGGAAGGTAGTCGGGTATTTTTTGGGGTCAATTCGGGTAGACTAGTGGAATTATATTGAAGGGTGAAGGGAAATCTACACAAATAGGCTTAATAGGTAGTATTATAAATAAAGAAAAGAAAACAAAGGGAACAAGAAATGTGGAGACCACATACTGGTCACTCACAAGAGTCAAGCGAAAATCCTTTTCATGCCACAAGACGGCAGATAAAGGTATCCAGAATAAAAATAAAAATGGCTAATTAAGATAGAGCAATTACAAGACAAAGTCAAATTAGTGCAAATAAAACTGGAAATGACCGGTTCGGTTGGAGAGGAGAAACAAATTAGGACTGTCGCCGAGCAAACTACAGAGGTCGAGCTCCCAATCATTTTGCTCTATGTCACGAAACCCGAGCGTGGGGGATTAGCAACGCTCCTCACATCGTTGTGAGTAAAAAAAACCCTCTGAGGATTTCAATGCCTTAGCTCAGAGCCGTAAAATCTGTAGTTGTGACCCAACAATAAATTCCAAGACGTGTACAAATCTCCAACACTAACCCAGTAGAGTCCAGCTAAACAAGTCAAAGTCCCGAATAAGAAGTAGAAAATAAAACAAAGGCGACAGGTTGACTTGGAATACAAACCCAGCTATAACAATAATCTGTTCTACACTCGGAATCCCAAAGGGCTCCTGAGTCGAATCCCGAGGCAGAACTCCTCAGAGAAGATATACGGACAACATAATAAGTCATGAAAAGCATGTGTCCATCCCAACATGAGGTGGCCGGAATATATGTCATCAATGTATCAAATGAAAGTGGAGCACAGGCCGTCGGAAAATAAAATTGGCGCACAGGCCTGCAAAATTGAAATCAGCGGAAAGGGCAAAAAACCTGAACCGGTTTGGCTGGAACGATTCATCCCCATAAACCCGATGCACAGTGCCGCAAGAGGAGGCTCTGACTGAGCAGGGTGGTGAGTCGACTCGCTGGTGAGTCGACTCACTGGTGAGTCGGACTCAGAAGGAGGTTGCGACTGAGTCGCGCAACAGATCTTCGAGCGAACGCAGAGGCGTGCCTTCAATCGCCTGCAAACAATGATGATTCGTAGATGAGAAGCAACCTGGAAGCGCGATGATGAAACGCAATGTGGTGGATCTGAGATATCCAAAAGCCAGACTCAGAATAACATCGCGAAGAAGAAAGGCTTGAAACTTCCTTGAGGTGCTTCAATGGCAGCAGACGAGTCTTGAGAGAAATCGCCCAATAAGCTTCGAACCCAGAAATGGCAGAGGTATGAAGCGCGAAAGACGTCGAGCTTCTTGATACGCTGTGAATCTCGAAGGACGCCATCAATGGCGGCTGCTTTGAGCGTAAATCCGGAGCAAGAACCCCAAGAAGTCGAACAGATCCGGTTCAAAAACAAAGGAGCTCTGGTCTGGTGCGTCAATGGCGGATGGATCTTGACATCCCACAAAGATCCAGGTGCACCGGATGAAGAAAACTGGGTAAGAACAGTTCTTCGAAAAGAAGAATAAAAAACGAAGAAAAGAACAAAAAACATAAGTTAAAATCTAACAGAAAAAGAAACGAGAAACAAGAAAAGTGAAATAAAAATAAACAAAGGTTGCCCGGCGGCTGCAGGGGCGGAGGAAGACAAGTTTGTGCTTAAGTTTTTAGAGAGAGGAGAGAGTGTTGTAGAGAGAGGAGGCTTTTCGAACAGACGAAAGTTTTTTAATCTACACAAATAGGCAAGAATTAAGAATATTAGTCCTCTCCAATGTTTGTAAATATTTTCATATTAAAAGAAATGGTTCGAGAATCAAAAAACAAAAGAAAAAGTTGGTTGTATATACTTAGTTGTTGCATCTGATTTAGAGAGACTAATAATGTAAATGTTTTTTGAACGATGTTCTCAAAGTTGAAAAAAAATCAAAAGAAAATACATTCAAAGGAGAATTGAAAGAGAAGCATTTAGGTTGTGATAGTTGTAGTAAGGTGAAGAAGCCGCATTTTAGGATCGGTTTGATTGGGAAATGAGAGAGTGAGGTAGAGTGATTGTTGTTTGAGGTCTAGATGAGAGTAGCTAACTCATTTAGTCCATTTTATAGTCACTTTTACCCAAAATTATCCCACCTTACCCAAAACCAACATTGCAACCCTTTTAAAGACCTTTTTGATTCCTTGTCACACATGCCGGATATACGTCGAAGTTTAGATGATTGACAAGCCTATGGTAAGCATTTTATGCATCTCAATGTGAGCGTATACACTACCTATTTGACACACTTGAGAGTCGAGAGATATACTCACCTGGTGAGGATCTCAAGATGATAGTGTCAAGTTTTGAAAGTAGTTGATATGGCTCTATCTCATATGCTCAATGTTATCATGATTGCCTAACTCTTGAAAAATTCTTCTGAAACAGAATTTGCCACTTAAATCTGCCCTAACACGTGTCCTACTTTTTATTTATTTGTTCGGGACGAACAAAGGTCTAAGTTTCAGGAGATTTGGTACACGTGGTCGTGCATACACTTTTAGGTCAATTTAAGTGTCTTTTTACGGACTTTTGTGTGCATATTCACGTGTATTTTGTGCATTTATTTCTCATTGGGCCATTTGACGTGTTTAGTTCGTTTCCATGTCAAAATAGATGAATTAAGGCTGGAAAACAGGTTCGAAGATCTCAAACTGACAATTCAAGCTCAAAGGGAAAAGAAAAGAAGGAAAAAGAGGAGACCTTGTCCGAGTTGACAATGCCACGCCCGTGGCCCAGCCGAGGCTAACTAGCCCACGACCGTGGTGATTTGTACAGAAGATGACCAGTTTTCAGCCTTACTTGCCTCGGCCGAGGCAATCTCACGCCACGCCCGTGGCGGACCAAGGCCCACGGCCGCGACCAGGATTAGCCACGCCCATGGCTAAAGATCCAGAAAAAGGGGTAAATCCAACACAACAAAACTCATGGCCGAGGTGATGACTGGGCCAAGGCCGTGGCCCCAAATTGGGCACA
The DNA here is from genome assembly GCA_958295605.1 of Ajuga chamaepitys. Classification (NCBI taxonomy): domain Eukaryota; kingdom Viridiplantae; phylum Streptophyta; class Magnoliopsida; order Lamiales; family Lamiaceae; genus Ajuga; species Ajuga chamaepitys. Next base: position 21,638,957 of record OY282502.1, read on the forward strand.
AACCCTTATTTTCACCGCGCCCGCGGCCAAATGTGTGCCACGGCCGCGGCGGGGCCCCCTGTTTTAAAAATCCAAACATGTTTTTTCCCAAATCTAAACATGCAAGTTGGCCCCTATATATATAACCTCCCATTCGAATTCTAACCTATCTTAGGCCATTTTATCATTCATTTCCAGCCTCCATTCCACCAAGAAGAAGGATTGGGCAAGAGGATTGAAGATCATCTTCTGCAATCACCATTTTTGGGTTCTTTATCTTAGTATTATGTTTCTTTGCTTCTCAATCAATTTTCTGCTTGTAATAGTTAATATAAGTGAGTAGCACCCTAATATCTACCCTTGATCGAATGGAACTTCGAGTCGACATTATTTATGTGGTTATTACGGTTGATGTTACCTTTTAATTGTGTATTCAAGTGTTTTATACTATTTGTTATTATTGACTTACATTTCTGAGTTGAATTTAGGAATAATCACACTTTAGGAAGCCTATAAATGTATTGCTAGAAATCGGGATCACTATCCGTAATTGTAGGGTCTTCGATTCATGTGTAGCGGACAATGATTAATTCATTGGTGATAGTATAAAGCTTGACCTCTAAAACCGAGCTTGTGAGTTTAATGTCTTATCTATCTCGTTGTCTTGGTGCTTCTGTAGTTTGGTTATCGGGCCGGAGAGAGCTTGTTCAAAGGTTGGATTAAATCAAATAGGGTTAGTCGAAGAGCTTGTTTTGGCTAGCTAGGATTAAGAGACAACAAGGCTATTAGAGCTTGTTAATAGTCTTGAGATAGGGACTTGAATTGCAATTGATTGGGCATCAACAATAGTCGCGTAAATCAATTAGACCAAAGGGAAACGAGATCTAGGGTGGATCCTTTTATATAATTGATAAATAAAAAAATCAATTTAGTTGTCCTTTGATCGCTTGTTATTTGAATCTTAGTATTAATTGCTTTCTGCTTGCTTGTTACTATTTCTATTTCAAATTCCTAGTTGTTTGATTAATCGAAATAATACTATTCTTCCGTTCCCTATGGGATTCGACCCGACTTGCCACTCTACTTAGTAGAGTTGAGAGCTCGGATATTAATTTGGTAGCGTTTAACGACGCACATCTACCACTGAGTCGGGTCAAATGGGGGGTACTTGTTGAGTCGATAAGCCGAACAGGTCAAATAGTGGTTACATAATGACCCGATAAGTTGAATCGGGTCAAATATTGGATACATGTTGAGCTGATAAGCTGAATCGGGTTAAATAGTGGTACTTTTTGACTTGATAAGCCAAACGGGTCAAAAAGTGGGTACTTATTTATTCGACAAGCCGAAACGGGTCAAATAGTGGGTACTTGTTGAGCCCATAAGCTGAATCGAGTTAAATAATGGGTACTTTTTGGCTTGATAAACAAAAAAGTCAAATAGTAGGCACATAATGATCCGATAAGACGAATCGGGACAAATAGTGGGTACATATTTATCCAATATGACAAGTCGGGTGAATTAGAGTTTACTTGTTGAGCCGCTAAGACGAAACGGGTGAAATTGTGGGTGCTTGTTGACTCAATAAGTCGTACGGGTCAAATAGTGGGTACATAGTGATCCTATAAGACGAATTAGATAGTGGGTACATGTTGATCCGACAAGTTAAAACTGGTTAATATATTGGGGGATCAGGGATATTGCCAATGATCTATTCGGGATGTAAATTCAATTTCTATTTTCGATAATCAAATAACGATGATATGAAATATTAAAATCACGCAATTCATGTAGTTGAATAGAAGTAATCATACAACAAGCCCTAAACAAGCGGAACTAAGGGATTATCATATTTTTACCTGCAAATCGAAGAGACACCGTTGAGAAGAATTAATATTTCAACTCAAAGATCTTCTTGAATATTCCCTAAGTCCAAGATCGCAAATTCGGTGGGAAATCAAAAAAACTTTTAACTTTCAAGGAAAGATTAATTTCTATGGAAAAACAGCCACTCAATTATGCATATGGGGACAAAAATTGGTCCTCTATTTATAGTTGTAGGAGCCGAATTCTTGGCCTCCAAGAAAAGAGGAGATTTCAAAATCCTCTCCTACTTAGGAGAGAAAAATATAGATAAATTCAATCCCCTTTGGAATTATATTTATCTATATCTTTTCCTTTTTCATACTCCATATAAATCATTATCCTCTTTGTTAATGGACTTTTATTGGGCTACTCAAGGGACCTTTAAGAACAACAGAACTGGGCCTCCCAATGGACCTAGATATCCATATTGAGTCATCAATATTATTCTAGCTCATTAATATTAATTCATTTCACTATAGAATTAATATTGAACTACCCATCCTAAACCATATTACGAAATATGGCTCCCGATTATTATTTCTCATGTTTAAAAATCAATGTCCATTAATTAATTTAAGTTATTGAATGCTTTAATTAATTAATATCTTTTATTCCTTGAGAACAAACAACTCAACATTATTTCATATCGGAAGTTAATCCATTGTACATTTTTTATATGATAAACATTTTGAGCCCATCAAGGGGACATAAACAACTTTTTTTACCAAGACACTGTTTTCTGTATTAATTTAGTAATCTGTTATATAATTAAATATATTGCCCAAAGTAAAGAGCATTGAGTCCCATTGACTCTTTGCCAAAATAAATCAAAGCAACATTAATTAATTATACACAATCTCAATTAAGTGATAGAAATTAAGAAATCAATAACCACTGAGATCTAGTCTTTCTATCAAGTCAATCTAGAAAAAGTTTCTCGCTATTGGTCCAATTCAGTGCAAAAAATGCGCTAGTATAATCTCTTGGTCAAGACAAACCAATCCGAGTCTTACACATCAACTTCTACCAATGGATTGTTCAATTCCATCTAAGTTGTGAATCATTATACTTATTACAAGGAAGCGACAATGTGACCTCCTGTGATCTACCACACCCCACTTGTCTACAATGTAACGTGTTCAAACAATATGCAATAAATATATATAACATTCATAATATTTAAGGTAAACAATGTTAATTTATTCTCTTTCATAAAAGTGCTAAAAATAGTATATATACAAAGCAACACTTAAAAGCATGCTTTACAGTATAACCCTAACAATCTCCCACTTATACTCAAAGTCTGCTTTTAAGTATACTGCATCATGTCTTAATAATTCTCCCACTTATATTCAAAGCAGCGTGGCAGCACAATTGACTCTCATTCCTTCCACATGTTTCTCAAATGTATTCTGAGACAGACTCTTTGTGAAAGGATCTGCTAAGTTGTCCTCCAATGCTATCTTTGCCACCACTATGTCTCATCTCTTAAACATTTCTCGTATGAGATGGTATTTCCTTTCAATGTGTTTACTCACCTTGTGGGCTCGTAGTTCCTTCAAATTGGCGAACGCACCCGCATTATCACAATAAATTGTGATGCTTTTGGGCAAATTCGGAATCACATCTAAGTCCACTAATAAGTTCTTGAGCTAAACCGCCTCTTTCACTGCTTCACAAGCAGCGACGTACTCGGCTTCCATGGTAGAGTCAGTAATGCATTTCTACTTTACACTTCTCCATGTGATGGCTCGACCTCCTAATAAACACTGTTCTTGAGGTAGATTTTCTGGAGTTTATGTCTGATTGAAAATCTGAGTCCGTTTACCCCACAGGGCATAAATTGTTTGATTGAAGACTAACATTCTATCTCGAGTTCTTTTCAGATACTTCAGAATGTTCTTAACTACAGTCCAATGCTCCTTGCTCGGTTACTTTGATATCTTGCTACCATGCCCACTACATAGCTTATATCTGGTCTGGTGCACAACATTGCATACATGAGGCTTCCAACTGCCGAAGCATATGGAACCTTCCTCATCTCTTCTATCTCTGTTTGTGTCTTTGGACACATGTATTTTGATAGATGAATCCCATGCCTGAAAGGTACAAAACCCTTCTTAGCATCTTGCATGTTGAATTGTTTTAGCATAGTATCGATATACAAGGCTTGAGATAAGCATATCATCCTTTTATGGCACTCTCGAATAATCTTGATTCCAAGGATATGACCAGTCTCTCCTAAGTCCTTCATATCGAACTATTTTGATAACCATACCCTTACATCTGACAATACCTTTTTATCGTTTCCAATAAGTAGAATATCATCTGCGTATAGCACTAAGAATACCAAGGTGTTTCCAACACACTTTCTATAAACACAACTCTCAAACTCATGTGATCAAATCCATAGGATTGTATTACTTGATCAAAACATTGGTTTCAAGCTCGCGATGCTTGCTTTAGGCCATAGATTGACTTCTTAAGCTTGCATACAAGATTTTCTCGGCTTTTTCAATGAAGCCTTCAGGTTGAAACATATAGATGTGGCCTTCAAGACTTCCGTTTAGGAATGCTGTCTTGACATCCATTTGCCAAACCTCGAAGTCTAGGTGCGCAACTATCGACAAGAGAATGCATATTGACTTAAGCATGGCTACAGGCGAAAATGTTTGCTCATAATCGATTCCCTCTCTCTGAGTATACCCTTTTGCCACAAGCCTAGCCTTGAAGGTTTCAACCTTCCCGGTAGTTCCTCTCTTTCTCTTGTAAATCCACTTGTATCCAACAGGCTTTACACCTTTGGGTGGTTCAACAAGCTCCCACACTTTACATTGATCCATAGATCCCATTTTTGCTTCTATTGCAGTTTGCCAAGAACTTGCATCCTTGTCTTGGATTGCCTCGTTGTATGTCCAGGGGTCAGATTCATCTTCATCGTGGACCAAGTCCGAAGACTCTCCCACGAACATGAATCGCTCAGGCTGACGAAAAACCCTCCCACGACGACGAGGTTCCGGCTTTGATTGTGTATCACATGGTATATCATCTAGTACAATTGGTGTATGAGTGCTCCCTTGTAATTCATTCAAGGTAATCTCATTCTTGGGCTTCTGATTACTCATATAGTCTTCTTCCAAGAACCTAAAATGCATGCTCACTACGATCCTCCGATCCTTAGGACTATAGAATAAACTCTCTTTCATTCCTTTGGGATAACCTACAAACAACCTTAACTCTGAACGAGGTTCCAAATTATCAGCTTCCTTGTCTAGCACGTATGCAGGACATCCCCGAGTTCTCATGTATCTCAAACTGGGTTTGCGCCCAGACCACAATTCTGAGGGAGTTTTCGGAACTTATTTAGAATGAACTAAGTTAAGAATGTAAGTTGCGGTTTCCAAGGCATAATCCCAAAGCAATTTGGATAAGTTAAAATAACTCATCATAGACCTTAGCATTTCCAAAAGATTCTGTCTTTGGCTCTGCGACCCCATTTTGTTGAGGGGTTCCGGGCGCAGTTAACAGGGATACAATCCCTTGCGCTGACAAGTAACCTGAAAATTCATTGGTAAGGTATTCCCCCCTCCTCCCCAACGATCAGATCGTAGAAACTTGATACTTTTTTCCCTATGTTTTTCTGCTTCAGCCTCAAACTCTTTGAATTTATCAAAGACTTCATACTTATATCACATAAGGAAAATGTATCCATATCTCGAGTAATCATCAATAAAAGTAACGAAATACTCGAAACCACCTCTCGCTTGAATTGACATTGGACCACATACATCAGCATGAATGAGTTCTAATACTTCAGTGGCTCTATTCCCCTTAGCCCCAAAGGCTCTCTTAGTCATTTCATCCTCTAAACATGATATCGCATATTGAAAACAACTCTACTTGGAGTGATTCCAACGAACCGTTACTCACCAACATTTGAATCCTTTTTAGATTAACATGATCAAGTCTTAGATGCCAAAAAAGTGTTTCATTCATATTTGAAGAATACTTTCTTTTCTAGAAACAGTAGATGTGTTATATGACGCATTTTGTATGATTGTGGGTTGTGCACAATTAATATTATAGAGATTGTTCACTAATGTTCCAGAATAGATAACTTTATTATGACGAATAATAATAACATTATTATTAAAAGAAACTGAATATCCATCCAAAAATAATTTAGAAACTGAAATTAAATTCTTTCCAAAACTTGGAACATAAAGAACATTTCTCAAAAGTCTTTTCCATAAAAGATAAGTGCACATCTCCTACTGTAACATCTGCTACTCTTGCATCGTTTCCCAAGGTGATGGTGATCTCAGTCCCACTAAGTTGTCGGGTTTGCTGGAACCCCTGAGAATTGAAATAAACATGATCAGTGGCTCCCATGTGCACCACCCATAATTGGGAAGAACATGCCGCTAAACAAGTTTAAAAAACTAGTGCATGAGATTTACCTTGTTTTCCTGGCTTTTTAGGTTGGGGACAGTCCGCTCTCCAATGTCCTTTGAGACCGCAGTTGAAACACTTTCCATTGTTTGTTTTCTTCTTAATACCGCCTTCAGCGGGGATCTTTTCCTTACCTTTGAGATCAGCCTATTTTTTAGTTTTAGTTTTCTTCTTCTTCTTTCTGCCTTTCGGTGCAGAAGAGGAAGGTGCACTGCTAGTCATCAAGGCTTGGCTTCTCGGCACCATAAACATCTTTGCCGCTACCAAAGCTTGCATGAGTACAACCAACGTATACGCTTGACCATTCTTGGTATAATTTAGCTTAAATTGCTCAAAACTTTCGGCAGAGAATGTAGTATGATGCCGACTTGGGTACCGCATTGAAATCAACACCAAGAATCTCAAGCTTGTTAAGGAATCCCATTATTTTGAGAACGTGATCCCTTACGGACGTCTCTTCAACCATTTTCTGTAATAAAAAATCCCGCATGGCCATTTACCTAGCCGTACGATTCTGGTGAGAGAAGAGTTCATTAAGGTTCATCGTAATATTTGTAGCGATTCCCATGCTCTAGTACCAACATCTGACATTGAAGCTGGAATAGTGCACCTAGCCAGTTCATCGGATCTTAACCATTGCCTATGATATCCCCTATCTTCCGCAATAGTTTCGTCCGTAGGCTCAGCTGGTCTAGGTTTATCAAGTACAATCTTATGTCCTTCAACAGTCAGGATTATCATTAAGTTTCTTTTCCAATCTCCATAATTCTCCACTTCTAATTTGTTTTCTTTGAGTATGTTAAACAGTGGATTAAAGCTTGACATGTTCAACTGAGAATAAAACTATACATTCATATTAATATCTAATTAACAAAAACATTATCTCATAATTTGATCACATGTTTTATATCAAAATCTAGTAAAATGATATATAATTTGAACTTTTACTTAAATACATTTACGTAGGTTACAAACATAACAGTCACAAACCTTTAATTCACAAATTAATAGTCGGCTTATTCTTGGCCATATAAAATTGACAGGAATTCGTGGGGAAGTAAATTTTATCAATTTTATATCTAAGTATTTAACCATAACTTAACACATGGATTATTACTCAGTGTAGTAAAAGTCTTCATCGGGAAAGTTATATCGCCACTTAAAATAAACTATTGTTATCTTATGAAATTTATTCTAGTGAACTTGTTTTACGCATATAAGTTAGGGAGAAAGGTGCATACCAATGCATAACCAAAAACATCACTTTAATAAATCAGTTATGGAGGCCATTAATTAATTAATTATCCATAATAAATTAAAATAAAACACTTAGTAATTTTGATCAATGAGAGTTTCTAGGTTCCTCATACAAAAACTAAAACAAAACATAAATTAAACGCATATTAGACAATTAAATTCAATTATCATGGTTTAATTTTCCCGTTTCGAAAAGAGAAACCCTATTTTTGAAGATCGTGTAGCCTCCTTTGTAGCAACCATCGCGGGCGTGATGCACCGTCGTGGTCACGAAGCCCTCGGCGCAAAACAGGCTCTCTTTCGTAGCATTTCTCGTGGGCGCGACTAACTGTCGCCGTCGCGACGAATCTGGCGCAGAACTGGCTCTACTTCGCAGCATTTATCGCGGTCATGACTTACGGTCGCGGGCTCGACACCATTGACGCAGATCAGTCTCCAGTTCGCACCGATTTCGATTCTTTTAATCCGTCTTCGTCTTCGTCTTCGTCTTCGTCTTCGTCTTCGTCTTCGTCTTCGTCTTCGTCTTCGACCCGTTATAATTTATTTACAAAAAATAAACCTAATATCTAGACTAATCTATTACATAAAAATAGACCTACTCTACTCATAGATTTTCTCACGAGAAAAATGAATCTGAACGAATCAGATTAAAAAAAAAAACATGCAATCCAACTTGAATTTAAACATACAAAAAAAAAAAAAAAAAAAAAAAAAAAAAAAAAAACCATGACAATTGGATTCCTACAAAACAGATCTAATAGTTCTATTAACCAATTTCAATTAAGACGTAAATTTAGTTTTTTAAAATTTAATTCGAAATTATAGAGCCCAAATCAATGGCTCTGATACCAGTTGTTGGGGAATCGAGGATTGTGACAAGGATCTACGCGGGATGTAATTTGAATTTCTATTTTCAATAATCAAATAATGATGATATGGAATATTCAAATCATGCAATTCATGTAGTTGAATAAAAGTAATCATACAACTAACCTTAAACATGCGGAACTAAGGGATTATTGTACTTTTACCTTCGAATCGGAGAGACACCGTTGAGAAGAATTAATCTTTCATCCCAAAGATCTTCTTCAGTATTTCTTAATTCCAAGCTCGCCAATCCGATGAGAAATCAAACAAGCTTTTAACTCTCAAGGAAGGATTAATTTTCTATAGAAAAACAATCACTCATATTGAGCCATCAATATTATTCTAGCTCATTAATATTAATTTATTTCACTATAGAATTAATATTGAACTACCCATCCTAATCCATATTACGAAATATGGCTCCCAGTTATTATTTCTCATGTTTAAGATTTAATGTCCAATAATTAATTTAAGCTAATGAATGCTTTAATTAGTTAATATCTTTTATTCCTTGAGCACAAACAGCTCAACATTATTTTCATATCGGAAGTTAATCCACAGTACAGGTTTGATATGATAAACATTTTGAGCTCATCAAGAGGACATAATCAATTTGTTTTACGAAGATACGATTTTCTGTATTAATGTAGTAATCTGTCATACAATTAATAATATTGCCCAAAGAATAGAACATTGAGTCCCACTAACTCTTTGTCCAAAATAAATCAAAGCAACATTAATTAATTATTCACAATCCCAATTAAGTGGTAGAAATTAAGCAATTAATACCCACTGAGATCTAGTTTTTCTATCTAGTCAGTCTAGAAAAACTATCTCGATGTTGGTCCAATTCAGTGCGATAAATGCATTTGTGTAATCTCTTGGTCAAGACAAAGCAATCCGAGCCTTGTACATAAACTTTTACCAATAGATTGTTCAATTCCATCTAAGTTGTGAATCATTATACTTATTACAAGGAATCGACAATGTGATCTTCTGTGATCTACCACACACCACATTGTCTATAACGTAAAGTATTCAAACAATATGGGGTACTCGTTGATCTAATAAGTCGAATGAGATCGAATAGTTGCTTGCTGATTCGAGAAGCTGAATCATGACAAATAGTAGGTAATAATCCGTATTTGTTGAGCCGATACGCCGAAACGGGTCAAAAAGTGGATACTTGTTGATCCATGAACCCGAAGCGGATAACTAGTGAGTGTTTGTTGAGTTAATAAGTCAAACGAGTCAAATGGTGGTACTTGTTCAGTCGATAAGCCGAATCAGACAAATAATCTGTACGTGTTGACTCGATGAGCTGAATGGGTCAAATAGTGGATACTTGTTGAGTCGATAAGCCAAAATGGGTCAAATAGTGGATAATAGTTTATCCGAGAAGCCGAATCGGTCAAATCGTGGGTACTTGTTGAGCCGATAAGCCAAACGGATCAAATAGTGAGTACTTGTTGATCCGAGAAGAAGAATCTATCAAATAATGGGTACTTATTGACTCGATGAGCCAAACGAGGTAAAATAGTGGGTACTTGTTGATCCGAGAAGTCAAAACGGGTCATATAGTTGTACTTGCTGAACTGATAAGCCGAATCGATCAAATAGTGGGTGCTTGTTGACTCGATGAACAAAACAAATCAAACAGTGGACACTTATTGATCCGAGAAGTCGAATCAGGTCAAATAATGGTACTCGTTGAGCCGATAAGGCGGATCGGGTCAAATAGTGTGTTGTGGACTCGATGAGTCGAATGGGTCAAATAGTGGTACTCGTTGAGCCGATACACCGGACCGGGTTAAATAGTGGGTACTTGTTAATTCGATAAGCCGAATCCGGTCAAATAGTGGGTACTTGGTGACTCGATTAGCCGATTCAATCAAATAGTGGGTACTTGTTGATCTGATAAGCCGAATCGTGTCAAATAGAGGGTACTTATTGATCCAATAAGCCTAATCGTGTCAAGTTAGGCACTTTTTGACTCAATGAGCCGAAAAAGGGTCAAATAGTTGGTACTTGTTGAGCCAATAAGCCAATAGTGGATACTTATTGATTCGATAAGCGAAATGGGTCAAATAGTGGGGACTTGTTAAGCCGAATGCGGATAAATAGTAGATACTTATTGACTCAAGAAGTCGAATCGAGTCAAATAGTGGTACTTGTTGATCCGATAAGCCGAATAGGATCAAATAGTGGATACTTGTGGATCTGAGAAGTCGAATCGGGTCAAATTATGGATACTTGTTGACTCGATTAGCCGAATAAGATCAAATAGTGGGTACTTGTTGATTCAATTAGTCGATTCGGTCAAATAGTGGGTACTTGTTGACTCGATGAGTCAAACGGGTCAAATAGTGGGTGCTTGTTGGTCCGAGAAGTTAAAAAGGTACACATAGTGGTACTTGTTGATCTGATAAGTCGAATTGGTTAAATAGTGGGTGCTTGTTGACTCGATGAGTCGAATAAGTCTATTAGTGAGTACTTATTGATTCGAGAAGTCGAATCAGGTCAAATACTGGTACTCGTTGAGCTGATAAGCCCAACTAGGTCAAATCGTGGGTACATGTTGACCTGATGAGCCGAACGGACCAAATATTGGATACTTATTGATCCGAGAAGTTGAACCGCGCCAAATATTGGTATTCGTTGAGACGATAAGAGGAATCGGGCCAAATATTTGTACTTGTTGAGATGATAAGCGGAATCGGGACAAATAGTGGGTACTTGGTGACTTAATAAGTCGAATTAGTCAAATAGTGGGTACTTATTGATTTTATAAGTCCAATCGTGTTAAATAGTGGGTACATATTGATCTGAGAAGCCTAATCAGGTCAAATAGTGGACACTTGTTGACTCAATGAGCCGAGATGGTCAAATAGTGGATACTTATTGAGCCGATAAGCTGAAATGGGTCATGGATGCTTGTTGATCCGATAAGCGAAATGGGTGAAACAGTGGGCAATTGTTGATCCGACAAACCGAATCAGGCCAAATAGTAGGTATGTGTTGAGCCGATAAGCCGAATCAAGATAAATAGTGGATACTTGTTGATTAGAGAAGCCGATCCGGGTTAAATAGTAGTATTTGTTGATCCCATAAGCCAGATCGGGTCAAGTAGTGGATACTTCTAGATCGGAGAAGCTAGATCACGTCAAATAGTGGATACTTGTTGACTCGATTAACCGAATCGGTTCAAATAGTGGGTACTTGTTGATCCGACAAGGTGAATTGGGTCAAACATTGGAACTTGGTGACTCGATAAGTCGAACGGGTCAAATAGTGGATACTTGTTGATCCGATAACTCGAATCTTGTCATTTTATGGGTTGAGCCAATAAATCGAAAAGGATCACATAAAATGCCGACAAGGCAAAACGAGTCATAAAGTGTGTACTTGTTGATCCGATAAGTCAAACGGGTCAAATAGTGGGCATTTGTTGACTCTACTAATAGAGTCAAACAAATATCAGGAAACTACTAATTATCTAAGTAATTTACACATAAAATAATATGATTTCAGTTTTTTAACTTTTCCTTAAATTCTATAATTAGTGTAATTTTATAGTGTATTTTCACTTACAATCATGTTTATCATAGGATAAATTATATAGTTTTTGTTAACTTACTTATAATTTTGATTTATTATTATTATTGTTGTTGCTGCTGCTGCTTTTTTTTTTTTCTGCATTTGATGGGTTACTAAATTTTTATCATAAAAATATACACGAAAAAAAGGAAAGATATCAATATTATTCTTATATAGTATCAAACAAAATAATTAAGTTTATATTTGAGTTAATTGAAAGAGTCACATTTTTCTTAATACACTAAAAGAAAAATTGAATATTAAATGTATGATATTAATTGGAGTCATATTTTTCAATAAACTAACATTAATTGTTTATCTTTAATATATCAAAAATGACCTTCTGAATCTAAAGACTTTTAATGAATCTTATTTGATGAATTAAAGAAAAAGTAAAACAAAAAAATTATTTAATGAATCTCTCTCTCTCTCTCTCTCTCTCTATATATATATATATATATATATATATATAGTCAACCTTGAAATAGTTGGGGTTGATTTTCTTGCCAAATTCACTTTATAATTTGGGAAAATAATTATTTTTCCAGTAATAACCTTTCGGGTGTTTCTATTTACACCACAATTTCCTCTCTTCACACCACAAAAAAAAAAAAAAAAAAAAAAAAATTGAATAGAAATAAATATAAGGAAAATGTCAAAATTGTCCTTAAATAAAAAATTTCCAAATCTCCCTGGTCGTTGCATCGACTCTAATGTCCTTGGTCGAACGACGAAGAATACCTTCAAAGTTTTGACTTGAAACGCCGATCGGAGGGACTCAGCACCTTGATCTCGGATCAAACGTTAAAAATCTTGAGATTGGCTTTGTAACGCCATGAAAATCTCAATATTGGCTTTGTAACGTCGGATTGTAATACCAGATTGGCTTTGTAATGCTGGATTTTGACTTTGTACCGCCGGATTGGCTTTGTAACGCCGGAATTTGGTTTTGTACCGCCTTAATCTCAAGATTGATTTTATACCACCTTTCTTGAGTTTGTGTTGTTGTGATTTTAGTGGAGAATGAGACCCTATTTATAGTTGTAGGATGGGAAAACCCTAATAGGCTTGAGTCTGAATGGAGCGTTATGATTTGTCCTTCACAATTTCATTATCCATAAGATAATCATTAAATTAATTATATTTAATTTAATAATTACTGCAACAACTTGACACATGGAGCATTCTGATTGGTCCACCAAGACTTGATGTTTATCCTCATCTTCTTGGGTAATTACTAAATTAATTTAATTTAATTTAGTAATATCTGCATCATCTTGACACGTGGTGGCTTCCTATTGGTCAATAAAATATTTAGTAAATCATCAATTAAATTGATTATTTAAATTAGGAATTCTATTTAATTAATTACTAATATTAAAATAATCAATATAAAATTGATTTTCAACTCATAATTTATTATGTAGCGCCATTTTAATTGGATACAAATTTGTGTATCAACAAATGCCCCCTCGAGACCTGTTCACGGGCGAGGTGTCTTGAAGTGGATGAGTCTCGAATTGACTTCCGGAATGTTGAAATTTTATACTCGTATCAAGAAGTTCTTGAATTTGGACTTGAATTTGATTTGAAGACCTTTTAAACTTGTGTCAATAAGCTTTGAATTCAAATTTGCATTTGACAAGTTTTTTATACTCGTACCTAGAAGCCTTCAACTTGCTCTTGAGATATTTTGAGTTATTGACTTGAATTTGTAGATAGTTTATACTCATAACAAGGAGTTCTTAAATCTGAAAGTTGAATCTTCAATAATAGTAGATTTGGACGGATTTAACGTACTTGACTTGGAAAGGTGAATTTATCTAAAGTTGAGCTTGACGACCCAATTTGACGAAATCAGATTACTTAACGGACTTGGAACTTAGATCCTTAAACTCAAAGCAACTTAGGAGAGGGAAGAACAATATATCTATGACTGAACTTTGAATATTTCTAAGCTGCATACGTACCCCGGTGAAAGGGATCAAGTGATAACGTAGTTCAAATTTTCATTCTGTGTTTTTTTTTTTTGGGAGGGGGAGGGGTGGGGGGGTATCATACACAGTTTATACTCATGCGGGTCAGGAGTGACTATTCTTTATCAACTTTAGCCAAAGTGGGGTAAGTTAGCATTTTAACCACATACTTTATCTTTGGTGGTCGCCATGCACAGTTTATGCTCATGCGGGCCAGGAGTCCTTCATTGTTGTTTTGTTTCTTTTTTTTTTTTTTTTTTTTTTTTTTTTTTTTGCAGCAGCAGCAGCAACAACAGACTCAAGTCAATTTCAAGGACTCCCCGTATAGGGGACCGACTCTTACACCATGTTTAAGTTCAAGTAGGGCATTTTCAACATCTTCCTCTTCTACGTGTCTATCTTCGTATTTGCTCCCTTGTTTGTCCGTCATGTAGCATGGGGTATCAGCACGACCATTATCTTCCAAGATAGCTGTAAGATTTGATGTTGCATTGCCTTCATCTAACACTATTTTTCCTTGTTGAGCTAGCTGCATGACCTCGTCTTTGAATACAAAGCAGTCTTCTATTGAATGCTCCACCAACCGATGATACTTGCAATACTTTGGGTCATTAGTCCACCTAGCTTCTTCGGGTCGCTTCATTTTAGGTAATTCAATGAGATTTTCTTCCATCAAGTCATCGACTATCCCGGAGACATCGGAGTCCAAGAATGGGTATTGTTTTAATTGCATCTCCTTCAGGTTGAACTTTCTTTGGCCCCGGTCTTGAGAGATGTCTTTCCCTTTGCCAGTCTTTTGTCTTTGTTTCGGCCAAACTTGATAGGCATCGCAGCTACCGTCATGGACTCTTGGTTTGCAGGTGTGGTAAAGGGTTTGCCCCCTTTATTCCAATCTTGTCTATTGCGGAACTTGTGGGGATCTTGAATTGGCGGCAATGCTTAGCTCCATATCGTAAGCTCGAGGAGCTAATTCCACAAGTGTATATGGGCGAATTCCTTGCAGAATATACCGAAGGCCCCACTGCATCCCTTGTGTGCATATCTTAATTGCAGAAGCTTCAAATAGACGATCTTTGCAATTAAGGCTCAAATTCCTCCATCGGTTGATGTAGTCGACTACAGACTTTTCTTTCCATTGCTGCGTGTTGGTTAACTCAATCATGCTAACGTTCTTCTAGAGTACTATAGAAACGATTGAGGAACAGTTGTTCTAATTGATCCCAACTGTCAATTGAATTTGTATCCAAGTAAGTTTACCAATTAAATGCATTGCCCTTCAGAAATCGAACAAATTGTTTCACCAAATGGTGACCATAAGTTCCGGCATCATTGCATGTCTCAATGAAGTGGGCGATATGCTGTTTAGGGTTGTCTTTTCCATCGAATTATTGGAACTTAGGTGGCTGATAACCCATTGATATCTTCAAACTGTCGATTCGTTGAGTATATGACTTGGTGTATGTGAAAGAAGACTTCGAGCTCCCCTTGTATTTGTCTTTGATAGATGATCTCCTTGAGTTGGTCAACGAGAATCATACCATCAACAGATACTTGAATCTTTTCTAGAGGCATTTCCTTGTCAAAGACATTGCGTTTTGTAGATGTTTCAACGTCGCCTTGATCTTCAGCTGGTTCTTTCCCAGGAGCAATGCTTGTACCACAGTTGTCAATCTTACTCCTTAGGTTTTCAATCTTTGAGTCCTGTTCTTGGACATGTTTTGTAATTCCTTCAATAGCTTTAGTTCTACTTGCAAGTTGTTATTCAAGATTTGAAGTGTTCGTTGTCATGATGTGTGCTACTTCAGAACTTGAGGAAAAATGAGGAGGAGCACGCAGAGTCGTCCTCTTCATTTGCTACTTTAGCAACAAGATGTGAACTCCTGTCAGTAATTTCGAAAGATGATGGTTGTGATTGGAGATTTTTGGACATGCTTCTTATGATGACTCCAACGCTAGCACTTGAAGGTTTTGAGAAATTTATCTTGACCGTCAGACCCTTGTGATTGGCCATTGTTACTTTCCTAGACTTTGAGTATTTACGTCGAAAAGTGACCGATGAGAGGTAGAGATGGTCCCACTGGCGTGCCAAATTTGTAACAAGAAATTTCCTGTATTATATAGATAAACATGAAAAAGAATTACAAGATCGAATTTCTCGGATCAAATGGATAATGTTTACAACTTGTGAGTTCCTATCTCCAGTTCTCCTCTTATTCTTCTCTTCGATTGATTGATGTCTGAGTTCACTTTTATCTTCCCCGGTTGGTTCTAGACTTTGACTTGAGTAACGTTAAAGGCTTGTAAGCTTGATTTTGAATTAAACGATACTTTTGAATCAATATGCGAAGATGTCTTCGAAGCTCTTGTCAAACGACAAAGAACACCTTCGAAGTTTTGACTTGAAAATGCCGATCGGAGGGGCTCAGCACCTTGATCTCGGATCAAACGTTGAAAATCTTGAGATTGGCTTTGTAATGCCGGATTTTAACTTTGTAACGCCAGATTTTGGCTTTGTACCGCCGGATTGGCTTTGTAACGCCGCAATTTAGCTTTGTACCGCCTTAATCTCAAGATTGATTTTGTACTACCTTTCTTGAGCTTGTGTTGTTGTGATTTTGGTGGAGAATGGGGCCCTATTTATATTTGTAGGATGGGAAAACCCTAATGGACTTGAGTCTGAATGGAGCGATATGTTTTGGTCCTTAATAATATCATTATTCATAAGATAATCTATAAATTAATTATATTTAATTTAATAATTATTGCAACAACTTGACACAAGGAGCATTCTGATTGGTCCACCATGACTTGATGTTTATCCTCATCTTCTTGGATAATTACTAAATTAATTTAATTTAATTTAGTAATATCTGCATCATCTTGACACGTGGCGGCTTCCCATTGGTCAATAAAATATTTAGTAAATCACCAATTAAATTGATTATTTAACTTAGGAATTCTGTTTAATTAATTCCTAATATTAAAATAATCAATATAAAATTAATTTTCAACTCATATTTTATTACTTGATGCATTTTAATTGGATACAAATTTGCATATCAACAGTGACATTTCCCTTTTATTTATTCTTATTTAGATTTTTCTTGTGGTGTGAAGAGAGGATACTGTGGTGTTAATAGAATCCCCTAACCTTTATTGAATCTATTAGAATTATGACATGTAACATAAACATAAACAGTCAAAGCAATTAATAACAAATATACAATTAACAATCAAGATTTTATAGTTAATGCCGATATCAAAATATATGAAATTTTAAAAGATCTAAATCTTTATTATTATGATTATGGGTAGCAATCTATTTTTTCAACATTTACATGTATTAATATTGAAATAATAAAATTGTCAAGAACAATGGAAATGTTGTCATAATAATAAGTATTCTAAACAATGATATTTTTTTAGTTAGAGATAAACAACGATCATTAACATATTAAGTAAAAAGAATATAAATTTGGATCTCCTCCTATAAAGGATACAACATCTTCTGTTATTGAGATAATCAATGAATCGTTAGTGATTATGTGACAATAACAATATTATAATCGTAAAAGATGTTCATTTGTAGGTGGGCATCCAAACTGAAATCCGCTTGCTCCCAGCCATCTCTGGTCGTGGGTTATTGTTCCCGTCTGTCCCTCCTAAAAGTCAATATCATCATCTTCACATAAGAAGACACTAGATTGGTAGAAACTATTGCTTCACAATCTCAAATAAAAATGTAGAGATAGAAATTCAGATTATAAGTTATGGTAGACAAAAAAACTTATAATCGAAGCAATGCTTACAGTTAAAGTTTTTTTCTTTCAAAAGTTTCAAAGAAATTCATCGAATCTCAGGTTCAAATTCATTCGTATTTTCGGCCCCCGCAACATAATTTATCTTTTTTATTACAAGTTTTGGAAACATTCAATATTATGATGAGATGACCAACTGCGATTATTAAAAATTCCCAATATAAATTTTACACACTATTGATGACGTTCTTAGGAATTGAACAAGGTCCTGTTTATAGGGGACAACGTTAAAGAAAGTAGAAATAAGTTTATTAATCGACACTAGTTGTTACATTTTGTTAGTAGCATACATTTAACTCCGATGCTCGAGTGACATGGATAATAATTGATTCTTCGGACTTTGACATGGTAAAACATTAAATTTTTATTTCTCATGTTTCTTTTATTTTTTTTATTTTTTTATTTTTTTTTATCCATACATCACATTATTTCTTGAAAGTTAATTTTATATGATATCTATATTGTCTCATACCTATATCAGTCTTTGATGAATAAATGTTTACTCATAAGCAATCAAATAGTTGTCATGTCAAAGAAGAAAGTGAATTTTTTGTTGAGCTATCAAACGCAAAAATCTAATATGGTATTTCACGCTAACATGTCTTAATTTTTCATGCATTTATAAGAAGTTTTGTTGGTGAGAAGAGTATCACTTTGAAAATGATCAATGGTTAGTTGAATATAAGGTTTACCGATACTTATAACAAGGAAATATATATATATATATATATATATATATATATATATATATTTCATCTTGACAATAACCTTGTGAATAAAAAAGATTATAACTTTGCATATTTGTACATAGTAAAAATATATGAAATTTTATTTATTCATACATTGCACAAGAGCATTAACTGTTAAGTATTAAAAAAAAGCACAAAAAAAAAAAAAAAATGGAAAGATAGGTGTTTTGAGCTAGCTACAGGTTATATATACTTTTTTTTGTTTCTCTCTAGGATTTAGTTTAAAGTTTTTTTTTCTTTTTTCTTTTTATGAAATTATTGAAACAACACAAGAGACCGGACACTTAAATTGATTGACATATATTAATATTCGGGCCCGCTAATGCAGACAATTTTTCCTGGGCCTTTTAATTAGTTGAGATTGAGATTTTCGGGAAAATGTGACTTTTTCTCTTTAGATAGTCGGCCCATTCTGGGGCATGTAGGATTGTTGTACTAAAAAGTTCAAATTTTGGATTGGATGTATTTATCATCAATTATAATAAATAAATCATCTAAATAGTGAGGTAGAAGGGGAAGCACTTGAAGTATTTGTAGCAGGGCAGTTAGTTTTGTATTTCTTAGAGCGCCTCTCGCGGTAGGGTATGTTATTGTAGCTTTTTACCATCTTCCTACTCCTACGGATACATATTCACTAGTTTCATTCTTACTTTTTTCCACAACATAGTCATACATACTTCCTTTCAATTTTTTATTATTTTCAACTAGAATTATGTAGTATCCCCACCTGTACACTATTGGCCCGAAATCGTCTTTTTTTACCACTGTTGAGATCCCATTAGAGTGATCCGCCACAAATACTTAAATAATATGTCAATGGATCCACCATTATTTTTATTATACTTTGGATAATATTGGCTGAAGTTTTACAATTTGTGGTGTTACTAGTTTTATGATTATATCTTAGAGCTCCTTTTACTACAACTTAGGTTTAAAATGTAAGAAATGATTTCAATTACCACAATTCAATTACGTGGTTGCGTATATTAATATATATACAACAAGGGTACAACAAAAGGTTACAATTGTGTGAGAAAAATAAGGAAAAAGATACAACAAAATAATATATACACATAAAAGAATATACAATTCTAGTTCTTATTTATCCTCAATACCCTCGTCAAGCGATGTGTGGGATGAAGACAAACGTGTATCTTAGACCATATAAACTCAAAAGTGGGACGAAGGAGGCTCTTAGTAAAGATGTCCGCAAGCTGAAGATGAATCAACACGAACTGTGTGTGAAGCTTGCCGGAAGAAACAAGTTCACGGACAAAATGACAATCGATATCAATATTGTTAGGATTAGCTCAACCTCTCACAAGACAACACACAACAGAATTTGTTTGAAACACAACCAAGAAATTGGCCAATCAACAACCGAACAAAGAACATAAATGAAAATGATGAACACAAGACTTTTACGTGGTTCGATCAAGGGTGATCTTCCACGGAGGTTCTATACACATCAATTCACTCCACTAATCAACCAATTATAAGAATTATCCAGAAATCCAGTAAAACCCCAAATCACAGCTTGATTTGAGCAGAAAACCCTAGAGATCTAATTCTCTTGATTGAGTAATGTTTACAGAGGGAAAATTACGTCTGCTTGTTCGCAACTACAAGTGTTTACAATGTATATAAGTGCTGGAGCTCGAATCTGGAAATTGAGGAAGTTGTAACCAATTTGACTCAGGATATTCAAAACTGTTGCAGCGGGGCTTTCACATCGGTTTCTCATGCAACAGACTAAAACCGTTGTGAATGACAGTTATAACTACCTTAAGCCCGGTTCTCCTTTTTACTCCATTTCTGATCTCGGTTAAAATCCGATTCTCTGACCCGGTTCCTTGCAATTTGAACCCGGTTCTGAAATCCTCAAAACCTCTACTTCATACCATAAACACTTGATGATATTGAACTGATATCTACAAATCTCCACCTCAATGAATTCAAGTGTATGTCACTACCTCAAACCTACTATGTTCTCTACCTTTCAATTACATCGTTCAAGCCTAATCAGGCTTGAGCAATGAACTACCTTGCTTCCAGGCACTGCTTTGGTTAAGAAATCAGCAGCATTGTCACTTGTGTGAACTTTCTTAACCTCTACTGACCCTGCATCAATCACATCCCTAGCAAAATGCAACCTAACATCTGTATCCTTGGAGCTTTCATGGAAAGCTTGATGTTTTACCAGATGTACTACACTCTGATTATCACAATATATAGTTACACATTCCTACTTTATCCCCAGATCCTTTAGAATTCCTTTCAACTACACAACTTCCTTAATAGCTTCTGTCAAAGCTATGTACTCAGCTTCTGTAGTTGATAAAGCTACTACAGATTGTTGTACACTTCTCCAGCTCACTGCAGTACCATATAAAGTGAACACATATCCTGTGATTGACCTCCTGGTGTCAATATTACCAACAAAATCAGCATCTGCAAAACTTCCAATGGAATAGACCTGTTTGCTAGTTTCTGAAACTTCAAACCCAGATTGATTGTCCCTTTTAGATACCTCAACACCTGCTTCAAAGCCTCCTAGTGAGCTTTCCCTGGATTTGACATATACCTACTAACCAAAGACACATAATATGCTAAGTCTAGTCTGCTGCATATCATACCATACATTAAACTTCCAACCCCACTTGCATAAAGCACATTTCTCATGTATCTCACTTCTTCTGCTGTCTTAGGACTCTGTTCCTTTGATAATCTGGGTTGTTGGCTTACTGGAATACTCAATGTTTTAGCCTCATGCATCTGAAACCTCTCCACCACTTTCTGAAGATAATGCCTCTGAGACAACCATAGACTTCCAGCAGCTCTATCTCTGATTATACTCATTCCCAGAATCTTCTTTGCATCCCCTAAGTCTTTCATGTCAAACTCAGAACTCAACTTCTTCTTTAGCTGATGTATTTTATGTTTACTCTTGCTTGCAATAAGCATGTCATCCACATACAGCAACAGGTATACAGGATCAACACTTGTACTCTTATCAAAGTATACACAAATATCATACAGACTTTTGACAAAACCAGCTTTTAACATAAACTCATTGAACTTCTTATTCCACTGCCTTGGACTTTGTTTCAATCCATATAATGATTTCTTGAGAAAACATATTTTTTCTTCATTTCCAGGAATCACAAACCCCTCAGGCTGCTTCATATATATGTTCTCAACTAAGTCTCCATGTAAAAATGTTGTTTTGACATCTAACTGTTGTAACTCCATATCTTCTTGTATTACTTTTGACAAAAGTAGTCTGATAGAGCAATGTTTCACCACAGGAGAGAAAACCTCATTAAAATCAATACCCTCTCTCTGAGTAAAACCCCTTGCCACCAACCTTGCTTTATACCTTATCCTATCTGAGTCTCCAGCTTCAACCTTCTTCTTGTATATCCATTTGGAACTTACTAGCTTCTGCCCCTTTGGTTTATCCACCAGTTTCCAGGTGCCATTCCTTTCCAAAGATTCCATTTCTTCCATCATTGCACTAACCCAGTATTCACTTTCATCACCACTGACAGCTTCTTTGAAATTCTGTGGTTCATGATGTTCTATGTCTTCAGCAATACTGAGTGCATAATGTACACTTCTAGCCTGTCCATAGAAGTCTGGTCTTTGAATTTGCCTCCTTGGTCTGTCTCTGGCAAAGCTGTAGTCTCTCAGGTTTATATTTCTGGGTGGCTTATCCTCTTCTTCTGAAGAACTGTCACTTGATTGTTCAGTCAAGTTTTCTCCTCTTTGTGGTCCATGATCCATCTGAGTCTCCACCTGAACTGATAACCTTTCTGATTCAGTACTTCCATCATGTTCTTCTTGATTTCAAGAGAAGTTATATCCCATAATTGATTCATTGAACTTCACATCTCTGCTTATCATTAGTTTCTGGTTTCCAGGTTCCAAGCACCATAACCTGTAACCCTTTATTCCCTCTGGATATCCCAGAAACACACACCTGTATGCTCTAGGATCAAGTTTGTCTGATTTCATGTGAGCATATGCCAAGCATCCAAACACCTTTAGACCTGAATAATTTGGAACTCTTCCACTCCATACTTCTTCTAGTGTTTTGAACCCTAGAGATGATAAAGGTGATCTGTTTATTAAGTAACATGTTGTATTGATTGTTTCTCCCCAGAACACCTTTGGCAGTTCAGCATCAATTAACATACACCTTACTCTCTCAAGAACAGTTCTGTTGAATCTTTCGGCCACTCCATTATGTTGTGGATTCATGGGAACTGTTCTATGTCTAGTAATCCCTTTTTCATTACAGAAAGTTGTAAACTCAGTAGATAGATACTCTAAGCCATTGTCAGTTCTCAAATGTTTGAGTTTCTTTCCCCTTGATGTTTCCATCTGAAGTAACCATGTCTTGAATTTAGTGAAGGCATCACTCTTGTTTCTTAAGATAAACACCCAAACTTTCCTACTGAAATCATCAACAACAGACATGAAGTACCTTCCTCCTCCATGAGTTTCGGTTCTGAATGGTCCACAGATGTCAGAGTGAACATAATCTAGAGGTTCTTGAGTAATGTGAATCCCCTTAGCATAAGGCAATTTCTGTGATTTGCCTAATGCACATTTGTCACAGAATTCAAGTGTCTGGTTTCCAACCTCTCCTATTATACCTCTTTTGGATAGCTCTTTTAATCCCTTTTCCCCAATGTGTCCTAACCTCTTATGCCACAGTGTTAATTTATCCTACCCAGAATATTTCCCACATTCCCAACCACTGGTTTTCCTATCAAGATAAACAAGCCATTGTGTTGTCTTCCTTTGATTACTAGTTTATTCTCTTTGGTTATGTGTAATTGACCATCAAGAGACTTAAATTCACACCTAGTAGCAATAAGAGATCCTAGGGAGATCAGGTTTCTTTTAAGTCCAGGCACATACCTTACATTAGTAATTTTCCTTGTGACTCCATCAAACATATTGATGTTTATTGATCCAGTGCCTTGAACTCTGCAGGATTGGTCATTACCTAGTAGTACACACTCTCCATCTTCTTTCTTGAGAGTTTGAAACCATTCTTCATGGGGACACATACGGAAAGAGCAACAAGTATCCAATACCGACTCCATCTCCATTTTTGATTCAGTAACATTCAAGACCTCTGGTATTCCTTCTTCATGCTCAACTGTAGCAGCTTCAGCACCCTGGCCTTCTTTCTTCTTCATCTTCTGTGGGCAATCTTTCTTTAGATGCCCAATTTGTTTGCACTTGAAGCATTTTCTGTTTTCTACCCATTCTTCAGATTTCTTTGGAGCAGTGTTGCCACTTTTGGAATTCTTTGAGGTTTGGCCCTTCTTCTTTTGGTAGTTTCTTTTGAACTTAACATTTAGTCCTTCACCAGATTGAGTTGTCCTCTTATTTCCTTGATATTGTAAACATTTGGTCCTCAAGGCAGTGATTATTGAGTCATAACTCAGTTTATCCTGTCTCCCAAACATCAAAGTATCTTTGAATCCTTCCATAGATCTGGGTAGGGCATTTAATACCATCAGGGCTCTGTCATCATCCTCCATAGTTACCCCAAGATCTTCCAGCTCATCAAGAAGTTTTGTAAACTCATCTAATTGATCATAAATATCCTTTTCCTCCACCATTTTGAAAGCCAGCAATTTCCGCTTGAGGAACAACTTATTTGATACTGACTTGGACTGATAAAGGTCCTCCTGTTTGGTCCAGGCCTCAATTGCATTCTTGCACCTCGAAACTTCCCTTAATGGCTTATCACCAAGACACAAGATGATTAAACTCAAAGCCTTTTGGTCTATTTCTGCATATTTGGGCTTCTCAGTCTCCACCCAGTCACTTTCAGGTTTGAGAGCACTCACCAGCCCATTTTGCACCAGGATGGCCTTCATCTTGATCTTCCATAGGTAGAAGTCATTCTTCCTTGAGAATTTATCCAAATCCATCTTCATTCCTGACATCTTTATCTTCTGGTTGCGTGAGAATGCTTCCCACAGACGGCGCCACTTGTTAGGATTAGCTCAACCTCTCACAAGACAACACACAACAGAATTTGTTTGAAACACAACCAAGAAATTGGCCAATTAACAATCGAACAAAGAACAGAAGTGAAAATGATGAATACAAGACTTTTACGTGGTTCGATCAAGGGTGATCTACATCCACGGAGGTTCTATACACCTCAATTCACTTCACTAATCAACCATTACAAGAATTATCCAGAAATCCAGTAAAACCCCAAATCACAGCTTGATTTGAGCAGAAAACCCTAGAGATCTAATTCTCTTGATTGAGTAATTTTTACAGAGGGAAAATTATGTCTACTTGTCCACAACTACAAGTGTTTACAATGTATATAAGTGCTCGAGCTCGAATCTGGAAGTTGAGGAAGTTGTAACCAATTTGACTCAGGATATTCAGAACTGCTGCAGCGGGGCTTTCACAACAGTTTCTCATGCAACAGACTAAAACCATTGTGAACGACGGTTATAACTACCTTAAGACCGGTTCTCCTTTTAACTCCATTTCTGATCTCGGTTAAAATCCGGTTCTCTGACCCGATTCCTTGCATTTTGAACCCGGTTCTGGAATTCTCAAAACCTCTACTTCATATGCTTATCTACAAATATGCTTATCTCGCGTATGGTCAATTGGATTCTGACTCAAGAAAATGGCACTCTCATTGTCACAAAGAAGAAGATGATGAGCAGAGGCTAAGCACTTCAACTCACGAACGAGATTCGAGAGCCACATAACTTTCGCAACAGCATTAGCCAAAGCTCGATATTCAGATTCGCAGTTGGATCGAGAAACAGTAGGTTGTTTCTTGGCACTCCAAGAACAAGATTTCCACTAAGAAATACAAAGTAGCCATAAGTGGAGCGGCGAGTCTCAACACAACGAGCACAGTCAGCATCGGAATAGCCAACAATAGTGGAGTTGGAATGATGGGTAGAGGATAGGCCAAAGTGCATGGTGCCTTTGACGTAGTGAAGGATGCGCTTAACAAAGAGGAAATGATCATCAGTGCGGGCCTGTAAGAACTGACTAACAAGATTAACTAAGTAGGAGAGATCCGAGCAAGTGATGGTCAGATACTGGAGGGCACAAACAAGAGAAAGATATAAAGTGGATCATGAAAGAGGTCACCCGAGCTAATAAGCGATTCACCCGACGCCAAGGGTGTAGAAACTGGGCTTAGAATCCAAGAGACCAGCCCGATCCAAGATATCATGGGCGTACTTGGCTTGACCAACAAACAAACCATCAGATGTGCGAGATATGTTAAGACCAAGGAAGTAATTCTGACGACCAAGATCCTTAATGGCAAAGTCATGAAGAGTTCGTGCAATAAAACGATGAAGCAGCCCAGGATTAGAATCTATCACAATTATATCATCAACATAGAGTAGAAGGAAAATGACAGAATTACCTCGATGTAAAAAAAATAAAGAGTTCGATTGGATCGCTCGAAACCCAAGACCAAGGACATAAGTAATAGAGCACTGAAACCAAGCTACAGGAGCTTGGTAAAGCCCATACAAAGACTTTTTTAACTTACATACATGATCTTGAAAACAAGGTTAACAAAGCCAGGGGGCTAAGCCATGTAAATTGGTTTAACATCGAGCTGATGAAGAGGCCACCGAGACTCAACATAGAGGGCCAAAATAACACGGACCATTGGCGACTTTGACAACCAGGCTGAAAGTATGATGAAAATCAGAGCCGGAATTTTATAGAAACCTTGGGCCATGAGACGAGCTTTGTACCACTTGATCAAACCATTAGAGTGATACTTAGTTCTGAACACCCATTTTGGACCAACAACATTAGTACGAAGAGGGAGAGGAACCAAATCCCATGTTTAGATTGAAGAGCATCAATTTCATCTTACATTGCCAAAAGCCACCGAGGAGACTTAATAGCAGATTTAAAACCTCGAGGTTCAGAGGATGAGCCTGTGTAGAAATTAAGGCAGAGGAAACAAGATTTTTAGTGTTATGAATCAGTCTCACTCACACACAAACAACACACAAACAGTATTGAATGAAAACCAACACATAAATCGGCCACAAGAAACAGGAAGAAAAAATGATGAACTCAGGGATTTTACGTGGTTCGATCAATGTGATCTACATCCACGGAGGTTCTATACACCTCAGTTCACTCCACTAATCAATCAATTACAAGAATTAATCCAGAAAACTAGAAACCCCAATTCACAGAACGAATTGAGCTTAAGAACCCTAGCAATCTAATTCTCTTGATTGAGTAATGTTTACAGAGGGAAAGAAACATGAATCAACTCGCAACTTCAAGTGTTTACAATGTATATAAAGGCTGGAGCTCGAATCAGGGAGTAGAAGTAGGTGTAACCAATTTTGTCTTCAACTGCTCAAAACTGCTGCTGCGAGCTTTCCACAACGGTTCTTCATGCAACGGTTTAATTCTGTTGCAAACGGCAGTTATAACAACCTTGACTCCAGTTTTCATTTTAACCTCTTTAACTGATCCGGCTAAAACCCGGTTCTCAACATTCTAAACCCGGTTCTAGAATCCTCAAAACCTCTACTACATTCCATGAACACTTGATGATATTGAACTAACATCTACATTTAGGATAGTGCGGCTTAAAATACCCGACTTGGCACGGGTCACCATTGGGTGAGAGACAGAGGAGCAGTTTACAGGATGGGATTTGACTCATGTGGTAGAACCAGGTCTGGCGGTGGCTCAATTGGAGCTGGTAGTGGAGTGATTATAGGTGGATCCAGGACGGGTTGGGCCACTACAGGCTCAGCAGGAGAAGACGGGCCCGTTTTATCAAGTAGAGGGCACAACCAGGAGTTATGCCAAGAAGATGGGCCTATCGAGGGCAGGATTGAGCCACTGCTAGTGGGTTGCAGAGAAGAAATTAGGCCACTGCAAGTGGGATGACTAGAGTCGAGGCCAGGCTCCAAGAAAGTGAGAAAATCCGTGGGAGAGGTTGGACAAGACGTGGAATTCAGACCAGAGAACAGAAATAATGATTCATCAAATTGTGCATGGCAGGTTATAAAAAACACGCAAGACCTCGGGATCGTAACATCGAAAACCCTTGTGGGCACTGCTAAACCCTTGTGAGGTACCAATTTATCAACAACATAATCCCATAAGTAAGGGAAAACACGACATCCGAATGGCCTGAAAATAGCATAATTTGGAGACACTTTAAACAATAGTTTAGATGGTGATTTATCAGGCAAGATAGAGGAAACACTCCGCTTATAATATAAACAGCAGTGGCAAAGACATCAAACCATAGAGAAGCAGGAGGATGAACATGAACATGAAATACCATAGATAACTCAGATTCAAAAATATGCAGGTATTTTCGTTCTGCCCTACCATTTTTTTGTGGAGTACAAGGACAAGAAAAACGATGAAGAATGCCATGCAAATTTGTAAAATTGTGAACCCGAGTATTGACGAATTCTATCCCCCCGGTCACTTTGAAACACCTTTAATGATGTGGGTGATTGCAAACAAAGGTGTGAAAGCAAACAAATGTTTAAAAAAAATCGATTTAGCATGCAAAAGGTAGATCCATTTAAAATATGAAAATCGTCCACAAAGGCTACGTAATAACGGTATCCATCGGCAGTAGGAATTAGAGCAGGGCCCTATAAATCACAATAAACAAATCAAGCACATGTTCTCTGTGCCAACTGGCAAGAGAAACAAACACCAGGTGTAGGCATCAAAGACTTAGCAACCAACTATCCAAGTTTATTTAATAAAGTAATCATAGAAAATAGGGCATGCCCCAATTAAGTGCCACAAATTATAGCTTTGAAAGCTTTACTAGTAATAACAACAACTAAAGCGGATGTGGATGTTATAGCTATGTTGGAATATCAGCCCGCGCTGAATGGACAGACAGGTCATCCTTGGAAAGGATAATCCTAGGGGCTATAGTCAATGTAAAATCAGCAAAACGACCTATCTCAAGAAACAATCTCGGAAATCTCACGACATGCGATCAATGAACGAACTCATTTTCAAGATGCCTAAAGCAGAACCCAACCAACATGAATAACCAGGACCCCCCGAGCAATCACCTTTGTATTCTCCGTCGTGAACTCAATCAAAGTGGCAGACAAGGCAAGTGCCTCTGAAGTAAGCTTCGCATGTGCGACACATGGCAAGCATGCTTTCTCGTACGACCTCGATGGGACGTTTGTGATTTGAAATAATCATAATGATGTTTCCCACCAAGATTTTGCTCTGTAAATAGAAGATGTTTATTTACAATGAGGGGAAAATAAAAATAGAGAGGAAAAACGATGTAAAAATAGAGAGAAAGTGAGGCTTAGTTAACTCAAACATTTGGTGATTCATCTTCAATTTAAATCTAGAATGAAAGAATGTCAACCTGCATGGATCATGTTTGTTCATTTTGTTGATGATTGTGTGAAGTCCTGACTTATCTAAAACAGCCACATCGATGCCACCTCCACACACATTACAACGAGTTTCCTCGTTCAAGAATGTATAAACCATGTTCTCATTTGCCATGAGCTAGAATTGCCTTTATTGTTCGATTTTGAATAGTAAAACACTTATCAGAGAAAACCACATCAACAAGATAGTCTTTAGTAAACTTGTTGATTGACAATAATTTTTTGGTTAAATGAGGAACTACCAAGACATCCAACAAATTAACATCACAAGTTAATTTACTAGTACCAACATGCAAAATAGACAGAGAATCCCCATTACCAACAATGACGCAATTATTACCCGTATAAGGCTTAGAAGAATCCAAGGTAGATTTTTTAGCAGTCATATGAGCAGAGGAACCAGAATCCATATACCAATCCGGAGTGAAGTCAGAAATATTGCAATTGGCACCAAAAGCATGAGCAAGATGAGCAGACGAGTCAGACGAATGGGAATTGAGAAACTGAGGACACTTATCGGCATAGTGCTCCCCACAACATATCTGATATCGAGGAACACAAGAATTTTGACCACCACAACCACCAGAATTATGATTGTGACCACGACCACCCTTAGAACCACCACGGTAATTGGTGGTTGAGCATTCGAAAGAGGGGCGAGACGCAGTCTGGCCTCCCCGATAATTTGTGAAAAATGCAAGTTAAGGAGTAGAGGGAAGCTCCATCAAACTAACTACAGTAGCAGCGTCCCACATAGATTGTTTATCTATGTTCAATTTTTTACCCTAATCCTAATAGATCAACCATATCTAGACTTTCGAATAAGGTGATTTAATTGATGATCCTAAAACCTAAATTGCAGAAAATAAATAATTAAACTAAACAAATGCTTAAAAAGAAGCAAGAAAACAATCACAAGAGATTCGATCAGATTAAAGATGTATCGGGCTTCGGTTTTAGTTACAATGTCCTATGTTTGGTTATCCTAATATTCTAGACTTTTAGACCGATTCTATCATTATTAGGCGGCACTACTCTAGTTAACCCTCCTCATGGACGATGTTAACATGTAGGTCAATTATGAACAATTACCTTCTCGGGCTAACTATCACATAAAAGACTCCCAATAGCTCCTATAACCGATGCCTACAAAAGATCTCACTCATCTCGGATGATTATTGGTACCTACACTATATGCTTGTAAGCCTATTAATAAAACTCTCTTCTTAGACGTCGAATTATTAAGCATGTAGAATAACATCAATTGACCAAATTGACAAAATTCATAATAATAAAACAAGCATATAGATAAATGATTAAGAACAAAGAATTAAAAGAATGAAATCAAAACATAGTTGATATGTAACCTACTCTCTCACCCTAGAACACAAGGGAATTAGTTACTCAGGTTTATCAATAACATACATATACAAACATCTTTGAATAAGAAAAAGAAATAAGAACAAATAAAACCAGGAATATTGATCTTTATCTTTGTCTCTCGCGTTCCTTGCTCATCAAACGACACAATATGATGAATTTGAGCACAAATCGACCAATTATGCATGCAAATGACATAAAAAAAAATTCTAAATCGATCTAAATGCATGCATATACGACGTGTATGAAAGCCCTTTATCAAATAAAAAAAACGGTGCATCAACATTAAAACCATGTCGTCTTTTCTAGGTTGTTCACCGTTATTTTTTTGTTGAATTTCAATTCAAAAGGGAGCCTTTCTACTTTGACCACTAATCTATGTGGCTGAGTTTGCTTCCTCCTACCTATAACCACAAATAACAAATTCTAATTACTTTTCCAAAATTAAAAAGTAATTGTGAAATTTCACACATATAGAAAAACAAAATTCAACAAGCAAATTCAGTTTCAATAATGAATTCAATTAACCTAGGAAATTATTTGGCTTTTTATAAATAAATGAAATTGTTTGAGACATAAACACAAGGAGTTGGAATTAAAGCAATCCAAAACCCTTAACACACTATTAATCAAGATGCTTACATGTTCCAATTTACCGGATTTAGGAATAATATATGACACCATATTATATTTGTGGGCAGAAATTCGAATCTCTCTTGGTTAGGGCTTGCTGGTTCTTCGCTGCTAATGGGATGAAAAGGCCAAGCTTTTTGTTGTTGAGTTATAGGTGGAGGGTAATATTGTACAGTCATTTTCTTATCCGGCCTTAACTAGACTATAATAGTAAATACCAAAGACGAACAATGTACCTTACCAAACGAATGTCATGTTATAATATAAAGTCTAAATCTACTAAACTATCTAATGACAACTACTAGCCCCTATCTTAATAAGGCTACCAAATGAGCCCAAACTGTTTATTGGTTTTAAATGTATGTATTGGTTGCACTCTAGCAGAGAAAAACGGACTACACTACTTTAAACCTAACATAAGCAAAGCATACAATCGGCTTAAGTGGAATGAAACATTTAGGATTTACAGATACATGGGTCCCATCAGTTAAATTTTTCACTGTGTTATTACCACTATTTCTTATTATTTCAAGGTGAATGACAAAACTTATGGTAGAACTATTCTCAACTGAGGTCTGGGCCAAGGTGACCAACCATTCCCTTATTTGTTCATGTTATGTGCTCAATGACTTCTTTTCTATGATTGTAACATACAAAACCTTGGGCCACTTTTGTAGTGCACGTATTATGCGAGGTTGTCGTGCTGTCTTAGCTTTTCTTTGTGGATAATAGTTTGATATTCATTACGGCAGTTGAACCTCAGCTTCTGTTGTTGGAGGTATAAAACGTCTTTTGCTTATCGGGATGGTTCAGGGGTCATAAGTTTATCTTAACTTGCCTACTTTTAATGTGAACACAAACAAACTCACTTTGGGTATCTGATACACGTAGTGCATGCATGCATTTAGACCATTTTATACAAGGATTTTGGTAGTGTTTGCAAAATAAATTAAGTGGTTTTGTGTGAAGTTTGATTATTTAGAGCCGAATGACGTGTTTACTTGCCTTGTAGAAATATTCTTATATTTTAGGACCAAAAGTTCATTGGAATGAGGTTCGGGAAAAGAAGCAAGTTAAATAGGGGCGAAGATGGCAGTTGTATGAAGTTGAAAGACCAACTGGGTGAGCCAAAGTGGCTCAACCCGGCTAAAGTTTGAAGAAACTTGGGTTAAAAGAGTAATCCGGGCAGATTGACTTAAATCAGTCGGGCATAAAACTGCTTAGTAAGATAAAACTCATTGTTGGCAAAGACCGGCCTGTCATCACCTAACCCAGCCGGGTAAAGTTCGTTCAGATCGGCCGGTCATTAAGATTCGTCTGGCTGGGGTTTTATGTCGGGTTACACGGTTTTTTTTTTTTTTATCTTTTGGGCCTATTTTTTGCCCATTTTAACCTCAATCCATCCCAGATTATAAATACAAGGTCTCAAGACCGATTTTGATCAGTTTTTATCATTGCAGAAACCTAGAGGGTTTGGATCGAAGAGCAAGGAACCCAATAGACTAAGATCGAGATCAAGATTTTGAATTTTGTTTGCGTTCTTTTATTTTTATAATTCGACAATGTTTGTCTATGAATTTTATTGAGTTTTATTTGTGCACATGAGTAGCTAAATCTTTTGTGAGGGTTGGAGACTAAATTACTCATCAACTACGTTTCGATTTTGTTCTTTTAATTCTATACTCCGTTTCAATGGTTTATCTTTATGTTTATTTTATTCTTATGATTATATCAACTTGATCAATTAGTATGTGGCTACAACTTTAACAATTAAATGTCTGAGAGGAGAATTTTGCTAATAGACTTGCAACATATAGCGTAGGTACTGATAATCGTCCGAGAGGAGTGAGGTATTTGCGTAGGCACTGGTTTAGGGTCTTTTGGGAGTCTTTAAGTGATAGTTAGTCCAAGTGGGTAATTGTTCATAATTGGTCTACATGTTAATATATACGTTTTCTTATCTTTTTGCATCCTTCATTGTTAATTGCTTCTTTTTATCCAAGTACTTGTTTATTTTAATTATTATTTTCTGCAATTTAGGGTTTAGTTTTATCAACAGTCAATCATAATTCGAGAGTCAAGATAGTGTTAGGTTATTAAGATTAGGGTATAAATTTGGATATAGGGCGCTCAATCCTTGTGGGTTCGACATTGTTTGCCATTAGCTACACTAGAACTGTACACTTGCGGTTTACTCGGTTAGAAAATAGTGCATCAATATCTTAAGGGGTGAATTTGCCAATCACAATTGAAGGATGATCTTCTAAATTATTCTTTATCGGAGGCAAAGAGGTCCTTATTATATCAGTTTTATATGTTATACCTTCCTATGCGATGTCATATTTTTTATATCCACCTCTGTGTGTAAAAATATTGAACAAGGTTGTTCAAGGTTCTAGCGGAGCTCAGCTTCAAATAATCGTGAGATGCATTGAAATATGTGGGAGGCACTATGTGAACCCAATGCACAAGGCAGTCTCGTGTTCAAACAGTTTGTATTTTTTTTTTTTAATAAAACTCTTGTAGGTAAAAAAATTTGGTGTGTCATTCCTTATTTGCATGTGCCTTGGGTGTTTAAAGCTTGTTATTTTAAACACATTGATGTTATGGGAGCTTGTATGGGATCGAACCTTCATATACTTAAAGATCTTTATTTTGAATTTTTTACTTGAAAATGGACTTTTGTGTCGAGTTGGTGACGACGATTTGTGTATTTCGGGATGCTTGGATCCCTGGTTCACCCTCTGGGTGCATACTAAATTTGTTGATCGTTCGGTTTTGGGTCATATGTTGGCTACTCTATTTAGTTTATCCTTTTGTAGAGACCGCGATATGGTGGGACTGAGTATCTTCTTAGATTCATTATCGGCAATTTAGGCAGTCATAGGTCATCAACCCTTTTCATTGACCATGAGGTAACATCCAAAGTGATATATTAGGCTTCATCTTATATTCTAAGTGTGTTTGGCTGGGTTTGAAGACAACTCATTAAGGGTTGTGCCCAACCACTCTTGTATTTGTTTATAACTCATTGTCCCAACCTCTTCAACCAATTACTTCTCTCTAATCAATAGTCACATATACCATAATAATCACAATACTTAATAATTAAACAACCAACATTTACAAATCTCTTACACACATCACATCACCTTTTATAATTAAATATTACCATCCAAACTATTGTCACTTCTACAATCGCCCATAAAACACATTTTTTTCCCAATAACCAGTTAACATGTTTTCCAACAAATAAGTTGTGAAAAAAGTGACCTTCTCATTTGAGTTACATTTACCTTGTTAGATAGCATAGGACAACTACTTTCTATCTCAACTTTTTCAGATTTTACTATGTAAGAAATGTTTACCTGAGTTATCCTATTGACCCAAGATAAAATGGCAAAACATAGACTATCTACTAGATAATAGTCCTACCCTCTACCCTAGGATAAATGAACAGAATTTGGGATAACATTGTGGAGATTTCATTTTTCCCTTCCTCTACTTTACAAACTTAAAACTTAGAAGGGGTCTTTAGGTAACAACACTCTTATCCAAAGCTCCATATATCACATAGTAAGGATAATTAACATACTTATCCAAACGTTATATGTTAGAGTAAAAATTGAAAATGGAATAACAATTTATATCTTATCATGTGAGGTTATCTTACTAGCCTAAATAATTACTCTTTGACAAGGTAAACATAGCCTTAGAGGCGAAATTAATCTAGCTCAATCCAAAAGCTTCGTTTACTGTGCTTGATTAGGTTAATTTAGGACTATTTATCCTTACACGTTTACTTTACTTGATTTTATGTGACAAGATATCTTTGGGGCCTAGGCTTTGACACAAAATTCAGGATAAACCGTGGGACACCAATCCCAACTTAATCCCGAGATTATATATCGTGCATATGAAACTACTTTTAACCTTAACGCTATAGAATAGAGTTCAATTTTTATTTCAGCCACAACGATGTATATAAGTGTAGGATATTAATATATATTATACAAAAATAGTTTAGAGAAATGTCATGTGGAAATTCCTTACTAATTGAATGCAAATGCTCTGAAATGGAGATGACCTTATAGACATGTTCCTTAAATAGCGGCCATCTCTGTCGCTTAGCCATAATAGTTGCCAGCATAATTTGATTTGAACCCCTTCTCATAGACGATGTGAGGGTTTTGGCTGAATGTTGTGTTTCCCAACCCTTAAAAAATGGAGAAATCATGCCCTAAACCTAAATGGTCCCAAACAAAATAAAAAATAGTTGTTCCTAATATAATAGATTTTAATAAAAAGTTGCGAAATCATTGAAAAATAGTGTTAATTTCATAGTTTAATATGAGGGTGTCATAGAAATTTTGCCTCAATCACAAGCCTTATCCTTCATAGTAAATATTGGATACTAAAATAAGGAGTATCATATCATTCTCAACTCAAACAAAGTAAACGCTTGATATCGTACCATTAATCTCATATCTTATCATTACAACACAATTCCAATACACAAAGGCCATGTTTGGTTGGGGTTGGGGTGGCAGGGACACTGTTGGCTGGGAAAAGTGGTTGGGGTTAAAAATGCGATGTTTGTTTAGGTGGCTGGGGAAGTGGTTGTATTATAAGATATATTATTTAATTATAAAAGATGATTTGATATGTATAAGATGTTTTCATTGATGATTGATTAATGATTAAAGTATTATTGAGTGTTGACAAATAATGTTTAGTTATTTATTTTAAATTTATATTTAGGAAATTTAACTTTTTACTTATAAAAAATTACAAAAAGGCATTTTTCTATCACCCACCTCCGTGTCTTTTTTCTTTCCCCTTTTTTTGTTTCTTTAATCTTCATTAATTTCAATATTTGCAATTTGGCACACATATGAACCCCATATGAGAGCCATTTCTCCTAGATACAGTAATATACATCAAATAAAAAGCTTTCATATTCTCCCATTAATATTCCCATTACCGCCATTGTTGTTCATCTTGGAAGCTCGATTCGCAGCTTATTAATGATGATTCTCTATCAATATATAAATAAAAATTTCAGATCTTAATCGTAAGAATCATGTTATAGTTGAGTCAAATTTCTCACTCCCATCTTCCCCTTTCTCCCTCTCTCACTTCACCACCCACCGCAAAAAATATTCAAAGTACTAAGGGGTTGGCCCAATTCATGCCCCAACCAAACATGTTCAAAGTAAACATGGCCAAAAAAATAAAATCTCGAAATCAAAATAATAAACTTTTTCTTATTACCATAATTGGGGAAAAAAAGAAGGTTAAAATGCAATAGCAAAAAGTAGCAAGAAGTAAGTAGTTGATGCATGTGATCATGTCTGCATCTGCTATCGCAATTTTTGTAGATTCTGTGTGTCAGTTTTCAGTAATTAATGAGGTAACTTATCTTGTTTCTTTTCTGCTACTGATCCGCAAAATCCAAAACACGCACCATTGACTTTGTCCATGTTTCATTATAAAATATTATTATTATTATTATTAGTAAATCAATGATAATATATTTTTTTCTTTTGGAAATTTGTTTTTGATCAGTTTATAAAAATATAATACATATTTAATTTTTTTTCCATATAATCTACGAGAAAAAAATCTCTATAAAACAAGTAGTTTTCTTGTGTACTGAGATACGTCGGATTGTGGGCGAATATGTGGGTTAGGCGTAAATTTTGAGGTTTCTTGTGCACAGAATTATGGGTAATCAGATATTAGTATTTATCTAAAAATATTAAATGTTCTGGGTAAATGTATATATCGTGGTGAAAATATATTACTTCCTCCGTCCCGAATGAATTTGCACACTTTTCGTTTTCGTCCGTCCTGAATGAACTTGTACACCCTTAAAAAAAAAAGTTATAACACAATCTTCACCCTCAAAATCTCCACCATCAATCTTCACCCTCAATCAACCTTTGAAAAGTCAACAAAATCCCAAAAAATAACTTTTTTCGTAATATGTGTGTCGATCCCCTGTGCAAGTTCATTCGGGACAGAGGGAGTAATTTTTATGCTGAAAGGTACAATTTGTTCTAGATAAATATATTATAATATTTTTATCCAAAACAAGTGATACATTTAAACATAAATTATGATACCCGCCCCCGAATTGCACAGTACAACTAGTGTGCATGCATGAGACTTTGCCGTGGTTTTTTTATTAGTGCTTATGCTGAAAAATATTAATTTTACTAAAAAAATGTATTATGTTGAGAAGGTAATACATTTCTTCAAAATAAATAACAATTTTTAGTATAAACAATAAGATTGTGTTTGGATTAAGGGATTTGAAATGAATGAATTTAAAATTAATAGGTTTCAAATCCACTCAAATTCTTTAAAAAACAGAACAAAATGAAATTCTGAATTTAAAAATTTATAATAATCCAAACGACAATAATGAATTTGAGACTAAGAGTTGTAAACTCATCTTCAAATACTTTTATCCAAATACAACATAACGTTTTTTCATTAAAAAACTTCATAAAGATCCATCATGCACTCAAATTATAAAGATCTGAGGCCCATAAATCTGGTATACATAAAAATTGTGGTTTTAGATTGTTTGTGCTCTTACGAAAATTATTAACATGTTACGACAACATATATACTCAACATCATACTTGTAATCTGATGTACGAATAAGACATAGAAGATAGACAAGCCTAATATCTAACCCTAAATATCGTAAGAGTTCATTTACTTCATATAATTAGCCTGAATAGGGACCAATTATTCAAGATAATTAAATGTTTACTTCACTGGTATTAAAAATGAAACTTATCCCGAATACTCGGGATTACACGAATTTCGAGTGAAAACGCCCCCATTATCAATCCCACCTATAGAGGTGGATTTAATAATCCTGAAGGCGGGATTGCATTAAATTACGTAGGTAGCCAAGATTGAACATTTTCTCCTTGAATTAAAACAAATCTCTTTCTTCATTAAACAAACCG
Source organism: Ajuga chamaepitys (assembly GCA_958295605.1). NCBI lineage: Eukaryota > Viridiplantae > Streptophyta > Magnoliopsida > Lamiales > Lamiaceae > Ajuga > Ajuga chamaepitys. The sequence goes on from OY282502.1 coordinate 21,676,977, forward strand.
TACGCAACAAAATAGAAAAGGAAGCTGTTGAGGCACACTGACACCGGAGAAACTCCCCTTACTGTCGCCGTTCGTTGACGCTCGTTCTGGAACGAGCTGGTTGAAAATTCGATGGTGACACATTAGCTAAAAGGAGAAAGTAGATAACCCCTTTGCCCGATTTAGCTTTTCTTTTTCGATTTCCTGACATTTTTTTTAAGCAAAAAATGAGTTTGATTCCTAAATACGCCTATTTCAAGTGACAATTTCTTGAAATACTCATGAGATTTTTTACCGTTTGGGTTAGTTGTATCTAACATAGATCTTTGTGTAATGTTTCTTGAAAAAAATTTGTGGCATACTTTTTTACCCATGAGAAATATCACATTTGCGCTCTTTGACTCTGTAATAACATATTTCTAATTTTTAATTTGTTCCCTTTTTTTAATTTTTAATTTGTTCCATTGATGATAATATAACATAATCACCCTTAGTAAATATTGGGTGAGATAATCCATATTATCCCAGCCCTTATTTTAATACACCATAATCTAATACACCCTATTATCCATAACTCAAAGTAAACGGGTCCTGAGTATACGAGTGTAGATATGTTTAGCGAAAGTCAAGGTCGATCATCAGAGAACAGATTAATGCAGTTTGATACCCTAATTTTCTAGGATTATCCTAACTAGACACTCGGATTGCAAGATTGATTTTAACAAACTAAATTATTTTAACTAATTGCTAACTTGACTAACGAGTAAATTCCAATTAACGAGAATGTATCCTAGGGCGTTGATTTCGTGAATTACTTCAATATTTATTAAGTTCAACTTATAGACTTTTAAACAAATGTTTAGTATCTATTAGACGACATTTAATTAACTTAGTCCTTCTCTCGAAGCGACTAAATCGTGGATTAGGACAACTACCCTCTCGAGTCAATTAATCCTAACAACTCCCAAAAGACCCTTAACTCTTGCCTACGCAGTCATAGATAATTACGCTATATGTTGTACGTCTATTAATAATTTCCTCCTCTCAAAGCGGAATTGCTAAATATATAAACTAAGCCTAAATTATCAAATTATGCTCAGTTATGGAATAAAACAAACATATAGATAGATACTTAAAAGCGGAGTCTATAAATCAAAACTTAAATCAAATATTGTCATAAAACACTATTCTCTAACCCCTAGGACACGAGTAGTTTAGCTACTCATGCCTAGTATTAATCAAATACAATAATTCATAAAATACATCGTAAAGAAATAAAGACTAGATAAGAAATAATTAAACATGATGAAGTCGGCTCGTCATTCTTCGTCTTCTCGTTCTTCAATGGTTCTCTAATTCTCCTTCAATATGTGTATGATGTGGTGTAGCAGGTATATCAGTAAAACGAGCATCACTTGTCCTTTTATAGGCTTCGGAATAGTCCTGGGGAGGTTAGGATCCGAATCCTACTTGAAACAGGAAAAACTCCAAAAACGAGCTTTTGGACGCGACCGCGTCAGTTGAATCTGTAATTTCCCTTGTTAGCCTTTGATGCGACCGGGTCACTTAATTCTGGGCTCGCCCTTTTCAGCTCTTTCGACACGACCATGTCGCCTGTTTTTGTTGTTAGGCCTTGTTTTTCGGCCCATTTCATGCGTTCTTCAACCGTTTATTCGTGTTATCTCATAAAGCCTTCATTTTGATCTTAAAACTATGAAAACACTACAAAACGAACCAATATGTGTCAAATGGTCCAAATTACATAAATTTATATAATTATTGACCTAATACGCATGTAAATGCTATAAAATAATATCCTAACTCGACCTAAATACATGCATAATTAATGTGTTTGAGAAGACAATACTAAAACATAAATATAACAACATTCATTTTATAGCAGCAATCATCAAAGATTAAGGTACAAATAGTGATTCCAGGTCTCATATATATGACAGGATTTATCCTTATCAGTCTCTGTCAAGATATTTTTTGATCAAGGGTTTTCTTCTCAATTTCATTTTCTTCTAAAGGCAAAAATGATAGTTTCATTTGAAATGATATTACTTGATTTCTAGTATAAAGTGAAATCTGTCTAAATTAATAATTAATCTAGCTAGGACCATGCACATAATTTATAATTTTATAGAGTGAATACATTTAGTTTCACTAAATCTGTTAAAATTTAAAAATTATATTTGTCAATTTACTATTACAAATAATAAGAAATCTCTAATTAAGCATTTAAAGCAACGCCAACAATCTATAATTTATTCTTATATTCGGTCTGCTTGTGGATTATTAAAATAAACTGTGAAAATCAATTCGAACCAATATAATATAAACCGTAGGTGTCTTTGCTTAAGGCTGGAAAATATTGAGTTATCGTTAACTGAGAAGTATATGAGTGTATTTTATTGGTATTAAGTTCCCTCAATAAATTGAGGGCAACCCAAAACAAATACACCTATTAAAAAATGGAAGAAATGGTATATATATATATATATATATATTTGAAGATATTGTTTTTCGATTTTCTATATTTCTACATAAAAATACGCAAAACTAAATATATCTATCTTCATATACTCAAATATATACTCCCTTCATTCCGGCCTAACTTGCCTATTTTGACCGGGCACAGAGATTAAAAAAAAGCAAATTTTATGGAATTTTTTTACTTTTTTAAAGATGGAGATTGATGGTGAAGATTTTGAGAGTGGAGATTGTGGAGAAATTTGCCATTTATGGACTGTCAAGTTAAGTTGGAACAAACCGAAAAGAAAAATAGGCAAGTTAAAGAATAGAATATCTTATTATATTATATGTGATATGGATGTGAAATCAAACATGGTCAAAAGAGGATTTCTTTGACATATTATACATAATAAATAGATTAGAAATGAAAAAAAAAAATTATATTTGCAACTTCTAAAAGTAAAAAGAAATTTGATTCTTACCAAATGTGACAACAACTTATCAATTATAGTCCAAAAGTTTAGGCTGAAATTACTTACAAAATTGTATCTATTTATCTATCTATCTATATATATATATATATATATATATATATATATATATATATATATATATATTATATATGAAAATAATTTTTTGAATTTTAACTAATATTTATTTAAATATTTTATTTGAATATTTCAGTATATGGAATGTAACGTTTCATACTTTTTCTTTATGTTCCTGCTTTTATTTATATTTTTTAATTTATCTAAATAAACTCATAAATATCTAATTTTCTCTTTCTAAAGTTAGATTCTCATTTGCAATTCTATAATTTTATTTGAATATTTCAGTAAATGTAATGTAACTTTTCATACTTTTTCTTTATGTTCCTGCTTTTATTTATATTTTTTAATTTATCTAAATAAACTCATAAATATCTAATTTTCTCTTTCTAAAGTTAGATTCTCATTTGCAATTTTTTACATTTCACTTGGTAATTTCTAATATAATTAATACATATTATTTTTCAATTAATCCTTACTTTAACAAAAAAAAATCTAAAAGTTATTTAATCATTTGAATACCAAATTAAAGTCTGCGGGTTCTTCAAAATATTTTCATATTTTATTTAAGTTTATTTATATAAAGTTTATGTTTTTCTTATGGATAGTTTATTTTTAAAGATAAATATTGATTAATGTTAACAAAGTTACTTTGGTTGTTAAGAGTAAAAAAAGACATAGTTGAGGTTGGTTACTGCGACAAAGTGTTGTATAGTTTACAAAGTCTAAAAAATATGTAGTTGAAGTTTTGTTAAAGTAAAAGAAAAAAAAAAGATTGAAAAGTGTAACAAATGTCATAATTTAAGTTTCAAAGAGAAAATTTCCTTAGAAAAATAATTTTACCAAAATATACATTTACAAAATATAAACAAGTAATTAAAAATAATTTTAGTAACAATTCTAATACACCATTATATATATGCTCAATGCTTCCGTATTTTTGTGATTAAAAAAAATTAGTTGATTTGATGATTCAATAAACTTATTATAAATTAGATATTTGATTTAATAAAATAGGAGTTTCATTATTTAAGCAATGATTTGTCTTTCTACGTAACTTAAATAACTATTTGAAAATTCATATCAAATTAAATCAATTGATTAGTTGTATTTTTATAAAGGACTAATTTTACTAATTTTTAGTTGAGCTCAAACCAAAATATTATTGTCCAATTCATAATAAACATTCAAATCTAGCATAACTATTTTTTTGAGGGATTTAGCATAAATAATTAAACCAATAAATAATCTACGTTTTTCAAATCACTTAGATCATTATAATATATACGATATAGATGTCAAACTGAATATCGTGAAAAGATGAATAATTTGACATATCATGCACAAAAACATATTGCAATGAAAAAAGTTTGTATTTTTAAAAAATAAAGAAAGTTACCAACTTACCAAAAGTAATAAGGAGATATCAATTATGGTGTAAAGATTTAGGAGGAAAAGTACTTAAAATGACATAAATACCTTTCATTTGGCTAATGTGTGTATCTATATATATATATATTTTTTTTTTTTTTTTTTCTTTCTCTTTGTTTGATCAAATTCTAATGTGTTGCTCAAGTTCTGTTGGATCGTTCTCTTAGTTATGTTTAATAAAAGTTTTGATTTATTCTTAAAAATTATTCAAGACATTTTTCCAACTTCATGAAATATTAATATTGATTGATTTACTTGTTACATTTTATTATTTTATTTTTTAAGTATGTTTAGACACGATTCGGTTTTTGGGTAACACTTGGTCTAAATAATCATACTTATGTGACTTCCCAATACATTTGAACAACTGCCATTGCCATGCAAACATGATTTTATTCTTTTCCCAAAACTTTTTATTCTCCTTATATTTTTCCTTTCCCTTTTCTTGGGAAAATGTATAACTCTACTCTTAAGTTAGACCCTTTGAATCGATGCGTAGTGCCTGGAATCCAAAACATAGGATGGCAATGAATGAGATAAAGACAAATTTGTTTGCTTTCAAATTCAACCGGCGAAGTGATATGGAGAAAGTCTTCTTGTTGGCACCATGGACATTTTAAAAGTGATTTGGTTGTCATGAAGGAACTAGGCTTGACAAAACAACCATACGTAGGAATTATATCTATTATAATATTCTTTAGAAAATAATATAATTAATTATTTTTTTAGAATTCTTCTTGGGTGTCATAATTTGTTTCCTTATTGATTAACTCTGGAGGTGGATCTATAAATTTATATAAACCCTAACATGCGCCTACTTGGATTAGGAGTCTATATGGGTCAGTCCAGAGATTAAATACAAGAAATAAAGATGGACCTATCTATGAATTAATTCTTCCTTGTTCAGCCCAGAATATAATTAATACATAAATATTAATTCATTCCACTAGAGAATTAATACTGACTCACCTCTTTATTCCCGAGTTGAGTGGGGGCTTGAATTAGACTTAATTAATCCCCGTATTTATGATATCGAAGATCCATTAATTAATTTAAGCTGTCAACCTCTGACAGCTTAAATTAATTAATTTCTTATTTATTCCTTAAGTAGTACCACTCAACCTTATTATTGTACCTGAACTTAATCAACCTGGGTTTAGTACAATAAACCTTTTGAGCTCCTTAAGGGATATCATCATCCTAAACGGATACGGTTACCTAAATACAAATTACCATTTATTATATGCAAGTTGCTGTTATCCAAAATACATAGTATAAATGTTATAACTTAACTCTTGCCCATGGTAAATCAAAGTGACACACAAACAAACATTCATAACTGTAATCTTATTTAGGCTTTTGATTATTATAAGTCACCGAGATCTCTAGTTCTTCACTTAGGTCAGACAAAAGAACTTATCTCACTGTGATCCTATCAATACGTAAATACGTACCAGTATGAGTAAATAGTTGGTAGCGTCGTTTCTTACTACCAAATTAATGTATAGAAATATACACTAAACCTTACCAACTATCCTACTTAGTAGAATGGTAAATAAGGGTCGATCCCACAGGGAACGGCCGAACAGTTTTGATTCCAATGTTAAGCAATTTATGATTAAATATGCAATAAGTAAATACTTAAGAAAACAATAAAGATGGGGGGAATTGATAAGTAACTAACAATCTACTAGTGACAAATAAAAGCAACTAAACACAATTAAAAGAAACAAATAATCAAAGACAATAGAAGAGAACTTTTTCGGTTTTTGGTTTTTGATAAAGCGCAACCCGTTATCAAGAAGGTACCAACCAAAAAAACAAATTGAAAGGTAAACAGATAATAAGACACAAGGTATACGTGGTTCGATCCGGAGATCTACGTCCACGGGAAAATAATGTCCCTACCTGGATCTTTCTCTTCTCTTCTTTTTCGTTTAGTTTACAGGTGGTTTTTCTCCGATTAAAGTTTCAACCCCTCTCCTCTCTCTAATTTTACTATTTATATCATATAAATCACAACCCTAACTATATTCCTACAACTAAGGTCGTCAAACCTGCCTTTGTGATTGAGAGAAGATCGTGGGCGAAATCTTCCAATCCCCCGTGCGCTGCTACCGCAACCTAATTATCAAATCTGTATTTGGGCCAATTACTGGGCTTGCGGTCCTAGACAACTTGGGCCGGGTATTGGTGTTGTAACCTTAGGCAACTGGGCCATACCTACCAGATGCCCCTCCCCCAAAGAAGCCGGAGCAGACGGATTCGGCTTGTAAAGTAGATAAAGTGGGCCAGAAGTGATGTGAAATAGAAGATCTGATTCTCGGAGTCTAGGGATCGGAATTTGAGAGAAGGCAAAAACACCAGAGTCCCTGAGCCGGAATTGAGAAGAAGTAACAACCCCGAGGTCCCGCAACCGGAGTCGAGAAAAAGTAAACCCCGAGGTCCCTCAACCGGAGTTGAGAAAAAGTAAACCCCGAGGTCCCTCAACCGGAGTTGAGAAAAAGTAAACCCCGAGGTCCCTCAACCGGAGTTGAGAAGCTTCTTCAACACGAGTGGTGGACAAAGTTGAGGCGCGTGACTGACAGATGTACACAATATTCGAGTAAGCGCGTGTGAAACGGCGCATATTGCGGGTTTCGAGGCGCGTGTATGGCACGTGAAGATTAGGATCGTTGATTTTAAACCATTGAATCTGCACCGTTGCTGAATTTATAAGAAAATGAGGGAAATCGAAACCCTTCACCTTCTTCTCTTGCAGTTAACTGAATCACGCATCAGAGAAATCCACAATTGTGCCAACTGTGAAGATAAAACACCACATCAACCAACCAAAGAAAACAAGTAAGTATGTCTATCTCATCTTCGTCTTCATCTAGGGTGGAGGAGGTAGGCGAAGAGGGGGAGCCTTTTAGAGCACCTCCTATACGGGTGATTTTCCCCTTGAATAGCGAAACTAGGCAAATTCACCGGGGTGATCTTAGTGAAATCAGAGTGGAGGCAGTAAGTTTTCCCCACTGTGAGGAGGAAGTAGAAGGGTTTGAAGTGGCAGGGGTGAGACCCACTGTAACCGAGACTCAAATTAGGCGATGGATTCCAAATTTTTTCTTACCCTTTGACCTTGAATTTATTATTCCCGAATATAAGGATAAAGCCTGTTGCCCTCCCAAAGGATTCATATCCGTATACATAGATCAACTGGCCGTAGGATTGAGGTTTCCTTTGTGGGACTTTTTAGTAAAGTTGTTAGAGTATTATGGGCTAGCTCTGGGGCAGTTAGGGCCCAATGCCATGAGGCAGGTGGTAGGATTTTTAGTGGAGTGTAGTAGGGGGGGTTAGTACCCAGTGTTAGTTTATTTAGGCATTTCTTTCAGCTGAAAACGATGGGGAGAAATAAAGGTTGGTATTACCTTAACCCTAGACCAGGTAAGAGATTCAAAGTAAAGAATCCGAGCAAGATTGAAGGATGGAGAAGCAAATTTATTTACGTTAGGCAGGAGACAGTTCTACCGAAGTGGCAGATGTTAGAGGTAGTAGATAGTGCCCCGGCAGGGGAACCTAGAGGTGTGGATGTACTGAAAAAAAGCCGATGTTCTGGGGTCCATATTTTCAAAAGAAGTCCTGGACGGAGCTGGGTTGAGCCCCTATTATTCCAGATGGGCTGCTGGGACTTCGGATCCCCAAGAGAAAGACACCCCAACGGGGACTGACTCTGACGAGACGCCAAGCGTAGCTGAGAGAGAGAGGTCGAGAGCCGGGGTAGAATTAGAGGGTAGGACTTTTATTTCTGTACAAATTGTGTAAGATAAAATTGTAATTTCTCTGAACATATGACATGTCGTGTGCAGTGGGTAAGTTCAAGAGTGCCGCGAAGAAGGGTACCGAAGCCAGCTCCGGTGGGCGAGATGATAGATCTAAGACCCCGGAGCTACAGAAAACGACAGGGGGGGGTGGTCACGGAGATGACCACGAGGACAACATTCCACTCTCGGGGTTGACTCCGAGCGCTAAGAGAAGGATCACCTCTCCAACAACACCACCGCCTCCCAAAAAGGCGCACATGACCCCGTCTCACGAGGTATCTACGTGAATAGTGTGCTATTACGTATTGCACAAGCCCATCATGATAGTGAGATAATGCAGGAACAAAGGACGGAAATAACTGCGGCCGGTGCCGAGCTGGAACAACTGCTGGAGCCAATCCGCGGGCGGGTGGGAAGGTTGGAAAAAGAATCTTCCCGAGACAGAATAGCCGAACTGGAGGTCGAGGTCACCAAATTACGTGCCGGATTCGTGGAGGCCCAGAAGAGTGCCAGAGTGGCCCGAGACAGAGCAGTACTTGCTGAGAGAGAGACAGCGAGACTGTGCGAACAGGCTGTTGAGGTTGCCGTGATCTGGGGTGACCTAACAGCAGCGCGGGAAGAGCTGAACAAGGCGATCGTGGGCCAGGGAGCTGTGTTAGAAGCCTTCGCCGAAAAATTGATGCAAACAGAGACGTTCTTGAAGTTCCTAAGCACATTCGTGGCTGCGGGTGACACAGCTACAAAAAGCGAGCTGTTGGAGGCCATATATGATAAATACCCGGAGGTCAATGTTTATGACGAAGACTTCGGGTATAACTATGATGCAGTGGGAAATGAAGATGGGGCATATTTCGATGCGTTGACAAAAGCACCGAAGTGGCCACTGATCGAGGCCTTAGCTAAGAAGAACACGCTCTTAACTCCCAAAGTGATCAAACGGTGTAATGAAGACCAGGATAAAGACTTCTTGGGTTTTCGCAACGGTTTTTATGTGCGGGAGTTAAGGAATCGAGCTCCCATTCCCCGTAAAGGAGCCGTAATGCCTACCGACGTGGTTGGAGGCTCTGGCAAGGCAATAGAGGTAGCCGGGGACGTTGCAGAGCTCTCGGGTGTAATAAGGACCACCTCTACCCCTGGAGAGGTCAGTGACCTTCCGACTCATGAGCAGAATGTAGAGTAGATGATCTGTAAAAAAATTCCGTTGTAATTTCTTGCTTTGTAATGAGCAACTTTGTATTTCCAGAGAAATAAACAATGTTGAATCAGTTTTATGGATATCAAATGTCTCAATATCTCTTATTCGTAACAATGTACATGTATTTGTACGGTCTAAATACCGAGGTGTCTCCTTTGCCAGGAAAACATTGAAAACCCATATGAGGTAATAAAGCAGCTTCAATCATCAATAGCCTGGTTACAGAAAGACCGGGATATCTGGATGTTGCAAGAAGTACCGTGGTTATCGAAGAAGTTAGTATCAGTAGAAAAGAGGTGCGCAGAAGCAGAAAGCTCGTGGACAGAAACTGCACAACAAATGCGGCAGTATAAAGCAGAGTGCGTGCTAAAAGATATGGAGTTGGAGCAACTCCGCATAAACCAACAAGAGTGTGAACACTTGCTTATTGATGGCGTGCGACTATCAATCCAAGAGATTCGTGCTCGGAGAGCAGAAATTCGGGGAGACGTCCAGCAGCGGAGCAAGCAAGGCGATGCCAATAATCCTGAAGTCATAAGGAACCGATTGGTGTTAGGATTTCTTGTGGAGCTGCAAAAGAAAGTAGAGGCCCGGAACGAAGCTTTAAACATTGCAGATCAGGAGGAACAAGAACACAGCAACGGGAAGAAACATCGGGGCAAGAAAACAAAGGCTGGTACTCGAGAGAAGATGTTGTCTGAGGACCACACCCTGGTTGCAGGGAAAGCCAAGAACATGCCCGAGGTGATGTCGGGTCTCCCCCAAGAACCGAGAGAAACACGTGTGGCTGAGCCGGAGGCCAGTGGATCAACAGTTATAGCCTTGGCAAAGGAAATTGATGGGATGCCTGTAGAAGAGTGGGATGCTGTAGAATGGGCAAACACTCCGGGGAGGAGATGGAGAGCAAACCAAGTGTTTCGGAAAACAACAGAGCCCCATCAACTTAAGACCGAGGAATACTTAACTCAAACCCCCGAGGAGATGGATCCCTTAGCACCATTAGAATGGGGCCATGCGGAATGGATCATTATGTCGGGCCCAAGTAGAAGGTCCGGGCATCCTGCAACAGACCGGGGTCCTCAGGGGACAGGTAATAGGCGTGGGACCGGGGTCCTTGACCGAGGCGAATTAGGGCGACGTCGGAACGCGCAAGAGACTTCCCAGAGGACTAGAAGTGGTCGATCAGAGACAAGGCGACGAGGTTTTGCGTTTTGGTTCGGAGAGGACTCCGAACAACGTCAGTAGGGAATAGGGTAGCCAGAAACCAATCAAAATAATGTAGTGAAAAATAATTAGTTTGTTGTAACAGCCATACGGAATATATACATATTATGGTGTTTAAGAAAAAACGTTTTTTTTTTTTTTTTTTTTTTTTTACTATTATCTTATTATGTTTGAAAATAAAAACACTTAAACATATTACCAAGGACGTGTAAAGGAAACGAGCTGAAGTCCGGAGACAGATTAATAACGCCTTGTATTCTTTGATCGAGTGGGATGGAATTTAAACAAAACCCTGAGGTTTGATCATGTAACTTGACTGGGTCAAGGAGGTGAGTAATGGAGTCCGGAGACATGTTTTATATACCCGACGGATCGAAAACAAATGTTCGGAAACATGTAATATAAAGATATCGGGGCGTCCCCACGGTATCATAAACAAACAATAGAAAGATGAGAATAGTATTTTTAATTGAGCAAAACTTGTCAGAACCATGTCAGAATAAAAACTAATTATGCAAGAAACAGAAAGCAGAAGTAAAACTAACAATGTTTAGAGAAAAAAATTTCGAAGGTTAGTCACATGCCAAGTCCGAGGCACTGGGGTGCCATCGACGCGTGCAAGCTGATAACTCCCGAGGGGATAGACAGTAACCACACGATAGGGTCCTTCCCATGCTGCATGGAGCTTGCCTTCAGGACTGGCCTTACTGGCAGAATTACGCCGGAGCACAAGATCACCGACCTTAAACTGTGTGCACCGAACTCGAGCATTGTAGTACTTCACTGTTTGCTGTTTATACTTGGCTTGTCGAATAAGGGCTTGTTCCCAGCGATATTATACTTCGTCAAGGTTGGTACGGAGAGCGTCCTCGTTCTGTTCCGGGTTGAAAGTCAACACCCTAGGACTGGCTACTCCGATTTCTGCCGGGATGACGGCTTAGGAGCCATAAGTTAGGCTAAAAGGAGTTTCGCCTGTAGAAGAATGTGGCATAGTGCGATAAGCCCATAATACCTGAGGTAGGGCATCAGCCCAAAGTCCTTTAGATTCGCCTAAGCGTTTTTTGATGCCTTCAACAAGTGTTCGGTTTGTCACCTCGACCTGGCCATTAGCCTGGGGGTGAGCCACTGAAGTGAATGTCTGTTTAATGTGTAACTCTTCGCACCAAGAGCGGAAAGGATCATTCGCGAACTGTTTCCCATTGTCAGAAATGATGGTGTTAGGGATACCGAATCGGCAAACAATATGCTTCCAAACAAAATTAAGGATTTTCCTTCCAGTGATGGTAGTGAGTGGTTCGGCTTCAACCCACTTGGTAAAGTAGTCCACAGCGACCACTAGGAATTTAAAACCACCTGGAGCTAAAGGGAAAGGACCCACGATGTCTATGCCCCATTGAATAAAAGGCCATGCGCTCTGTATGCCTGTCAGCTCTGTTTGAGGTAAGTGTTTAATCCGTGAGTGCCGCTGACAATTCTCGCATTTCGCCACTAGGTCATGTGCATCATTAAAAAGAGTAGGCCAATAATACCCCCACCGGAGTGCCTTTTTAGCGAGAGTCCGGGACCCAATATGGTTTACGCATGAGCCTTCGTGTAATTCCTTGAGGATGTAGTTGGCCTGAACCGGGTCGAGACACCGAAGACTGGGCTGGAGGTAAGATTGTCTATACAAGACCCCGTCATGTAAAGTGTATTTTGGTGCTTTCAAGATTACCTGGCGAGCTTGTAACTTGTCATCGGGTAGGGTGCCGTCCTGTAGGTATTGGACAATGGGTGTCATCCAAGTAGTTTTGGAGTCAGTGATTACCGAGACAGTCTGTTCATAGATAGACTGATGAGATGCCTCTTCTACAAGTATATCGGAAGGTATGCTCGAAGGGACCGCGGAGGCCAGTTTGCTGAGAGTGTCAGCTTTTGTGTTCTCTTCTCGGGGAATCTTGTGAATGTCGGCAGAGGCAAATGTGAGCAGGAGACTTTTAGTTAAAGCCAAGTACCGTTTCATGGTTTCCTCCTTTGCTGTATATGAGCCATTGATTTGACTAGAAACCACTTCGGAGTCAGTATATACTCGAATGTGTAAAGCTCCTAAAGTCTTTGCAAGGCGAAGACCCGCAAGAATCGCCTCATATTCAGCTTCATTATTCGTGACTTTGAAGTTAAAGCGTAAAACATACTTGACTTCAACGTTGTCGGGCCCATTGATGATGACCCCGGCACCACTTCCCCGGGTAGCGGATGCACCATCTACATGGATATGCCATCATTTGGTTTCGATACTGAGATCAGTAGGGGAAATGTCTTCAGGACGCGAGTTGGAGTCAGGACCCTCAAAGGTAGCTTATGCTAGAAAATCAGCCAGGGCTTGGCCCTTAATAGCGCGACGAGGAAGAAATTGAATATCATGCTCTCCCAGCTCTATTGCCCATTTAACGAGTTGACCGGAGTGGTCTGGCTTACTCAGGATTTGACGGATTGGTTGGTTTGTGAGGACGTTTATAACATGTCCTTGAAAATAGGGGCGGAGGCGGCGGGCCGCCATAACTAGTGCCAATATGGTCTTTTCGATGACTGAGTATCGGGTTTATGCTCCTTGCAAGGCCCGGCTAGCAAAATACACAACCTTCTGGGTCCCGTGGTCGTCGCGGACAAGAGCTGCGCTGATGGCTTCATCAGAGGTGGACAAATATATGTATAGGGGTTCTCCAGCGATCGGGGCGGAAATAATGGGAAGTTGGCTGATGTGCTGTTTTAGGGCTGTCAAAGCTTCTTCACATTGGGGAGTCCACTCAAATTTCTTAGCCTGCCTTAGAATCTTAAAGAAAGAAAGTTGTCGTTCAGCCGCTTTAGATAGGAACCTGTTTAATGCAGCCAATCGTCCGGTAAGGCGCTGAACATCTTTTTCTTTCTGAGGTGTCTTGAGGTTGAGTATATGCCGAATTTTGGAGGGATTAGCTTGTAGTCCCTGAGGGGAGACCATGTATCCTAAAAGTTTCCCTGAACCGACCCCGAAGGTGCATTTTGCTGGATTTAAGCGGAGATTATGGCGTCGAAGTATATCCAATGTTTCAGCAATGTCCCGAACACATGCATCGAAAGTTCGACTTTTGATGACTAGGTCATCGACATAGACCTCTACATTTCGGCCAACTTGGTCCTGGAAGACATGGTCCATCAACCGTTGATAAGTGGCTCCGGCATTCTTAAGCCCGAAGGGCATCTTTTTGTACGCAAAGATGCCGAAGTCCGTTATAAATGCTGTCTTGATAGCATCCTTCCTATCCATGTGAATTTGGTGGTATCCCTTATAGAGGTCCAAGAAACAGAGTGCGGGATGTCCGGTAATGGCTTCGGCCTTTTGGTCGATAGGAGATAGCAGTCCTTCGGGCATTATTTATTCAGATCGGTAAAATCCGCACACATTCTCCACGTATTATCAACCTTCTGAACTAAAACAGGATTCGCCAACCAGGTCGGATAATGGACCTCGAAAAGGTATCTGCCTTCACCAATGCTTCAACCTCTATGCGAATAGCAGCTTTTCTGTCGGCAGCAAATTGTCTGCGTTTCTGCTGTACCGGTTTGACTGTTGGGTCAATGTTCAATTTGTGGGTAATCAAGTCCGGTGAGACACCGGGCATGTCCAAGGGTGACCAAGCGAAGACCTCGGAATATTCTCGCAGTATCTGAACAATGGCGCTGTGAAGTAGAGGTAAATGTATAGCACCGACCTTAACAGTTCGCTCGGGTATGTTTGGATCGAGAGGTACTTCTACTACCTCATCAAGGGGTTGAATCGGGATTGATGCAAGTCCAGGGGTATCTATTTGAAACTGGGGTCGAGCCGTCTGTGTAGTTCGCGGTTTGAGTGCAACAAGCATACACTGCTTAGCCATCTTCTGATCACCACGGATGGCTATTGTTCCGTAAGGTGAGGGGCACTTCATCGTCAGATGAAACGTGGAACATATGGCTTGGGCAGGAGTAAGCCAATCTCGTCCAAGAATCATATTATACGGAGATGTAGATGACACCACGTAAAAATCAACAAAAACTGTTTTGATGGCAGGATGAGTACCTACCGAGGCTGGGAGATTAATAATCCCTTCTACCCAAACTTCCCCCTGTGTAAATGTCTGCAGAGGCCCTGGAGCAGGCTGAAGCAGATCCCGAGATATGCCCATTTTTTGGAAACAATCTGAGAAGATAACACTCACGGCCGCACCATTATCAACGTACACCCGTTTGATTATAATATTTGCCACGGTCATATCAATGATTATAGCATCAGTGTGGGGTGTGCGCTCGGGTACAGGGTCGTCCTCGGTAAAACTTACTGTTTCAGTGTTGTGGAAACGCTTGTGACGGGGTTCCTCGGGAGGAGGTCTGTGAGCTTCTGCAATAAGAGCTTTGCGGGACACTCCCGCTGGCTGCGTACCATAGATCATATGAATGACGCTATTAACAACACGAGCTGGAGGGTTAGTCCCTTCTTCTTGAGGAGGGGGAGCTGGCAATAAGCGAGGTTGTTGCTGCTGAGTATTATGTCTACTTCCCTGATCTTGTTTTGGGTAGTGGCTATTCCCGGATCGATTATTCGGCCATTGTGATCGACCTTGTTGTAAGCTACGATTATTATAGCTAGCTCGACTCTGTTGCTGGTTTCCACTTCGGTGCTGTTGTCGATTGTCTGATTGAGCAATATACTGGCGAAAATATCCCTGCTTTATGCACTCTTCAATTTCTTTGCTGAGTTCTCGGCATTCTTCAGTATCGTGCCCGTGGTCATAGTGGTATTCACACCACTTGGTGCGGTTTCGTTTGTCAGCCGGTGCAGTCATGCGAGGACAAGATTTTAGATCAGCCTTGTGGATGGCATGTATTTCGGTTCGGGACCGATTCAAAGGTGTTAGTTGAGGTAGATCGTGACGAGTGTCTGGTCGCCCTCTGCCCAGTCGGTTGAAGGCGCTGGTACGAGCATTAGACCCGGATTGTCCTTTATCTGATTGTCTCTTAGCAATAGATTTTTCCCTCTTACGCCGGGTTTGCTCATCTGCCTTAGCGAACCTCCCAACCACATGATAGAGAGCTCGGGTAGTAACGGGAGTATTACGGACTAGCTCGGTGTACAGTGGTCCGGCTCGTAATCCATTCATGAAGGCTGTGATAATGATGCTATCTGGCTGATTTCCTACTTTCAAACTTTCAGTCGTAAAACGTTCCAGGAACTGAGAGATGGTTTCTCCTTCTTTTTGTTCCACATTCATCAGATCGGCCAAAGTGGACATGGGCTTTGCACGTGCTTCGAAACGTGCCCAAAAGTGTTCAGCAAGTTCTCTAAAAGAGGATATACTATTACGGGGGAGTGAGTCAAACCAAACTCGAGCCTCATCCTGAAGATACTCGGGGAAGATCTTACAATAGTGAAGAGATGCGGTATGATCTCGACTGAGCATGTTGTGCCTAAAAGCCCCAAGAAAATTGGCCGGATCTCCAGTGCCGTCATAAGGTGGTATGGCAGGTCTCTTGAACCCTTCGGGAAGGGGCGTAGCCAGTATTTCTTGGGAGAATGGGGTGATAATGTCTCCATTGGCGTCAAGGCCTAGAATTCTATCTAGTTCAACATTGCGTTGTACTCGCTCATATTCCTGAAGATCTAGAGTATGGGGATTGGCATAACGAGCTTTCTTAGTCGCGTTAAGTGGACGGCGACGATCAGCGTCGGCAAGTTCTTCATTGCGTTGTCTTGACCCATTAGAACTCCCATGGTCCTCGGGAGAACCGGGTCGTTCTCGTCGTCGGTCCTGACGCCCATGGTGCACTGGATCTTGTTGGTTGAGCGGGTTTCGACGAGGTGGATGCGCTATGGGGTTGGTAGCGTGTCCAGCAGGTCCATCAGGGTTTAGGCGATTGGCTTCCCAGTCTTGGAGAACATGAGCATGTTCTTGTAGGAAAGCCTGGAGTAGTTCCGGAGTCATCTGAATATTAACCTGCGGCTGTGTAGCAACAGGATTAGGATTTTGTATATCTTGTGGAGGTAGAGGTAAGAATTGGTCGTCCGGATTCACAACCGGGCCTTGGTTGCCCTGATGATGAGATGTATCTCGCATCAGCGATTGCCTCGGTGGCAAAGTTTGATCCACGGGTGGATCTTGATTGATTTGATCACCTTGGCGAGATTGAGTTAAGCGAGTGGTTACCATGGTATAACAAGTGCAGTATCAATATTAAAATCCAGTCGTTTTCCCACAGACGGCGCCAATACCCGGCCCAAGTTGTCTAGGGCCGCAGGCCCAGTAATTGGCCAAAATACAGATTTGATAATTAGGTTGCGGTAGCAGCGCACGGGGGATTGGAAGATTTCGCCCACGATCTTCTCTCAATCACAAAGGCAGGTTTGACGGCCTTAGTTGTAGGAATATAGTTAGGGTTGTGATTTATATGATATAAATAGTAGAATTAGAGAGAGGAGAGGGGTTGAAACGTTGATCGGAGAAAAACCACCTGTAAACTAAACGAAAAAGAAGAGAAGAGAAAGATCCCGGTAGGGACATTATTTTCCCGTGGACGTAGATCTCCGGATCGAACAACGTATACCTTGTGTCTTATTATCTGTTTACCTTTCAATTTGTTATTTTTGGTTGGTACCTTCTTGATAACGGGTTGCGCTTTATCAGTTTTCAAGTAATAAAACAATCCACCCTTGATCATGTTTCCCCTTGGTCTTGGACGATTAATGCAACTATGTGATTAAATTGTGATTCTAGCCCTTATCTCAAGGCTATTAACAAGCTCTAATAGCCTTGCTGTCCCTTAATCTTAGTTAATCAAAATAAGCTCTTCGACTAACCCTATTCAATTTAACCGAATCCTCGAACAAGCTCTCTTGGATCCAATAACCAAATGCATTAAACACTAGGACAACGAGATAAATTTAACATAAAACTCGCAAGCTCGGTTTTAGTGGTTGAACTTTGTGTTATCCCCAATAAATAAATCTATTGTTTCCTACACGGGAATCGGAAATCCTACAATTACGGATAGTAATTTCCTATTCTAGCAACACATTCACAAATCCCTTAAAGGGTGATCAATCCAATAATCAATTCATAAATGTGACTCAATAACAGCAAATAACACAAAACACTTGAATACACAATAATCTCGGTAACATTAACCGCAATAATCACATCAATGTCTTCAACTCAAGGTTCCACAATGATCAAGGATGAACTAAAGGGTGCTAGCCACCCATATTTACTAATACAATCAGAAAATAACTAGAAACATAAGAAAACATGATAAATTGAAAGATTAAACCAAGAACTTTGGGTTGAGGATGAATTGGCCTTCAATCTTCTTCCCAATGTGTTCTTGATGAGGATGGAGGCTTCAAAGTGGCTGGAAATGTGTTTTGAAGGTAGGTCATTTTCGAATAGGAGGATATATATATAGGGGGAGAAAGTGTTAGCTCCAAATTAGGCAAAAACGTGCTTGGGATTTTAAAACAGGGAACCCCGCCGCGGCCGTGGCACAAAGATGGCCGCGGCCGTGGTGAAAACAAGGGTTTTGGCCCAATTTGGGGCCGCAGCCGTGGTCTAGCTTCTGCCTCGGTCGTGGTCTTGCTTGGGCTGAATTTGCCTTTCTTCTAGAGGACTGGCCACGGCCGCGGCTGATTCAGACCGCGGTCGTGGGGTTTGGCTTGCCACGGTCGTGGTGTTTGTTTGCCTCAGTCGTGGCAAATGATGCTGAAATGCAGCCTTCTCTGGAGGATTGACCACGGCCGTGGCGTTGGACTGCCTCGGCCGTGGCTTGAGCCACGGGCGTGGCCTGAGCCACGGGCGTGGCCTCACCACCTCGGGCATGGTCCCCTGTTTTTCCTTGTTTTCTTCTTCCTTTGAGCTCGATTTGTCAATTTGAGATCTTCGAACCTGTTTTTCGGCCTTAATTCACCTGTCTTGACATGGAAATGAACCAAACACGTCAAATTACCCAATGAGAAATAACCGCACAAAACACACGTGAAAATGCATACAAAAGTCCGTAAAAAGACACTTAAATTGACCTAAAAGTGTGTGCACTACCACGTGTACCAATAGTCAAGATAAATTATTCCGACTTAATACTGCAGCCTAAACTAACAACTCGTCATCAAGTTGTCTGAGCTGTGATTTACATTTTATATCTCATTAAGTTTAACCAATCATATGATCTTCTGTGATCTACAACACACCATATGATCTACTTATTTGCAAGAGATATGGGGACACATACATAGTGAAAGTGCAAATATAATCAGATAGGAGATAAACAATGAATAACTAGAAACATAGTATATAAAAGGTTTTGCTTTCAGTATACAAATCCAACACCATCTTCTGGCAGGTTCACCGAAACAACACTGTGGATCCGATTATATGACCTCCCTAGAGCGGTTCAAATTGAGAACCACCCCAAGATGAAAGGGCAAAGGGCAGGTCGATTTATTTTTTTGGATAGAACTTCAATGTATGGTTTGGGTTGTAGCATTCATATGAAGATTATGGTGCCTCGTGATAAGCCACTATGTAAGGGTACTCATGTTATGGTTGGACAAGGCCAAAAAGTTTGGATTCCGTTCAAATACGAGAAAATCATGTCATTTTGTTATATATATGGTCACCTGGGTCATATGAAGCGCTAATGAGATCTTGCTGACCAATCTCTGGACCTTCAAATCCTAGATACAAATCTGCCTTATAGAGAATGAATGAAAGTGTCGCCACTGAAACAAGTTCAAGTCCGTACTGAAGAGTTTACGAAGCTGGGAGCCAATGACCCAAGTGGCAGCAAATTGTTTGAAAACTTTATCAGACCTCGTCAGATTACGGACGAACATACTGAGGACGACTCCCGATCAATCAATCCAGATATCCCTACCCATTTGACGGAAAGTTTACAGAGTGTTGTTGTTAGTACCAATAATTTAGAAGTGGCAGCCCATGCAAATAAGCTCTATCAGGAAGTCTCCATGCAAAATAAAGGCAAAAGCATATCGAGCACATTACCCAATCCAACCAACACATGTCATAACCCACTTACCACTTCTATATCGAGCTCACCCCATACCATGTGAATGCTTTCAAACTCAAATCCCATGCACATCACACTCTCTCCCCAAACACACTACCATGAAACGCAACATATTTTCCCTACCTCATCTCTACCACCTCGACCTACCACTACCAAGTAAACCCCATCGCACTAGTACATTCAAACCACTTCACCATACCCGAAACAACAATTACGACACATAGCCCACTTTCCCAAACATTAAAAACGGCCACACCCAATACCACTATCATTTCCAACCTTACAACCTCTTCTGATACAGCCTTTACCACCCAATCTACTCGTACCGTGGTATCAAACTCTTCCTCATCTCATCCATCCCTGAAACACACTACGATCCTACAGAAAATGTGTCATGATACCATGCAACGCCACCCTACAGATACTCATCTACCTACCTCCTGACACCAAAAGTTGAACGCCAAGCCCTTCCCAACCGATAGAAAACTGCAGACGTCCAAACATTCTCAAGCGGATCACTAACCACGATCCACACTCTATATCGAGAGCTAATATCTCGCGAAATCAGAGACGCGATGACGAAGGAGGTGATGATAGGTCAGTGAAATGCAATCGGGAAAAGAATAATCAAATGATGTTGAATCGGTGACTGTTATCCAGCCATCCAGGTCTAATGAGTATCCTGTCTTGGAACTGTCGTGAGCTTGGGTACTGGGCAATAGTTCGGGAATTGCAGAAGATCCTACACTAGAAAAATTCGAGCGTAGTTTTCCTCATGGAGATGAAATTTACAATACGTTTTAAATGATAGTCGGTTGAAAATTTCAGTATGTTTTCTACTGGAATGTGACGGGGACCGATAATCTCGGAAAGGTGGCATTTGTGTATCGTGGAAAGAACCATTTGATTTAAAAATCTACTATTTTTCAAAGAATCATATTTCAACGGATGTATTAGTGGAGGATTAGAATCACCCATGGCATCTCTCGGGCACTTATAGTGGCCTGACCAATATTTACTATCAAAGACGAGAATTTTTATAGGGGTAGCGACCATGATCATTGTGGCTTGAAGTCGGGGATAGGAACACAAGGTTTTTCCATCAGAAATCTTTGAACTGGAAGTCACACGATACTGTTTTACAAATCAAGGATCCTGGGTTGTGGCTTGAAGATGAGGCTCGGATTGCTATAGTTATGTGTGAGTACTTCGTGGGGACTGTCAAACGTCAGCATGGTGCTTGTAGAGGTTAAGTTGATAGTGACTGATCGTATGAACCTCACTTACACGATACCATATATTGGGATTGAGATTCACCAGGCTTTAAAGCAAATGCCTCCAATCAAGGCCCCCGGGCTAGACGATATGCCTCCTTTATTTTATTAGAAATTTTGGAATGTTGTAGGGTCTGATGTTATCTCTACTTGTCTTATTATTCTTAATAATGGTCTTGACCCCTCTTTCTTGAACCGTACTTTTATTGTGTTGATCCCTAAGATTAAGCACCCTGAAAACCCTAAAGACTTTAAGCCTATTAGCTTATGCAATGCTATCTTTCATATTATTACAAAGCAATAGCTAATAGGATGAATTTGATACTCCCTGAGGTGATATCGGTACTCCGAGCGTATTCATCCTTAACCAATTAATAACTAATAATGTCCTTGTTACTTTTGAACTATTCCATCATATGCGTACTAAGAATAAGGGTAAAAGTGGTATTCTAGGTCTGAAATTAGATATGAGCAAAGCCTATGACAGGGTGGAATGAAGCCTCCTTCAGGCCATCCTATTAAAAATGGGTTTTGCCCGTACATGGGTTGATCTTGTTGAGACAAGGGTGTCTTATTCAGTGTTAGTTAATGGAGACCCTACTGAATCCTTCTCTCCCAGGAGAGGGCTTCGACAGGGCTACCCTCTCTCACTTTAGTTGGTTTTTGTGTTGTGAAAGAGATTTACAGCACTACTTAGACATGCTGAGCAAGCAAAATGAATCCTAGTGTCCAAATTGCTTAAATTCACCGACTATATCTCATCTTTTTTTTTGCAGATGAAAGTATATTATTCTTCAGGGCTTGTAGGGGGGAATGTGATCAAATCAGAGGTATTCTCCAATTGTATCAAAATGCATCGGGTCAACGTATTAATCTAGAGAAATCTAAGGTGTTTGCAAGCGCTAACATTAGAGCATCGGAAAATGGTTCACGGAGGTTTGAGGGTTAAGAAGACGCAAAGGTTCGAGAAATATTTGGGCCTCTCTACTGTTATTGGAAGGTCCAAAGATAGATTTTTCAGAGCGTTGTGGATAGGGTGATCAGTCATCTAATGTCATGGAAGGAGAAATCACTAACGAAAGCGAGTCAAGAGATATTGATTAAAACTGTTTTGTAGGCCATACCAACATATGTGATGAGCTATTTTTCTATTTCTGGTGGGTATATGTAAGGAGATAGAAAAGGCTTTTGCTAGATTCTATTGGGGTTCGACTGATGCTACTCGAGAACACCAATGGGTTAGTTGTGAGAAGATTTTGCGCTCTAAGTGTGACAGAGGTTTGGGTTTTTGGGAGCTTTTTTTTTTAATCTAGCTATGGTTGCTAAGTGGTATTAGTGTATGCTTAAATCTCTGGATTCTCTTATTTCACGCCTTTTAAAGAAGAAATATTTCCCTAATACATCTCTTGACTTAGCGTAGGTGGGGCATAATCCCAATTATACTTGGCATAGTATCCTACAGGCCGAAGTTTAATTAAATGCGGAATTTCGTGGTTAGTTGGGGTGAATATTGATGCTTAAACGAACAATTGGATTGGCGTTGATGATCCACAACCGCCCACAAGAACTATTGACTTGATTCCTCTTAATACGCCCGCCTCTATATTTGTGAATATAGGTCTTCAATGTTGGGATGAGACTATGGTGAATGCAAGGTTCTCACTGGGGGATGCCATGAAGATATTGGCTACACTGCTTAGCTTGCAGTGGCCTAGTTATAGACCATTTTAAAAATTAACGTACAATGGACATTTTAGAGTCAAAACGACATATCACTTGGCCGTGAAATTTTTTTCGGAGCTTGGAAACTCTTCGCCAAGCATTAGTAATCCTAATACTACATGGATGAAATTGTGGAACATGTTGATAATCCCGAAAGTAAAGCATTTCTTATGGCGGGCTTATATTGATGCTCTACCAACCCATCAAACATGGCTAGAAGACATATGGGGATGGAAGTACATTGTGTTTTATGTGGAACTGCCAAGGAGACTATTAAACATCTCCTCTTTAATTGCTCAACATTTGATGAAGTGTGGGGTCAGAGTCCTATCCGAAGCCACGCCCCACTGCTCCATTTCGAGTCCAACTTTAGAACCTCATGGCCCAATTACCTGTTGAAGGCTCGCAGTTGTTGGCCTATATTCTGTAGCACATATGGACGACTCGCAACGATTATAGCTTCGAGAATAAACAAATTCAGCCACGACAGATTACCCAACCCGCTTTTTGGTGATTTGATGAATTCAATGACATTTTGCATATTCAAGTTAACGTTGTTGTACATGTTATACGAAATGCGCCACTGACTCATTGGATTTCCCCACCTGATGGCAAATGGAAGCTCAATTTTGATGATGTCGTCTTCAATGACAATACGGTGGAACTAGGTTTTATTGTTCGAGATGCACATGGGGACCCACTTCTTACCGGATCCTATCGTATTCATGCACAAGTAGGCATGTCAAAATCGATCTGCCTCACCCCGATCCGCTCCGACCCGAGGTCTTCGGAGCAGGGCAAAATTCGACCCCATGAAGAACGGGATAGAGCATCTTAGTAAATCCCGAGCCTGTTTCCTGAAGATTGCACCGACCCTCGCTGGAGGTGGTTCAAGGTATACACTTATTGTCCTTTTGACGATCATCGGTAAATGATTTATGAATTTACAAATGTGGCTTCTACTGGATTTACTTTAAATAATTTGAAGTTGTACTCATGCATATTTTTTTTGGTTTCATGGGGGTGTCTAGGAGCGTTAGATGTGACTTACATTCCGGTCATGGTGCGCAATATTGATAAGCCACGTTACAGGATACGAAAAGGTTAAATTTCAACAAATACACTGGCTGTATGTGATCAGAATTTGAGGTTCGTGTATGTCCTCCCTGGTTGGGAGGGTTCGGCGGCTGATGCTCGAGTTTTATGGGATGCAATTACTAGAGTTCACGGTTTAAAAGTCCCCAAGGGTACCTAAATCTTCCATAATGGGTACACTAATTTTCAGATTCGTACAATTATAAATATACCAACACGAACTTCACTATTTTTGTTAGGCAATTACTACTTATGCGATAATGGATACGCTAACAGTGAAGGTTTTTTAGCTCCTTTCAAAGGTGTCCGGTACCATCTAAAAGAGTGGGGTCCACGCATGTCGAGACCTCAGAATGCTGAAGAAGTGTTCAATATGAGACATACCAAGGCGCATAATGTAATCGAACGTGCGTTCGGCATAATGAAAATGCGGTGGGGGATTTTTAGGAGCACCACATATTACCCGGTGAAAATACAGAACACGTTGATCATGGCTTGCTTTCTTCTCCATAATTTTATTCGCTCCGAAATGCTTGTTGATCCCATGGAGGAGCTCGTAGACGCCCTTCACCCTGATCCCGAAGAAGAAGACATCGATGAGTGTGTAGAGGCTGTTGAATCATCTCCGGAGTGGAATGATTGGAGACAACAAGTAGCGCAAGATATGTGGGCTAATTTTAGATAATTATTATGGAGACTAGATGTCAGTTTGACATTGTGCTTGTATTAGTTCCCCTAAAGTTCCTTAACTTTTGATTTGTTTTGATTTAGGTTTATTGTGGTCACAAACTTGCACTGTTCTTTTATGAATATTTGTTCTACCTTGTTTGGCCAAACTATGCTGAAAATTATTGTTGAAGTTGAATTTGCACATTTTATTATCATACTGTGAACAACATTTAGATACATAAAAAAGAATTAATTTATGATCCTTTCTAGATTTTATTTTTCTTCTGTTGTTACTTATATTAAGGTTTGTTCTTTTAGTTGCTTCTTTTGTAACAAGCAAAATGAAATAGGTTGTTTATTATGCTAACACTGGACTTATTTAGGTATGTGGACTGCACAATTGAAGACTATATTTTGGCACCGGAATGTAGATGCGGGAAAGGTAAGATGATAGTCAAGTGTGCCGGAAATGATGCCGTTCACCCGGGACGTTATTACTACAAATGCCCAACTAACTCCAAACACGAGAAATCATTTATGTGGTGTGACGAGCATCACCAAGGCGAATACCCCAGTCGTATTCCCCAGTTCCTTTTTGGCCAAACCTCTACTTCTAAATCAAAATCGAACTCAGCGTTTTCATCTACGGAAAATTTTGCCCGTGACAGGACAGAAGCTTCAGCTTTGCAAACCCGTCTACGGGGAGATATAGAAGTTCAAATTGCCTTTGTGTTCATGTCTTTCGTACTAGTACTGCTTGGTGTGATCATCGGGAGAATGATTTAGAATTTAGTCGTAATTAGGTCCTTCTATGTGCTCAGTGGTAATTGCGGTTTAGGCGCTCTGTTGTGTAGTATTTGCCGAACTATCATTTAGGTTTATTTGTAAGAAGAAAAGCATCTTCAAATCAAATATAGCTTATTGTTTGGGTCCGCATATCATGGTAGTTATTTGAAATTATGTTGAATTTTGGGTAGCATGTACTAACTAAAGGCAATTGTCTTTGTCATTTAACTACTATTAAGAATCTTGTACAACAATTTCATTGTTGAGTTATCAAATCATGATCCTGTTAAGTCACAAAAAATCAAAATACAGGTAAAAAAGTTGTTAGATTGAAGTGTCATGTAACTATAGAGGTCCGTGAACAATGAGAATCTACACTTTTTGAAAGCCTTATATATACCCATTGAAACATGTATTATTTAATGCAGAGAGAAAATCTTAGTTTAATAATCCATACTCTAGAGAATTTGTTTGCCAGTCATAGGCGAAATTTGCTAGATATTATTTGAAGAAAAGTCCATGGATCCAGTACTTATCCCACCTCAACCCACTTTCTTCTACAACGAAGCTTGGACATAAGTAATTGACAAATGCCTAGTGAACACGTTGTATAACCACATGCGAGGAGGTATCCTCAAAATGATGCTTTACCGGTTGCTAAAAATGTCATAAATGACACATATGGGCGAGATTTCACAATGAATGACATCTGGAAAAAATACCGCAAGCTAAAGATGAGGTACTTAGTTTTTACAGATTTAATTAGTTGTTCGGGTGTATGTTGGGAAAAAGAGAGTAACGTTATGGGAGTGCCTACTGACTTAGCAGAGACTATATTCAAGGTTTGCCTCAAACTATATTTAATATTTCATACATTTTAGTACACATTACAGTAGCCCGTTAACCCCACGCGTTGCATTGAATTATAATATTAATTATCTATTTTTTAGGAGAAACCACTATCAAAGGCTTACTAATACCATGGTGAGGGAGAATACGACAAGCTGCAATATCTGTTTCGGGAATGAAATTGTATTATTGTGATGATGATCGTTAGCTACACGGAGTTATAGTGTAGCAAATATTATGGTGTTTTATTTGTCAAGATGTCTAGGTTACTTTAGTTGCTATTTGCCCGAAATATTATGCTTGTCTTTAGGTTACTTCGGTCTAATTTTTCCTGACGGATGTTTTAGAATCAATGCAATTTTATTTAATTTATGCCGTCAATTCTTGTTAACGTTCCCAAAAAAGCCAACGTAGTCCTTGCATTACATGACCTTGTATGACAGAAAAAATGTGTAAACCAATTGGCCGTGTATGATCGATGACAGTTCAGAAACATTAGGCACCTAAATGATACCAATTATTCCGCGGATACACAAATTCAATTCGTCATTTGCATATATAATAAAATATGAACATGGTGCATACATAGTAAACCATAAACCAAATCACATTTGGAAATAACATATTATCCCAAGGTACGTACCTAATTAAATGATTCAGAAATATTACATAGTAGTGATATGGGATCGACCCAATTGCAAACCAACCAAATTCGTGAAATATTTAAAGAATTCTAGAGTCAAAAGAGTACACAACAAAAGTGATTATCATCGAGCCTCCAACATAGAATCCACACCGATGCATTAGGCCTAACTGCATGCAACATTTTACGAACTAAGACTTTCTAGTCTGGAGAAAGCGATCGACGTATTGGGGTCTAGCTTCTTCGGGAAGACCCATGAATATCTCAAGACGCTCGACCTTATCCGCGAGCATTTCGCAAGCATCGAATTTATCATTCAAAGACAACCCCGGGATGTTGCCAAGCAGATCAAATACTTTGTTCTTTGCCTTCCCCAAATCAATATCATAGCCGATCCTACTCGTTATTTTGTCAAGTCTTGACTCGGTGTTGCGGCAAAGCTGTCCTAGCAAATCATAAACGCCTTCAAGACCTTCAATGATTTTCCGTTTCTTACTTGTCGATGGCTGAGTTGCGTGCCCTTTGTCATTCTGATAAACACTATTCTCCTCTTCATTTTCGTCACCTAAGATCCCGTCAAGATCCACATGATAGTCACCCTCACGACCTCCTTGTCCAATGTTATCATCTTTCATCACCTCGTTTACTGCTTCTATCACATCCTCGGCACTCTCACCGGTATCTCTATCCTTACCAAAAATCTCTTGCCAATCGCCAAATAAAGGCCAATCCCGATACCACATTGTCCTTGCATTTGGGTCATTCTGTTTCAAGAATTTCTTAGAGGTTAGTCCACCGAAATTGCAAACTAGACTCAGACACCAAATATACAAAAATTACAAGAGAACAGATTCACTAAACTTGCTTACTGACCCTCTAAAGTATCCATAAATAGCCACCTAGCAATGGTAAAGCCCAATTATAACATCAAGCAATTCTACTTTTTTCTAGCTATGCAATCATCCAGTTAGCTTGTTACGTAGATAAACTAATCATTCTGAATAGAAAGCAAAACAATAGAACACGTACATATGAACATGATAATCGGACAAGCAACAGAAACTACACTAAATAATTGAGCAGATTATACATCGCATATTAGCGACTAAGAAATAAATTGTCTGGCCTGGACAATGATTTTCCACAAATCATCCTCACAGTCGATCATGTGAGTCCCCTTCAAATTGAAGCCGACCCCGGATCGAGCAATCATTGTCGTAAGAGACCCATGATTCTTCTTCCAAGTTGTCAACTTTGAATTGATATGTGGCATTCCTTGTAGGTCGGTGATAGGAAATTCCTTCTTCATCGCAGCTTCTAGCTTGTTCAAATAACCCGCCTTAAACCCATTGTCGGATTTCCAACCTTGTGCTACGAGTTCTTGCAGAGCTGCGATTAGCACCACTTCCTCCTTATTTGACCAAATACACCTAGTTTTGTCGGTCTTGTTTCCTCTGCTACGGCCGAGGCTACTGCTCTCAGAGGAGACACCTAATTGCAAGTAGTTACAAACTAAATTAACATCAAGCATATTCACGTTAACAGCGAAGGAGATAAATAGGGAAAAAGGGGACGATTCGGTTGTAGAATACGTATATGTGAATGAACCAATAAGACCATTTTAAGTTAAATAGAAAACAAGGGATATCAATTTACAAACTAATCATTTTATAAACGTTTAACAAATTGTGTAATTGTCTAGAGTTGTAACATATATTACACCAAGCCTCCATTTTCCAATACCTGTCATGGATTGATCCAACATAACCAAAATACGTCCAAACAAAAGTCAAAATTAAGCTCGAATCTTATGGAGATGAAGGTTACTGAACTCAATTATTTTATACAAATAATCACCGTAATTGCAAAATATACCGATTCTAATGAACGATCCAAACTGATTGAATATACATTCTTTTGGAAAAGAACCCACATCGTATTGATAAAAAAAAAGTACAGCCGCACCTAGTATATCAAACCCCAAATTTACAGCTTCAACACTTGCTCTGAAACTAGGGGTGGCAAACAGGTCGGGTTGCAGGTTCGCGGGTCGGGTTGAGACCTGCTTATTACAAAAAAATTACCAACCCGAACCCGACCTGTTTTCATATTCGGGTCGAGACCTGCAACCCGAACCCGACCTGTTCGGGTTGCGGGTCAACCCGCCAACCTGTTTTTCAACCCGTTTTTTTTTTTTTTTTTTTTTTTTTTTAAAAATCATTTCTAATTTTCTACTTCTCTCCCAATAACAATATTCTAAAATAACAACATTCTCACACAATAACAATACAACACAAAATTATCATATTAAAACTCTTGAAGCCAAAATTACTCAGTTTCCAAAATATTCTAAAAACTCTCACTATCTCACTCTCCCATTGTCTCACTCTCATTTTTTAAGATTTTGTTGAACATATCTAATATCTTGTTAATTGGATAATTCATCTTTATAAGTTCATCCAGTGAATTTCTTTTACTAGTAAAATTTATCATACTCTTACAAATACCAAATGTAATTGTTGCATGCTCTTTTCTAAGCATATTTTGTTTACTGATCAATGTTTTATACTCGCATCTCTTATATAAAAAATAACATTAGTTGTACAAGAATATATAGACCATTATGCTTAGATTTGGAAGAATTTGTTATCTAAGAGCTATAAGAAAAACAGAATGAAAGAACACTTTACGACAAAACAATATTGATTTCTATAGGTTCTAGACGATACATTCACATGATTATTAGTTACCACAACAAATATTCAGCAATGTGATTAGTAGGTTCTATAGGGTTTATGCATTTATTATGATTATTTATTAAATATGTTTTAATTTGAATTTCTTTTTAATTTGCCCTTTTTAAAAATGGGTTGCGGGTCAACCCGTGGGTTGACCCGACCCGACCCACATTTTTTTTCGGGTCAAACGGGTTCGACCTGTTTCTTATTCGTTCGGGTTCGGGTTGACCCTAACCCTCAAAATACAGGTTCGGTCGTGTCGGGTTGTTCGGATCGTGTCGGAAATTGCCACCCCTATCTGAAACGAAAAATACCCAATGTGGACAATCAGCTAGGAACAGAATGTAATCACGTACCTGGATTTGTCGAACTCATCGTCTACGCTGTGGCTATCGATTCCTTTTCGCCTGAAAAATCCGTCGACAGATGTCGCACAGCACCACAACACTCTTCGAGAACCCTAATTTGATGTTGGTCTTCTGTTTCTTTTCTTAAAATTGGGGGAGTTTGTTTATTAAGTGAGGGGTAAGTTTACATTTTGAAGTATTTAGGGGGATTATTTTGTAGATAAAAAAAAGTTTAATCATCGATGTAATCTTGAGTACCAAACAAGCACTTTATTTTATCGTGTGCTTTTTTCCTTGTCTACCAAACACAAATATACGAGTTGTCTCAACCCTATCTACGATACACATCTTGACCTTAACTATCTTGCCTTATCCTAACTTATCTACCAAACGAGCCCCTATTGTACATCTTATGCACCCGAAGAATGTTTCAGAGAAAATCTTTGGTGGTGCAAATAGAATATAGTATAAAATTCCGAGCAGAATCTGCAGAAAGCGAAACACAGGAAAGAAACGATAAAAGAGAAGATCACAGATAGGATCCAGTCAAACATGAACAAGAATATCACAGAAGCAGAGCCTTCAACAAGCAGAAAGCGGGCCCGAGATGAAGGATCCGAGTTTCAATCAGAAGTTGTTGAAAATTCAAATTCGCTCTCCTTAGGTATAACCGTTCTTTTTTCTTGATTCTGTCTCGAATTATGCTTCGTTCCCAGCTCACGTTTTATTCGTATTATTTTTTTGTACTTATTTCAACATATGCCGGTCTGAAGAGGAGAGTTTAACTTTCAGTGATACTCTAATGGCTATTCAGATGATGCGTGCTCAGTTTCCTCACATTGAAAAGGTAAGTTTTGAACTTGAATTACTTAACTAAATTGTTACAAGTAATTATCTATTTATCTGGTTTGTTACTGCTAATTTGAGTGAATTATCTTTTGGTGGATGTTTTTGAAGCGGTTTACAGGAATTGATCTATGGATGTTTTTATGATTGGAACTTCATACATGTATGTGTCTCCGCGTGTATACATATATACCAATAAGTGAGTGTTAGTCCGAAGTGCTGGAGACAAAGTTATGCCCGTGTTGTTGAGTCTGTAACTTTATTCAGTACAAAAATTATTCAAGTTTTGTATTTTTTTTTCCTTGGCTGGTAACATGCTGGTTTAGGATGATGTCGGACAAGAATAATTTGGAATAGGGTTACAAAACTAAATGATTTCCAGACTTGAGTTTATTAGTGACACCATTTGGTTTTCCGTTGAAGATATAAGGCTGTGCGGAAATGTTTGGAATTTCTGGCTTTTGAGTTATATTATATAATTTGGGAATAAATATGACTGATAATGGAAGAGTTTGAAAGGAAGAACTGCATGCGCGGCATTTATAAGCACAATTTGCACTCTGTATAATATTTGCTATATATTTTGGCTCCATATTGCAAAGCCTAAACAAGAGAATATGAAAGGTAGGATAGTTTACAGAGAAAGTGTTAGTGAAATTGGCCACTCTTTATAATTAGACTGGCTCATCCTTGTGCTTTGGTTACACTATGTAAAGCTTGCATCGTGTTCTCAATCTCTGAAGAATTCCTTTGTAGTTCTGGATGATACAGGAGCCACATTTATAGTATTAATTCTGGCAAGAAGATCGTTATCAGAGTCCATTTCTTCTACTTTCCAGGTAGGTTACACGAGTATCAAGTATCCAGGTTTCATGATGAAATAGTTGGTTAGTCACTTGCCTAACACCAGTGTTGACATATAGCGGTGCTAGACTGTCACCTACATAGCACCACATTCCTCCTTTGTTCGAGCTTGTGATTGGACACCACAACTGGTGGACTTTAATTCTAGCAATAACGCCTCTTTATTTTATTCTTTCCAAATTATTTATCATGATTCATGAAATATCTCTCTCATGCTTTATCTCCTATCTAGCTGATTATCATTGCTCATCTTTTTCTTTCCATATTTGCAAAGACGTGTGGATCTTTTAGGAATTTTGTACTGCATTTACAAGTCGTTGCATTCACATACTTTTTTTTTTTTTTTGAAATGTATCAGTAGCAACTTGTTACTCAAACCTGAGATACTCTGTGGTTGCCTTTTTTTGTTTCTTTATTTTTTTGTTTTGGCAAAATGTTGAAACTTATGCTGATTCATTCCTGTTTCCAATTTGCAATATATCTGTAGGCTCTCTTGGAACTTAGTTAATGGCCTAGTTCTATTCTTATCTCTGTCCATTGTGATAAAGATTTTGTGTTCGTATCATTTTGTTTCTTACCTTTACCTTGATAATTTGGATAGAAACTAATTGGTGAAGTAAGAGTGTCGCGTGTTTTGTAGTTGCGTTGTGATAGCTATAAGGTCTTCTGTGCAAACTGAATGCTGGAATCAGCAAAATCATGTCCACAGTCATGCCTGGCTTGGCTTTATCATTTCTGTAAGATGGAGAATTATTGAGCACTTCTGCTAGTCTATAACTTTTTGTCTAAATTATTTAGTTATCAGAATAGGAAGTTACTTATCACAACCTAGCAAATTGTTTTTGGGAACCCAGTTTCCAGAATTTTGCATTCACGCGCAGCTTTTCAATACTTCTCTTTCATGCTTGTTATCTTGGTCATTTGTACTTCACTTGTGATCTTGGTCATTTGTACTTCTTATGAATATAACATGGTAAATGCAAAATATGTAAATATATGTGTTAATTTCTGAAATATCTGTTGGACGCTGGTTTGGGGGAGGGGGGGACCTTTAATTAGAATTGGGTTATTGCTGACATGAAAGTCCTGTATTATTACAATGTTTTGCCTGGATGTTTGCTAGCTTAAATTTTGTTTAGCAGACTAATGAGAGACTACTAATCAATTGGATGTGTTCTTTGATACTGTGGAAATTTTATTATATCTGAGATATCAAATATTGCTTCCAATCTTATATATACAAGATACTTAAGGTTCCAGTACTGTGCGTTTCAGGTGTCGGTTCAACCTTTTGTTTTACGGTCGCAGTTGTACAGCAGCATAATGGATAGGACACAAGTTGATAGGGAACTAGAGGTGAGATGACTTTTCTAGGCAGCACTTGCAGTTTCACTTTTCCTGTCAAAATCTTCGAGAGCTCCTTGTCGCATGTATTGTCGTTCATGTGTAAATTTATTGCAAGGGCGTGCGGTAAGAAATAAACCACAATGGCCCTTCCTGGCATGTCATTACTTAGAAGTTACTTTTAAGTGGATTTTTTTAGATTATTCTATCATGTTCGGCAATTATGTCTGTATACCTTTCATTGATTATTTCTCAAGAATCTAGTGCTGGATAGTCTTTCAATGGGGTTACTTTGATGAGCTTTTCTTCTCCTTGTTTATGACTGCTTCAAGCTTTCTATAATGCTGGGTGCTTGCCCAACACTTCAATTGGGAAGAAGTGCTAAAGTTCAGGAAAAAGAGAGAAGTAGCTGAGAAGCAGAAGTGTGTAGTCTAGAGATAAAGAGTAATGGAGAAGAGTTTCTTTTTAAAAGGGTCTCACATGCACACATACACAATCAACATTAACGACAAATAGGGAACTACTTATACACATGGAGACTCTAGCTAGAGAAAATTTGCCAAAAAAAAAAAAAAGAAGAGGGTCTTTTGTGTTTTTTCAGTGATTTCAGTCACGTTGTACTAAATTATATTGCCGACTTTTTTGTCGTAGTAAAATCACACTAACCCATTTCACTTAATTTTTAAGTCTTTTAAAATGAACTACAAACTTGCGAAAATCCCTCGGTTCATTGCTTGAAATTTTGCTACAATAGATCTTGCCCGAATATTATGTATGTTGTAATTTAATTTTTTCGTCATTCTTAAATTTGTTATTTATATATTTCTGTAAAAAGCTTTAAATACTTGAATTGACATCCTTATAGATATTTATACATTCATACGAATGTATACTCTATATTGTATACGAAAGTACTTGCATGTGTATTTGCATCCATTATCTCACATATGTTCATATATAAACATTTCATTCCAGTTTCATATATACAAATTTAGTGTTTACTTGTATTAAATGAATATATGTTATACTATTAACTCTTAATGTCTCCATTTCAATAAATTAAATTAATCCATTTCAGTTTTAAATGATTGTGCATCTAGTGTATTTGTATTTATGAATTAGATGTTGTACATGAAGACATAATACATATATGTACACATGTATTTTAAATATTCATTTGTCTATATATGTGTTGTTCATGTTAGCATTTGCATGTATGTTTTTATAGGAAAATTAAATTTTAACATGTATGTCTATCTCTTCCCTCTTTCTCTGAGTGTGTGCAAGCTCCCTTCTGTTTCTCATCTCTCTTCCTCTCTGTATTTCTCTCATCTGTTTCTAATACTTTCCAACTTCTATGCGCTCGACTTTTCTTCTGCACTCGCTAATATACTATGAATATAGTTCTAGGTTGAGTATTCTCTCTTTTCCCTCTCTCTTTGTGTATTTCTCTCTTCTGTTTCTTATACTTTCTAACTTCTCTGGATTGGGCTTTCTTCTGCACTCGCTAGTATAGTATGAATATAGTTCTAGACTGAGATTCTCTCTTTTCCCTCTTACCCCTGTTTAAATTTATTTATCTATTAGTATCCCTTATTGTTTCTCCCCCGTCCATTGTTGGCATGAGTATAAATTTAAGTTCAGAATATGTTTCTCATCTTCTGCAGTCTCTACGGAGGGACAGAGTTTTGCGGATCTTTAAGTTGAATACTGGACAGGACGATCATGCCATAATGTTTGTAGATGACTATATAAATCAGGTTGGTTCCTTTAATATAAGTGGCGGTCCTATTTTTACTGACTTTTGTTGGCAGCTATTCATGCTTAAATTTATCACCTGCACGTTCATCAAAGCTAGTATGTGGAGTTGGATTTATTGTGTTTTGTGGGGACATGAATAGATTTCTGATCTCTCGCTTCCATATATTTGCTCTCTAAAATCAATGGCCTAAACTGATGTGACTTGAAGATGGTTCTGGGATCTGCAATTTCGACTTTCCTTTTTAAAAAAAAAAAAAAATAATCCCCTTGTGAAATACATTATCTTAAATTTACCTATATTGATTAAGTACTTTGCAGTTAGGTCATAAACTCAATCCTGGAGTGTCATCTCTCCAATTAGTCTAATCATATGGTTCTGGTGGTCCCATGAGTTATGCTTCCACTGTTACATGTGAAAAAATTAGACAGCTGATTATGCAAATTATCTAGATCAGAAGCAAATGAATCAAGCAAGTTAAGCTATCACCATGTTGGTCATTGTGAGTAATGTAGTTATTAGATATTCTTTTCCTGTTGTGGATGTTACATTTATTCATAAAATTGTAAATCGGTTTACATCGTGGAGTTTCGAATAGCAGTGTGCAAAAGGACAAGAGGAAAACAATAAAGAGTTGCCTCTTGTCTGGAGAAACACCCTGTATATAATGTGGAGAGTATGACTATCAATAGAGTTGAAGAAGGTCTCACTTGGTAAGAGAGTGCACACTACTTGAGAGTAGATTATCATGTTTTTTGCTGTAAATCAGTTGCTTTTGTACGAGGAACACTCCAATTGTATGCAGTAGGCTATTTGCATATGTAGAAAATTAAGTTTGTCATACAATAAAATTTGTGAAGAGAGGGCTTTTAGATATCTTGTGATAAAGCCACTTGGAATTGAAATAAGGGTTTAGTGGGCCGCGTGGTAATTTAATGAGGAATGGATTAGAAATGGTATGGATTCGGCTTGATATTCCCCCGCCCACATTAATTCCCATTCCCATATCTTAGGCTCCCAACAACCGAACCGATCACTCTGTTAAAGGCTTACTAGCTTGATAGATGCTCTTACCATTATGTTTCTAAGTATTAAGATACTTAGCTCCAACCTTTTTCGTCCAAATTTGGGACTTCTGTAATAATTAACTTAAAAAGGTTTAAACTGTTAAATTCTTGATCAAGGTCTTTCTGGGAAAGATGAATTAACATAAACTGTTTCTTTGGAATTGCTTCTTGTTTCTGTTTTTTTTTTTTTTTTTTTTTTTTTTTTTTTTTCCTTCTACTTCCTGCATTAGTTGGGTTCTGAGCAACATTGTTCGGCCTCTAAATCGGATTAAGTAGCTTTATATTCTTGAGAATGTATTATGCTTAGCCTTTACATTTTACTGAAATATTTTCTTATTCTCAGTTGTTAAAATCCTTGCTTATGTGTAAAAACTGTGTAAAAACTGCTAAATAATATGATATTCTCCTATCAAGATCCATATTCTTTAAAATTCTTGTCATTATCATTCCTGAATGATGAATGATTTGTGGAATTGTTTGAAATTTTCAGATTGAACGTGTTGTGAGAAGGATGGAAGAAAAGAAGCAACAAGATCTTATTATATTTGAGTGGTTTAAGATGCATGTTATACAGTCCAAGCTGGATACCAGCATAAGCCATCAAGAGCTTGTCAGTACTCTATTCCTCAATCTGTGTATTATGCTGCTTGACTGCGTGATTAATGCTATTGTTAATCTTTTACTTGGGCGTATTAACCGGTACAAAACTATTCACACATTCCAGAAACTAAGAATATACATGATAGCATTTAATGATTCATTAGTTAAATAGTTGAAGGTATACATCTTGAAATTTTGAAGCTCGAAGATTTCAAGTTATTTTGGAAACTGTTGGAGCAAACTTTACCAATTTTATTTATTGCAGTTAATGGTACATGTTATTTATCATGTCTGGGACTCTGGGAGTTGAGAAATAAGATTAATATGCCATGTAAGACCATTGCTTGTTCCCATATCTTAGCTCGAAAGCCATCTCCTTATCATGTTGTTTCAGCCGGTCTTTGGCCGTTCACAGATAAAATTGAGAGGTCTAAGGAGGTGATGCCTGACAAATGTTCTCCTCTTGTACGCCGTTTCAAACCATAGGACACCTTGCATCTCATTTGGGTTATCAACTCAAGCAGTCACTGTCGTTCCCGGTCCTCCTCAGTCACTCACCTTGGCTATCTCTAACTACTTCCAGTTATATTGTTCTAACCAAAATGATTGTAGCTGTGCTTAAAAAGAGTTCTATATTGTGTTTGCTACCAAGTTACGTGTATAGCTGATCATTTATTGGTTTCTTTGCAGTGGTCACTTCTTTCATTAGGGGGAAAGGTGAGAGAGGAGCAGATCTCTCAGTTAATCAATGCTGGTCTTCTTGTAAGTATATTTACTTTTATCTTATCAATTTATTCTTTTTTTTGGGAAGAATGTACTCAGACATGGCATTTCATTATTTAGGTTTGAATCATATAGCTCGGTCGAACAAGTTAACATGTGTTTATCATATCCATTGTCGAGTTCTGTTTCTGTGTTACACATTTTGTGATTTGGGTTTTTCTAAAAAAATCCCTACCTTGCCTGAAATTGTTCCTCATGTGGGCTTTATGATAAGAAAACGACCAGAGTATTTCAATAAGATGACCTTGTTTGTTTCTGCATGTTGCTCAATGTATTTGTCAATGTGCCAGAACTTTTGATAAGCACTTTTTTCATTTCTTCTGGAACAATCACAAACACTTTTTGGATTATGGATCTACTACCAGAAATTCAATGCTTAATTTCAGCATTTAATGTTTATTCCTGAATAATCTCATTTTTCAATTATTCAACCATTTCATTTTACCAAGTTCAATGTTAGCCAGATTAGTCAACATTTATATGTTTCGATGCAGCAACAAGACGTTATTTGCAAAGAGTAGTTTCGTTGGTTGATTATTGGTCAAATTTTATTCATAAAATGGCTCGGATTGGTATTAGTATGGATGCACAAATTCATTCTGTTAGATCGAATTAGTACAAATAATTACCTTGTATTAGAATTGATAAATTCTATGGCTCGGATCTTTAGTATTCTCTTATTTATTTTCCGTGTCTACTATCTAGGCAAATATTGAGAGTCGGTTATATTTTAGTAGGTTTTTTTCTCTCAAATGACACTTAAAGAAGAAGTTTTGTAACCCTAAGCTAGCTTTGGCTATTTTGGTTTGACTTGTGTCAAGAGCTGTTCGTTCGTTCGTTTGTTTGTTGTTTGTTTGTTTGTTATTGTTTTTTGTTTCTTGTATTATGTTTGTCTGCTTTTTTGTTTTGTTTTTCTTTTTAAAGTTCCAATTTGTTATATTGCTCTTAACATTGCAGTTCTCTTCTAGATTCGGCAACTAATTGATCAGAATATGTATTGGTTTTCAATTCCAAACATTGGCTCAGTACTCAAAGGTCTCTCACAGGTAATAGTTGAATGTTGCTTCTCTGAAGATTCTCAAAATGCATATTTTTGGGAATTGTACACGATGTTTTCTGCTATTGTTTTAATGATTTCCACGACCACCGCGAAGGAAATTAGATAAATCATGTTTTCGGGTATTGCATTAAAATTTTCTCCAAGTTTGTTGACTTTCTTTGCTGATTAATAATTCACCTTTAATGGATTTTGCTTTTACAGTGGCGTCAAAGATGCTATAATTCATGGATCCTCTTTGCTGGATATCAATAATTAATAATTTTGCATTAAACGTATACTAGCACCTTTGTTTTTTATTTTTAAATTACTAGAGTTTCAACCACCTGCAATGATTTTGCATTTAATCTTCTGCTAAATCTCAGTTTTCTTGTTAATGACTGGTGATCCGCTGCTGCTTGTGATCTGAAACAAGCTAATTTAGACTTACTCTGGCCTGTTAGATCATGTGGGTACAGAGACATTGTTATGTGATCATTTGTGAAATCATACGAATTCTATGTAAACCATTTACTTTTCTTTAGAAAATAAATAAATAATGATACCAAGATGTAGATGAAGCTTCAATTCCTATTTCAGAATTGAATGCAACATGCAAACTAATTTTTTCACTCCCTAGGTTTGTTTATTTTTTCTTCCTTTCTTGTTGCATTTCTACAGGCATCATCTTTGCGGTTTGCGATTGATGATTGAAACAATTCTAGATGCAATAAAGTGCATGTGACTATAATCTGGGTTTCGATTCCGGATGTATAATGTGCTTTTTTTATTATGTTAGGGAAGGAAGGAGCTTTTGTCTTTTCTGAATCGTAGAAAATACAAGGAGATGATGTTGGTTCCTTTGGAGAAGAAGCGTCTTCGACTTTCTCCCCTGGATATGAGATTTCATCTACGAGATCTGATCGGTTCAGGTCACCTCAAAACCATTCAGTCACCCACTGGCTTGATTGTGCGGGTGGCTAAGGATTGAATTCCGGTAAATACCTTCTTTAAGTGCATTTCTCTTATGAATTAAAAGAAACAATTTATGTGAAATTGTGAATTGTGTCCGTGATTTGTACAGTGATAATATATACAAAAGATAAAAGTTGGATTTGATCATTTGAGGCCAAGTAATTATTCATGTGGCCTGGTTATGTGCAATAAGTCCTAAAAGCTTTCAGTTCTGAATAATATTATGTCTTTGAAAGTTGAAAGAGCACTGATGGTTTCACCTCACCTCACCACCCCCACCCCCGTACCCAAAAAAGATAAGAAAAGGAGGGGTGGGAGATCGGAGAGCAGGACGTATCCTGTGATTGATTATCTTGACATTCACTGGAAATTTCTTGTGGTATAATCTTCTTTTGGAATATGACAGCCCAACTTCCATGAAAGTACAGAGTTGAGCATGTTTTGTTGAACTACAGGAGAACTCGTGTATCTTTCTTCTTCTGGGAGATACGATGATTGGATACTTACAATCGTACTTGTTTCCTTGGCAGGATACTAAGGTTTTCTTGCCCTGTCATACCATAGTAAGTACAAGAAGCGTGACCCAAGATTCAAGGTGTCATTCTACCTCTGTATGATTGTTTTTCCCTTTGAAAAGGTAGGCATAATATCAGCTTGGAGTCCCATTTTTTAATTGAATGTTATCCCTTATTTATCATCTTTGCGTATAAGAGTTCGTCCCTATTTGGAGAAATCGTTACTTTATTCAGCTGCAGATAGGACGTAATTAGTAACTTTAAAAGCTGTCAAATGCTTTTTGAGTATATCTCGCTTCTCTCTCGTATTCAATTTTTTCTTTAGTGTCCATTATTCTGGGTTTCTTTTCGGTTTTACCTGTTTGTCTGCAGAAAAATTAGACTGAACTGAATTGATTCAGCTCGGTTTTCTGTTAACTCAATTCGGGCTAATATGTTGAATTTAACTACTGCTGGACTAGTGGAGTTGGGCTTAAAGTGGTTCTGAGCCATAAATTAGAGGTGTTCAAATGGTTGCAACCTCTGTACCGAACCGTGGCATCTGTAATTGAAACCGAACAATGTATATCATGGTTTCTGTCTCAGTTCTAACCGTGTTTAAAAGGAATGGTGGTTTTAATTAGGGGTAACAATGCGGGCTGGGGCCGAATTGATAGGTTGGGTCGTAGCAGGTTTGGGGGTAAATTCTCCTGATCTCAACCCAACCAATCTATTAACGTGTTAGAAACTAGAACCTATCCCTAACACATGGATTTCGTGTGTCAACTCATTGACTCATTTAATCTGCATAAATTAAAAATATATATTTGTATGTATCTAATTATTCGTTTGTAAAAGTTGTATACCCTATTAAAATATCTCAAAAAACATACAATTCAAGCATACCTATTGAAAATGATAATTTGCTTCGTTGACTCAATGTAGTTGACATAATACTTATGTTTACAATTAAAAACACGAAAATAAAGAAATTCTAATGCGGATTAAAGTTTTCAGTTTCAACTTTTGACCAACACAAATTTCAATTTATTCTTTTTAGGGTTAATTAAAATAAACCATCATGCTATCAATGTTTTTGCACATAAATCAATAAGCTTTTTTTTTGGCATCCATATATCTATACGGATTTTGACAGATAAATCATCAAATTTATTTTTCAATAATTTTTTGTTGGAATTCCACATGTGTTTTGCACGGTATAAATTTTGAGGGTTTTTTTAGGTCCAAACATGCTTTTAGTAGGTAGAGGAGTCGCCCATTTTCAATAATAGAGGTTCTAGAATTGAAGAGAGAACCATTTATGATTCAAGGAAATTGTTGTGGAAAAGAAAGACGTGAAATAATTTCACTTTTGGCATACTAAAAATGTTGTTTGTACAAAAAAAAATCATTAAAAGTTAATCACACGCAAGTCACGTCCGGAATTCCGACGAAAAATGATTAGAAACTAAGTTTAGTGGTTTATCTGTCGATCGGAAAATAAGTTTGGTGGTCTATCTGCCAAACCCGTATAGTTTATATGTATCGATGTTACAAAAAAAAAAAAAAAAATAGTGATTATGTGCAAAAACTTTGATAATTTGGTGGGGTTGCTGCGATTTACCCTTTTCTTTGAGGCCCAAATCCATGATTTCTTGAGTTATTTTCTCTAAATTACTTGCGATATGTCTGCATTAAGATTCTATTTTCAATTCTTCCACCATACCATTTTATATGCTCTTTTTGATTTAACCTTTTCATATATTTTGAGTTCTTTCTTTGTTGTACTTTATAAATAAAACTAAATTAATTTTTTTTTAATAAATTTGTAACTGGGTTAAACGTGTTAAAGCAGGTTGGTCACATCTACTCAATTTCTAGTTGTGTTTGATGGGTTCGATCCATTTAACTAATGAATTCATCATGCCTCTACCCAAACCTACTCACAACGAGTTGACATTGTGTCGGGTTGACGTGTTTAGACCTATATTGTCACCTCTAATTTTTTTTACATAAAACTAAGCGGTCCATGTTTAACAATTGATTTATACGATTCTTTTGGGAGGGGATGTTTTGTATAGCACAAGGCATGCTTGGGGCGCGCCGCACAGTGTATTTTATTTTTCTTTTTGTATTTCTTTTTTGAGTATTTTTTGCTAAAGATTATCGTTTTGTCTTAATCCTTGTAATAATATTAGCCGAGAGCTGAAATCATTGACTATACTAGAAAATCGAATAATTAGAAGAAACACCCCCGAATAAATTTCCCGCTGCATCTATACAAATTCAAGTTAGTAACTCGTTAAAATATGTTCTGATACACGCCAATAGATAAAGCATGGGAACAATTGTGTATTGTTAAAAGATTTCTTCATAAAGTGGTAAGATGATGCCTTGAGCAGCTACATATCCGGGCCTCTTGAAAATTTCTTGTAATATTCTCACTTCCTCTTTTGGAGAAGGGGGTGTCTCCTTATTGGATTTCCACTGTGTGGTTAAATTGATGTAGAGAAGAAAACGGATAATAGCTAAAAAAGTGCAAACATTTTAAAACTTCTGTCACTTTAGTCGAT
Source organism: Ajuga chamaepitys (assembly GCA_958295605.1). Lineage (NCBI taxonomy): Eukaryota > Viridiplantae > Streptophyta > Magnoliopsida > Lamiales > Lamiaceae > Ajuga > Ajuga chamaepitys. The sequence continues at coordinate 21,719,168 of OY282502.1, forward strand.
CATTTTAATTTTGTTAAATAATAAATAATTTTTCAAAAATAATTGTTATTTTTGCCAATTCAGTCAAACTTATCTGACATGGCTTTTACTTGGATTACACTTACTCTAACAAAATTAAAATTAAATGAAATAAAAAATCAACTTTCTCATTCAATTTTAGTTTGGGTTCATGAGTAATTTACTAAGCTACATTCATAAAAATTATTTTAAAGATAGAAGGTAAAAGTTAGTCAATAGACACCAACTCTAGTTAATTAAAGGAGAGACCGACTGTAACTTGTGATGAGATGTAATTCTTGTGGTAGGCACATCAAACAATTTTAATTGGATTTTAAAAATTGGCCAAAATAACAACTATTTTACAGGGGTTTGCAGAAATGGACTAAATTAAACGGATTTGACTATAGTGACAAAAACTTGAATATTGTTATAAATAACAAGAGTGATCCATATATTTTGTGTACACCTTAGCTTATTACTTGAAAGTAAGTCACAAGCACGAAGCACGATAATGTCGAAGCATGATAATGCCCGAAGCACGATAATGCCAAAGGAACGACAATGTCGAAACACAAGAATGCTAGAAGTACGACAAAGCTGGAAACACGATGATGCGGAAGCACCACAATGCAAGCATGATACTGTATGAAATACGACGGTGCGACAGCACGACAATGTAAGAACCACGACAGTGTGGAAACATGACAATTTAAAAAACACGATAACGCAAGCACGATAACGTAAAAGCACGACAATTGTAATAATTTTGTGATGCCCTATTGTGATGATGGTGGTTGGTGCCCAACATATATTTTTAGATAAATAATAATAATCGGTTGGTTATTTAAAATCCATGAAACATATTATAATAGTGGCAGACAAGTTTATACTGGTGGGAATTTATGGAAGGAGGCTTGATGTATTGGTTGTACAAAGATCTAAACACGATTTTTTTATGCATAAGGCTACATAAACTTATTTCCTTGTAATTCAATTTATCCTTCACGTATTTAGGCTAGGGTTTAATATGCCCCAGGTTCATCATTAGCGTGTAAAAGGAGAAAAAAAGTAAGAAATTCAGCAAAAATAAGATATAGTATACCATGGTTTACGGGTTTTATAGTAGTTGTAGATTGATTAGTTCTTATTAAGTTTACCCGATTCTTTTCATTAGTTATATTTGAATTCGGAAGCGTAAAACGTGTCTAAAGACTTTGAGTTATTATAAGCTTGTGAACTCGAGGTAAGTACATACAATACGAGTAATTTAATTTTGTAAGGTGTGGAGTTTACTTGAATTGACTTACATGGTTTAAAATTGCCAAGTCTTATTATATCTAGCAAAGTTATACATCTGAAGTTGTTACAAGTATTTTATAGGAGGTTTTACTCAATAACATTACATGCAAAGAAAGTGATTTTATGTATCAAATGAATTGCTTTCAATGTTTAAGTTGTATATGGCTTTGTAAGTATGTTTCGCATGTGTAGTAGGAGTAGTTTGATAGATCACTATATACATGTAAATTTTAAGTGTTTTATGTATGATTTTATGAAAGTAAAAATTCATTCTATTGAAGTTCTTCAATCAATATTGTTATAAGTAATGTTTGAAGTTAGTGTTTGGAGAATCATTGGAGGATGCTTGAATAAAAGAATTTTAATGAATTTCATGTTTTCGACTTTTGCCAGTGTGGTCCAATAAATATAGAAATGAAATAATTGATACAAATAATAGTTATATAAAATAATACTAGTTTTGATGGTTATATATATTTATATGTAAATTGGGAGATGGCATATATATTGATATACCAGACTAACACTCGAAATTGATACTAAATTATGAACTTTAGTTACTAATTAGTGTCAATGAATTTCTTTGTATAATTAGAAGATTGGATTTGGTGACTTGAATTATTTAACTAGAACTGAACTTTGGTTGCTCATATAGCTTAGATTACCTATTAATTTATTTCTTAGCATTGTGATGAAGAATCAAGACGTATGAGCTTGTTTAGTGTTAGTATTAAATTGATGTATTTTACGGTCTTTTAAATTATTTTATCACGTTTATGACTTAGACTTGGTTGGGATAGAGCTTACTACGTGGTAAGGGTCTAGGATATTGTATGTTTGTGGATTCTAGGTACACTACAAGAAAACCCACTTTTAGTGACAAAAACTTGATGAGAGTAGCAAAAAAACTCTCACTAAATGTTACTTTTAATGAGAGTAAAAATATACTCTTACTAAAACATTAACTATTAATGAAGAGATCTTCATTTCATCTTATTGGAAAGAAGTTACGGTCACTAAAAGTCTCAAAATAGTGAAATTTTTGGCGGAATCCTTTCCCACCCAAAACTCCAAATGTTGATGATTTATTTCTTGAAAAAAGGTTGTAAGAAATAACAATTAAAAGTCGCACAAAAAAATAATGAGACTTCTCTAACCCCTTCGCCCCTCTTCCTCCGCACAAAATCAACCGAAAATTACTCTCTTCTATCATCGGCCAATGTCTCTTCGCCATTGTCAATAATGCAACTAACAGGTGAAGATCTTTCCCTCTTTACTAGTTCTCTTAATTAAACCCTAGTTTTGCTAGCTAAGGCTTCAAATTTTTCGCAAAAGATAAAATTTCTTATGTTGTGGGAAAAAAATCTCCTTTTTCTGTTTTATTGTGTTCCTTCTCATTTATGTGCGCTGTGTTACATGGTCTGGGATAAATTGGAAATGTGCAGTAATAATGAACTATTAAATATTTGTAATTGTGTGTTCCTTGTGTTTGGATCAACTTCACGGTTACTTCAGTGCGACTTTTTTGTTATAGGTCATACATTATTGTAAATTCTTAAGTAGTGATTATTGTCTGAAGAGCCGTGAATTTTCCCACTTACTGATCGAGATGAGGTGAAGCATCGGTAATACACATACCTAAGTTTATGCTACAGAATATGGCCACAATAATTTGATTTCCTCCTAAAATTGCCAAGTGAACAGACAAGGATCTTATTAACAAGTGCTGCTTTTGTTCATTTGAGAAAAGTTGATTTCATGAAGCATACACGGAACCTTTCTCTAGCAAGTAGTACAATTTTGCCCTCTGGTCCTGTAGGTAAGTTGTTCTCTGGATCTTTTAGTTCATGTTTCTATTTCCTTGCATTTTATAGTTGTCCTTCACCCACATAATTTATTTTCATTCAGAGTTGAACCAACAAATGCTTGCTAAGGCGTTAGCTCACTATTCTAAAGTAAAGTTGTTGTTATTAGATGTTACTGAGTTTTCTCTGAAGGTAAGCAGATGCAAGTTGAGTTTTAGCTACTGGTTAGTTGCTTAAACTCTCAAACAAGGGATTGTATATGCATGTTGTTTATCTAATCTTTAAGTGGTTTCACTTAAGCAGATCATGACCAAACATGGGGTCCTAACATAGATACTGTAAGTTCAATCGCCAATAAGTTGAACAATATATTATGTGCATGGTATATGAAGACTTCAGTTCTTGCTTTTTATAGCTATAAATTATGGCATACTTTCTAGTTGCTAATATTTTGTTATAGTATTTTAAAAGGCATGTATCTGAAAAAACATTGAGCAAAATGTTTGATTTATTCGGATCATGTTCATTGCTTGAACCAAAGGAGGAGAATAAAGGTAAGAGTAGGTAGATATTACTGTTGCTGGTACTGAATGTGTAAGGAGTAAGCACTCAATCTTTTGTGTTGAAAATCGTTTCACTGTTTCCTTTTGTGGTCCTGTTCAATTTTGAATTGACGTCTCTATGAGATATTGCATATCTGGCAAGCAGATCTTGTGTCTCTGTAACTTTTATCTCTTTTGATTTGTAACAAGTCGGCAAGTCCTCTAAAGGTGGTGATATATGTCTTAGTATAATTTCATGGAAGGCGATCTTTAACTTATATATATATCTTATGGACTATTGCTTATGTATCAGACATTCACTAAATTGTATCATTAAAAGATGGCCAGACCGGGGATGGCTCATGAGCAAATTCAGTATTTTTTAGGGGGATCTGAAGCTCTACCATATTGTTTTGACGTGCAGACTTGAACTAGGAAACTGATATGTAACTTCAAACTATGACCATTTTGAGTAAGATAGAGAGAATAACTCTATTTCTTGTGCGTACTGCTGGGGACATAGTTACAAAATTTGAATTTTCTTAAAGGGTCTTTTCTGACATTCATCGCTTGACGTGCTTGTGTTTCGAACTGCCATGAAATGATGACTCATTTTATATGTGATACGAGCTTCATCTTTATAGCTTTCATGTGGGTCTAGCAATTAGGAGCCCTTGTTAACGTTAGTCTTGATAAGCACCATTATGTGGTTTTAGAATACATTGTATGTTATGCAAGTTGCATATTTGCATAGAATACATTTATTATCAAAAATTATGTTATGCAACTTGCTATCAACTAATCAACATTAGATACCCTATTTTCACGTGCACACATATTACAGTCCATGTAGCTCATAGATTCTCTCTACCTGAAGACATCCTGTAAGGCATCAACTTTGTGTGGGAGAAATTTTATAAATTCCATTTTTAATTGGAGGGACAATCCCATATGCTTAATCAAGTAAAAAGTTGTGCACAATATCTTCAAAATGCATGTTGTAATTCTATTTGGTTGCAGGTACAGTACGGAGTTGATCTTAAATCAAAGTCTGTACACAAAATTTCTCTATATATATTACTTAACGACTTCAAAAGCGCTAATTGAACATTTACACGAAATTATACAGAATATTTTTAATAATGATTTTAGTATGGTCTATACTACTTGGGGTGATAGGCCCATACAATAGTTAATTGGGCTGAGAATCAGTTTGTGATTATAGGCTGTGGGCGTTGAGTGTGAAAAGCATGACAATTTTTTAACATAAGAAATTAACTTTCTGAGACACCTTTAATTTACATCCCATTGATTGAGGAAAAGTAGGCATATTGCGATTTATCTTTTAAGCTTTATTTTGATATCTAGGGATGTGATATCTAGAGAGAATTCCTGATTACTGCAGTTGAAAATATCAGTTAATATGACTGTTATTTTTTCTTAATAATCTTTTCGCGATAATATTTTAGCGATTCATTTTCTTTCTTTTTTTCCTTTTGGTCTCATCTCTATTTTGAAGTTCTTATTTCAACTTAATACTTGGTGTTTAATTGTTTCGTTTCTCTAATACGAAGAGCAGGTTTGCGTTAGAATAGGTGATTAGAAGACATAGAAGAACTTAAAAACTTGCAAGATGCACTACTTGATTCAGCTTCCAGGTGAACACTTACTTTTATGCCTCAAATGGGTGAAATATCAACATCTTTCTACTTGTGTTTGACTTGCTACGTTATGGATGAATTAATCTTCAGTTTGGATTCATCGGTTTCTGCTCCTTTTTCACTTGACTAAATGTGTTTTTATTCATGTTTTATGCTATATTATGATTTGTTTAGTTACTTTATTGATCTTTATGCTTTATGGCCTTTTAAAGCACGTTTGGTTGAGGATATATGCACATATTACAGCCTATACCAGGCCCAACTGAATTCGGGTGTAAACTCTATTTGCTTACCATGGACTATATAGGGTATTGAATGTTGTTGGTTTTGCATGTGATGTAGCTCTCTTGAAGGCACACACTTTGGATTTTTATGAATTGCTTGGAAGGTTTATTTCTCCTGTATTGTCATCTTTTGATTAGAACCTTGACATCTACGAATTTTTAATCATTACCCTTTTTTATTCATTAATTATATTGATATATGTATCAACATTTTGTTCCTTGTTATATTTTAGCAAAGTATTTGTTGCTATAGTTTACCGCGTATATTATGTTAACTTTGTGGTTTTAGTTTTTTTAAGTAATATGTATATATATATATATATTTTTTTTTTTTCTGTTGTGATTTAATAGGTGGAAGTTATTTAATGGAAAAGGCCATAGCTAAAGCCGAGCTACAATGAACTATTCAACATTAGGATTTTTTGTCAAACATTTTGAATGCTCTTTTTATTTTCGATGTATCTGCTTGAGACTAGATTTATTTTTGTGGATTCTTTTTCCTTCAAATAGCTTGAATTATTTTTGTTAGACACTATATTTTTTTCTTAAAATTAAAGGTTTCACAATTTTTCCTTTATGGCTAGTTGCTCGTTTGTTAATTAAAAGTAGCTTTATTGATTATGTATGTTTTTATACATTCTAATTACCATTTTAATGATCTATTATGACATTGAGCCAAACGAATCGAATAATTTAATAGATAAAATATGCAGCTAATATTTGATATAATGAGAATAATTTCTCATAATATTAGAATGTTTAGTGACAGACGGTTATAGATATAGTGAAAGAAATAATTGGTTGTTGGCCACCTTATAATGAGGGGAAATAATTATATTAGTGACAGTATTATTCATCACTAAAAATACATTTAGTGACAGTAAAATTTCTCTCACTATATACTTTTTAGTGACGGGACAATTAGCTACGGAAGTGATAGCCAGGGGCCATGACAGGAGATCTCCTGTTACTAAAAGCCTTTTGTGATGGTTTTTCAACCTTTAGCCACATTTTTTCCTCTCACTAAAAGCAATATTTCTTGTAGTGGTAAGTACATGTCTTATCAGTAATATGAGTAGTTAATTTTATTGTCTATGCTTACTGTGTGAAGTTGGACAACTTTTTATGGTTCAGTTAGTCAGTTTTATTATGTCTATCGAAGTTATATGCCTACATTTTATTAGTAAAATTCAAGAAGATAGTAATCTATCTAGATTTAAGTTGAGTCAAAAGAATATTTTGTAAGTACGTACATCTCTCACCTGCAATATGAATATGTTTGATGAATTATTATATATATATGTCTTAAAGTGTTTGATATATGATTTTGCAAAATTGGGATTAAATTCTATATCAAAGTTCTATATTCAATGTTCTTATAAGTAAGTTTGATTTTATGATTGTATACTTGAGTTGATTTTATCATTCGACTTTATAACGTGAAATTTACTTGAGATTGATTCTATTATTTGTGCCTATTATGTGAAAGTTATTGGAGTTTAATCATATTAATTGTACCTATTATGTGAAATTTAATTGAGTTCGATTCTTATTATTTGAGTCTATTATGTAAGGTTGTGCCTATTATGTGAAATATGTGTAAGTTGTCCAATAGTTTAGTTAGTCATGTTTTGTATGAGTTATTGAGGTTATATATGCGTTTAAGGTTGATGTAAGAATTTTGTACGAGATTTTAGTCTAGCTTGTCTAATGGAGAGTTAAGTTTTACAAAAGTGAAGTATTAGTTATGTATTTTCAGTATATTCTTATATTTAAGGATTGATACCAGGGCACGAGACCACAATTTTAGTTGTGCGCATCGGTACCTAGTCTGGGCTCTTAGTAATTTTCATTATATTTAGACTTTACTATATGAGATATTAGCAGAGTTTGAGCAGATATAAGCTATATTGTTTTATGCAAAGAGTTGAAAATGTATATTATTTTCTTATATTTATAGGACTGCTACCAGGGCACGAGACCGTCCACCAAAGAGTTTTTGGGTATGAGACCACCGAACTATGAGTATGGGCATGAGACCGCTCGATGAGTTTAATGAGTAAGGGCACGAGACCGCCCAATGAGTTTTTAGTTGCTCCATTAGGATTCAGTGACTAGGAACCCTGGGTCTTAATGGAGTTGCGCTACTTGGTACTATGTTTGCGGCCACAATAGTTTTTATTATATAATATATGAGTTTTTGATTGATTATTGATTACATGATTTCAAAGTATTTCAATTGAGTTTTATAGTATAAGTGTACTTATTTGTAAAGTAATATTTAAGTAATTAAGTTTTAGACGTAAATAATTTATGAGATAGGTGATGTACTTACTAAGCATTAGCTTATAGTTATTTACCTCATATTGTAGATAAAGTCAAGAGCTAGAAGGGAGCAAGGCCGGTATGGAAATGGTAGTTGAGGCGGATTCTCGGAATTAGTTAGAGATTTAAGTAGTATTTTGAGTTAAATATTCTTTTTGGATAATGATAAGTTGTGCGCCTTGTATTTTCTTAGTGAATTTTAAGTTAATTTTTCAGAAGTTATAACACGATTTGAAGTTTTCCAGTCTTATATAGTAAATACTTGTTTTCAAGTGGAAACAACGAAAAAGAAACGGAAATGTAAAACTGAAAAGCCCCGGTATTCTTCCTAGTACTTTTGTAGTTAGATTTGCTTGAATTATTTTTCCTATGTTTAAAAGTGATCAATCAAAGTTTATTATTTGGTCTTATAAAGAAATGTTTATTTCTGGTTGACAAAAAAAAAAAAAAAAAAAAAAAAATTCTGCAAAAGATTATCGTTTGGATAGTTTATCAGTGTGAATTGTCAAAATTCTAATCTTATTGAGTATAAGTAACATCCCACTAGGGAGGGGTATTACAACAATCCAACAAGCACGACAACACAAGAAGCATGACAGTGCAAAAGCACGATAATCCAATAAGTACGACAATGCAAGCACGATTGTGTGGAAGCATGACAATCCAACAAGCACAACAATGTAAGAAAACACGAAAATCCAAGAAACACGACAATGCAAGCAACACGACTTTACATTTTAAATTTTCTACAAATATGCCTCATATGTTAAATGAAAATACGATGATTTCTTCTGAAATCTCTACTTTCCGTTATGTTGTAATTCTGTTATGAATATTTTATAACATGTTATCAGCACGAGTTTTGCTTAAGAAGGTAGGTGAAACTGAATTGATATTCTTTTCCCACTTATTTTCTTCCCTAAAGGAAATGATGTGTACTGAAAATAAACAGTTTCAAATCCTCAATATTATGATCAGTAATTATTTGACATGGTGTGTTAACTGCACCCTCAAGGTACATCACTTGTTGAAAGTTTGTGTACATATCCATCATACATGATCCTGAAGCACATGATTCTGACTGGTGGAAAAATGTTCAATTTAAGTCTACTTTTATAAGAAAAGAAATAAATTTGTGTACATATCCATCATACATATCATGTTTTGCACCTCCCTCGGACGGTGTGTTTTCTTGAGGTTGAGATCATATGTCTTAAGATGATATAAATAGTTATCAAACTCGGATGATATGTTCTCGAGCATGAGTTAATGATAAAATGGAATAAAAAAAGGAAGCTATTGTCTACTTGATAGCGTAACAATTCACACAATATTATCCGACAAGTAATATTCTCAAGTATGACTCTATGCAAGATACCAGCCAAAACCAACTCTGGTTCCCAAGAATTTTAGATTGTCCTGATGATGCAACAATTATATTGCAAATGGTACCATCTTGCATATTGAAAATGCACCCAGAAGATAAAAAAGAAACTTGTTAAGTGTTAATGATATATGTTTGAATGACTATATTTTACATACTCTCATTTTTTAGACATATACTTTACAGACTTTCATTGAAAGTAATACGAAGAGTGTCTGTGCATCACATCTTTTAAGATAGGTAAATGAGCTACCCTTAAAAAGATTAGTTGAACCTAACTTCCGTGTATTTGCATATATTTGTGCTAACCTTATTTTCCATAGTTGCAAGAATGACGATTTTCCCTTGATTGTGATTTTACCAGCAATAATGTAATGATTTCATTTACATGTCTTCTACTGCATCTTAATTGCTTGATTTATTTATTCGTTATTTTATCACCTATAGGGATAGTTGTATTGCTCTAGAAGATCTTAGTGTTATCAGCACTATCTGAAATGTATGTTGCCTGAAGTAACTATATATCTTGGTACCTTGAAATAAAAGTGCACAGTAGAAGTTCGATATATTAACAAGCCCAATAAAATCGATACTAAACGGCGGTGCTACATAACGTCGAAACATGAAATGAAATTATTCAAATGTGGAAGGATATGATATTCTTCATAAAGCATGCATGCCATGGATATGGTACTCTAGCAGCAACATCTGAAAATGCTTGAAGAAAAACAAATCTAGATCTGGTTTATGTTTATTATAAAGGAAAGTGATGAACACTTCTTAAAATATAATGATGCGTGACCTCATGAGGTCCCACATATTGAAATTCCAGCAGAGATAGAGTCCATTTGAGAGGTTATGGACACACATGAAGATATGTTGATCCTCTTAAAATAACTATATAGGTGACCATGACGATGTGAATATTCCCGTCAAGATGATTATCTGGTCTTAATAGAAATATCTGACTCAAAGATATCCTGATAAAGGCAAGACATTTTCAATATATACTTCTCTTGGATGAAAAGTTATCGATGTTGAGGAATACAATACCTTTAAATTTTCTCTCCCAGATGATATGTTTCCTGGGGTTGAGATGTTTTGCATTAACAATAAAATCATTTTTCTCTAGTTAATTATTTAATGAGGTTATATTTAATGTGTTTGAAATATATGATAATATATTTACTTCCCTTAAATGTCACATTTCCAAGGTTGAGTTTATTTCCCTTGAATATATTATCAAGGTCGAGCGAATATTGTCAAGTTAGATAATTTTTCTCGAGAATGATTGTGTACAAACACAAAATATCCATATCATGTCTAGTTGAGATTATTGATGGCTCCGGGAGTGCAACCATTATACTGTCTAATAATATCACATTTGCACATTGAAAATATATTGTAACCTATTAGATCTAGAAGTGGTACTAAATTTTAAACATGTACATCATAATGTGCATAATTCGGAGACACTGATTGAAAACTAAAAGGGGTGTCTATATATCAAATTATATTGTGAAGATAACAGACAATCTATGAGGAATTTGAATTAACAACTTCTGAGTTGTATTGTGTCCAAATTTAAACTTTTGAATCCTATGTCATTATACTAAAAGCTAGCGAATCTTGACATATTTGGGTTGTGGCATGATCTTCTTGACACCTAAAAACTATAAAGGTATGGATGATTGTTAAACATACTAAAAGACATTCATTGAAAGCACAAAGATCCTAATGTCCAAAGATTTTTAGTGTGCATCATATCTACAAGGGAACTAATTACTAGACCTTCAACCAAAATGGTTGGTTTTCATATTTGTAGACCTATACACCCAATAAACGGACTATTCGAATATTTTATAGTCCTTGTAGACACATCCTGTAGATGATCCAAAATATATTGATTCAATAATGAGTTAAATTTTGTTGCTTGATATTGTTATAAGATCTAATCTCAATAGTAGAACATGAAATTGTGCAATATTGCATGCATCGGAATTAATGAGAATATACCACATTGTTTACCACATAAACTTTGGAAAATGGAGAATGAAATGTTCAATGATTCGCTACCATAAAATCTTGCAGATATATTTACAAAATCCTTGTCAACAAGAAAAATTGAGAAATTTGTACATGAGAAGAGTTAAGAACTTGCAAGATTGATAATATTTGAATCAAGGGGAGCAAATTTTGGTGTGTTGTACTCTTTTTTCCATTATGTCTGGTTTTTATCCCATTCCAGCTTGAGATTTTTAATGAGGCGACTATAAGCACCTGACATGAATCTGGGTTATGCATTCGTTTTCCCTCTTGATTGACTTTGTCCCACTGGGTTTTCTGACTTAAGGTTTTTTTTTTAATTAGGCATATTAAAAGTCAAAGTTGTCCTGAAGCCAAAGCCTAGACGTGAAATGTATAGAACCAAAAAAAATTATAAAGGTTGAGCCATAAAGGCTAATGTATATAATTTTCTTATGCCGGGTTTTTTCCACTAGTTTTTTCCGACTTAAGTTTTTGGATGATGCATATTTATTTTGAAGACAAATGTCTACTCTAACTTTAGATCACTTTCTATCAATAGGTTTTTCAGGCTTGTAAATTTTTACGAAGCATATCTATACTCATCCAATTGATGAAAAGCAACAATGATAATGTGTTCAAGGGGAAGTGTATAAATCACAAGAGTGATCCATATATTTTGTGGACGCCTTAGCCTATTACTTGAAAGTGTGTTAGAAGCACAACAATGCGGAAGCACGTCAATCCAAGAGGCAAGGCAGTGCCGAAGCACGACAATCAATGAAGCACGAAAATGCAAGCATGACAGTGCGGAAGCACGACTATCTACAAGACCGACAATGCAAGAAGCACGACGATGCAAGCACGATAGTGCATTGTTGGGGAATCGGGGATTGTGCCAAGGATCTATTCGGGGTGTAATTTTGAATACTATTTTCATAAATCAAATAACTATGATATGAATGATCAAATCATATAATTCATGTAATTGAATTAAAGTAATCATACAACAAGCCCTAAACATGCGGAACTAAGGGATTATCGTATTTTTACCTTCGAATTGGAGAGACACCGTTGAGAAGAATTAATCTTTCAACCCAAAGATCTTCTTGAGTATTCTCTAAGTCCAAGCTCGCCAATACGGTGAGAAATCAAACGAACTTTTTCACACTCGAGGAATGATTAATTTTCTATGGAAAAATAACCACTCAATTATGCATATGGGGACCATAACTGGTCCCATATTTATAATTGTAGGGACCGAATTCTTGGCCTCCAAGAAAAGAGGGTATTTCAAAATCCTCTCCTACTTAGGAGAGGAAAAATATGGATAAAATTCTATCCCTTTTAGAATTAAATTTATCCATATATTTTCCTATCTCCTACTCCATATTAATCCTTATCCTCTTAGTTAATGGACTTTTATTGGGCTACTCAAGGGGCCTTTAGGAGGAATATGATTGAGCCTCCCAATGGGCCTAGATATCCATATTGAGTCATCAATATTATTCTAGCCCATTAACATTAATTCATTCCATTAAAGAATTAATATTGTACTATCCTTCCTAATCCATATTACGAAATATGACTCGCGGTTATCATTTCTCGTGTTTAAGATTCAATGTCCATTAATTAATTTAAGCTACTGAATGTTTTAATTACTTAATATATTTTATTCCTTCAGTACAAACAACTCAACATTATTATCATATTAGAAGTTAATCCACAGTACATGTTTGATATGATAAACATTCTGAGCCCATCAAGGGGACATAATCAACTTGGTTTACCAAGTCACGATTTTCTGCATTAATTTAGTAATCTGTCATATAATTAATAATATTGCCCAAAGTATAGAGCATTGAATCCCATAGACTCTTTGCCCAAAATAAATCAAAGCAACATTAATTATACAAACACAATCCCAATTAAGTGACAAAAATTAAAAAATAAATAACCACAGAGATCTAGTTTTTCTATCAAGTCAGTATAGAAAAACTATCTCGTTGTTGGTCCAATTCAGTGCAACAAATGCACTAGTGTAATCTCTTGGTCAAGACAAACCAATCTGAGCCTTACACATCAACTTCTACCATGGCTTGTTCAATTTCATCTAAGTTTTGAGTTATTGTACTTATTATAAGACATTGACAATGTGATCTTCTGTGATCTACCACACACCACATTGTCTACAATGTAAAGTATTCAAACAATATGCAATAAATATCTAAAACGTTCATAATATTTAAGGCAAATAGTTCCCATTTAAAGTGCAAGTAACAATATATATACAAAACAACACTAAATGCATGCTTTACAGTATAACCCTAACAATCTCCCACTTATACTCAAAGTCTGCTTTTAAGTATACTACAACATGTCCTAATTATTCTCCCACTTATACTTAAAGCCGCGTGGAAACACACTTGATTCCCATTCCTTCCACATGTTTCTTGAATGTATTCTGAGGTAGACTCTTTGTGAAAGGATCTGCTAGGTTGTCCTTCGATGCTATCTTTGCCACCGCTATGTCTCCTGTCTTAATGATTTCTCGTATGAGATGGTATTTTCTTTCAATGTATTTGCTTGCCTTGTGGGCTCGTGGTTCCTTTGAATTTGCGACCGCACTCGCATTATCACATTGTGATGCTTTTGGGCACCTTTGGAATCACATCTAAGTCCACTAAGAAGTTCTTGAGCCAAACCGCCTCTTTTGCTGCTTCAAAAGAATCGATGTACTTGGCTTTCATGGTAGAGTCAGCAATGCATTTCTGCTTTACACTTATCCATGTGATGGCTCCACCTCCTAAGATAAACACTTCTTGAGGTAGATTTTCTGGAGTCTATGTCTGTTTGGAAATCTGAGTTCGTGTAACCCACAGGGCATATACCGTCCAATTGAAAGACTAACATTCTATCTCAAGTTCTTTTTAGATACTTTAGAATGTTCTTAACCACATTCTAATGCTCCTTGCCCGGATTACTTTGATATCTTGCTACCATGCCCACTACATAGCTTATATCCGGTCTCGTGCACAGCATTACATACATGAGGCTTCCAAATACCGAAGCATATGGAACCTTCCTCATCTTTTCTATCTCTTTTTGTGTCTTTGGACACATGTCTTTTGATAGATGAATCCCATGCCTGAAAGGTACAAAACCTTTCTTGGCATCTTGCATGCTGAATCGTTTTAACACAATATCGATATACGAGGCTTGAGATAAGCATATCATCCTTTTCTAACGATCTCAAATAACCTTGATTCAAAGGATATGACCAGCCTCTCCTAAGTCCTTCATACCAAACTTCTTTAATAACCATACCCTTACGTCTAACAATACCTTTCTATCATTTCCAATAAGCAGAATATCATCTACGTATAGCACTAAGAATCCCAAGGCGTTTCCGACACACTTTCTATAAACAAACTCTCAAACTCATTCTGATCAAATAGATAGGATTGTATTACTTGGTCAAACATTGGTTCCAAGCTCACGATGCTTGCTTTAGGCTATAGATTGACTTCTTAAGCTTGCATACAAAGTTTTCTCAACCTTTTTCAATGAAGCCTTCAGGTTGACACATATAGATGTCGCCTTCAAGAGTACCATTTAGGAATGTTGTCTTGACATCCATTGCCAAACTTCAAAGTCTAGTTGCTCAACTATCGATAAGAGAATACGGATTGACTTAAGCATGGCTACAGGCAAAAAGGTTTTCTCATAATCGATTCCCTCTCTCTGAGTATACCCTTTTGCCACAAGCCTAGCCTTGAAGGTTTCAACCTTCCCATTAGTTCCTTTGTTTCTCTTGTAAACCCACTTGCATCCAACAGGCTTTATACCTTTGGGTGGTTTAACAAGCTCTCACACTTTACAGTGATCCATAGATCCCATTTCTGCTTCTATTGTAGTTTGCCGAGAACTTGCATCCTTGTCTTGGATTGCCTTGTTGTATGCCCATGGGTCAGATTCATCTTCACCGGGGACCAAATTCGAAGACTCTCCCACGAACATGAATAGCTCAGGCTGATGAACAACCCTCCTACTATGACAAGGTTCCGATTGTGTTTGTGTATCACGTGGTGTATCTCTTGGATAATTGGTATAGGAGTCGGCCTCGTAATTCATTCAAGGTAATCTCACTCTTGGGCTTTTACTTGCTCATATAGTCTTAACCTAGAATACGTGCTCACCATGATCCTTTGATCCTTAGGACTATAGAATAAACCCCCTCTCGTTCCTTTGGGATAACCTACAAACAACCTTAATTCTGAATGAGGTTCCAATTTATCAGCTTCCTTGTCCAACACGTATGCAAGACATCCCCAGATTCTCATGTGTCTCAAGATGGGATTGCGCCAGACCACAATTCTGAGGGAGTTTTCGGAACTAATTTAAAAGGTACTAAGTTAAGAATGTAAGTTGTTGTTTCTAAGGCATAACCCCAAAACGATTTGGGTAAGTCAGAATAAGAGTTCTGTTTCTTCGCTTTACGACCGCATTTTGTCGAGGGGTTTCAGGCGCAGTTAACTGAGATACAATCCCTTGCTCTGACAAGTAACCCAAATATTCATTACTAAGGTATTCGCCCCCACGATCAGATCGTAGAAACTTGATACTCTTTTTCCTATGTGTTTGCTTCAGCCTTAAACTCTTTGAATTTATCAAAGACTGCAGACTTATGTTAAAAGTAACGAAATACTCAAAAACACCTCTCGCTTGAATTGACATTGGACCACATACATCAGTATGAATGAGTTCTAACACTTCAGTGGCTATATTCCCTTTAGCCCCAAAGGCTCTCTTAGTCATTTTACCCTCTAAACATGATTCGTATGTTGGAAACAACTCTACTTGGAGTGATTCCAATGAATCACCACTTACCAACCTTTGAATCCTTTATAGATTAACATGACCAAGTCTTAGATGCCAAAGAAGTGTTTCCTTCATATTTAAGGAATACTTTCTTTTTCTATAAACAGTAGATGTATTATATGACGCATTTTGTATGATTGTGGGTTGTGCACAATTATTAGTATAGAGATTGTTCACTAATGTTCCAGAACAGATAACTTCATTATTACGAGTAATAATAACATTCTTATTAAAAGAAACTGAATATCCATCCATAAGGAATTTAGAAACTGAAATTATATTCTTTCTAAAACTTGGAACATAAAGAACATTTCTCAATACTAAAGTCTTGATCATAAAAGATAAGTGCACATCTCCCACTGTAACAATTGGTACTCTTGCATCATTGCCCAAGTTTTCGGGTTTGCTAGAACCCCTGAAAATTGAAACAAACATGATCAGTGGCTCCCCTGTCCACCACCCATAATTGGAAGAACACGCCGCTAAACAAGTTTCAATAACTAGTGCATGAGATTTACCTTATTTTCCTGCCATTTTAGGTTGGGCACAATCCATCCTCCAACGTCCTTTCTGACCGCAATTGAAACATTTTTCCTTGTTTGTTTTCTTCTTAATACCACCTTCAGCGGGGATCTTTTCCTTACCTTTGAGACCAGTCTGTTTTTTACTTTAGCTTTCTTCTTCTTCTTTCCGCCTTTTGGCGTAGAAGAGGAAGATGCACTGCTAGTCACCAAGGCTTGAGTTATCGACCCCATAAGCATCTCCACCGCGACCAAAGCTTGCATGATCGCAGCCAACGTATACGCTTGACCATTCATGGTATAGTTTAGCTTAAACTACTCAAAACTTTTCGGTAGAGAATGGAGTATGATATCGACTTGGGTATCCGCATCAAAATCAACACCAAGAATCTCAAGCTTGTTGAGGAATCCCATCATTTTGAGAACGTGATCCCTTGCGAGCATCTCTTCAGTCATTTTTTGCGACAAGAAATCCTGCATGACCATTTGCCTAGCCGTAGGATTCTGGTGAGAGAAGAGTTTGGTACTGCAACACATCTGACATTGAAGCCAGAATAGTGCACCTAGCCAGTTCTTCGGATTTTAACCATTGCCTATGATATTCCCTATCTTCCGCACTAGTTTCGTCCGTAGGCTCAGCTGGTCTAGGTTCATCAAGTACAAACTTGCGTGCTTCAGCAGTCAGGACTATCATTAAGTTTCTTTTCCAATCTACATAATTCTCCCATTCTAATTTGTTTTCTTTGAGTATGTTAAACAACGAATTAAAGCTTGACATGTTGAATTGAGAATAAAACATGCATTCATATCAATATCTAATTAACACAAAGATTATCACATAATTCGATCACATGTCATACATCAAAATCTCATAAAACGATATATACATGAATCAGCCAACATCTTAAAATAATTTAAGCAAGTCACGTTGAATGTGAACGTTTACTTAAATACATTTAAGCAAGTTACAAACATAACAGTCACAAACCTTTAATCTCAAATTAATAGTCGGCTTATTCTTGGCAATATAAAATTGACAAGGACTTCGCGGGGAAGAATTTTTTTATTAATTTTATATCTAAATATTAACCATAACTTAACATAGGATTATTACTCAGTTTTGTACTAGCCTTCGTTGGGAAGGTCATATCGTCACTTAAAATAACCAAAAACTTCACTTTAATAAATCAGTTATGGATGCCATTTATTAATTTATTATCCATAATAAATTAAAATAAAACACTTAGTAATTTTGATCAATGAGATTTTCTAGGTTCCTCATACACAAAGTAAAACAAAACATAAATTAAGCACATATTAGAGAATTAAATCCAATTATCATGGTTTAATTTTTCGTTATGAAACAAGAAACCCTGTTTTGAAGATAGCGTAGTCTCCTTTGCAGCATCCATCGCGGGCATGACTAACCATCGCGGTTGCGAAGCCACTAACGCAGAACAGGCTCTCCTTTACAATTTTTTTAAAAGGGGCAACAAACTGTCGCGGTCGCAAAGACTCCGGTGCAGAATAGGCTCTCCTTCGCAGCATTTGCCACGATCGCGACTTATGGTTGCGAGCGCGACGCCCTCGACGCAAATCAGCCTCCAGTTTGCATCGATTCCGATTATTTTAATCCGTCTTCATCTTTGTCTTCGATCCGTTATAATTTATTTTAAAAAAATAAATCTAACATCTAGACTAATCTATTATATAAAAACAGACATAGTCTACTCGTGGATTTTCTTACGAGGAAAACGAATTTGAACTAATCAAATTAAAACAAAACATTCAATCCAACATCAATTTAAAACATACATCAATAACCATAATAATTGGATTCCTGCAAGACAGATCTAACAGTTCTACTATCCAATTTCAATTAAGATGTAAATTTGATTTTTAAAAATTTAATTCGAAATTATAGAACCCGAATCAATGGCTCTCATACCAGTTGTTGGGGAATAGGGGATTGTGCTAAATATCTATTCAGGGTGTAATTTCGAATACTATTTTCATAAATCAAATAACTATGATATGAACGATCAAATCATATAATTCATATAATTGAATAAAAATCATACAATGGGGCCCTAAACATACGGAACTAAGAGATTATCGTATTTTTACCTTTGAATCGGAGAGACACCGTTGAGAAGAATTAATCTTCCAACCCAAAGATCTTCTTGAGTATTCCCTAAGTCCAAGCTCGCCAATCCGGTGGAAAATCAAATGAACTTTTTAAAACTCGAGGAAGGATTATTTTTCTATGAAAAAATAGCCACTCAATTATGCATATGGGGACCAAAATTGGTTCCCTATTTATAGTTGTAGGGGCCGAATTCTTGGCCTCCAAGAAAAGAAGGGATTTCAAAATCCTCTCCTACTTAGAAGAGGAAAAATATGGATAAAATCCTATCTCTTTTAGAATTAGATTTATCTATATCTTTTCCTATCTCCTACTCCATATTAATCCTTATCCTCTTAGTTAATGGAATTTTGTTGGGCTATTCAAGGGGCCTTTAGGTGGAACATGATTGAGCCTCCCAATGAGCCTAGATATCCATATTGAGCCATCTTTATTCTAGCCCATTAATATTAATTCATTCAACTATAGAATTAATATTGAACTACCCATCCTAATTCATATTACGAAATATGGCTCCCAGTTTTTATTTCCCGTGTTTAAGATCAATGTTCATTAATTAATTTAAGCTACTGAATGCTTTAATTAATTAATATATTTTATTCCTTGAGAACAAATAACTCAACATTATTATCATATCGGAAGTTAATCCACTGTACATGTTTGATATGATAAACATTCTAAGTCCTTCATGGGGACATAATCAACTTGTTTTACTAAGACACAATTTTCTGTATTAATTTAGCAATATGTCATATAATTAATAATATTGCCCAAAGTATATAGCATTGAGTCCCATTGACTCTTTGCCCAAAATAAATCAAAGCAACATTAATTAGTTATACACAATCCCAATTAAGTGACATAAATTAAGAAATACCACTGAGATATAGATTTTCTATCAAGTCAGTCTAGAAAAACTATCTCACTGTTGATACAATTCAATGCAACAAATGCACTAGTGTAATCTCTTGGTCAAGACAAGCCAATCCGAGCCTTACACATCAACTTCTACCAATGGATTTTTTAATTTCATTTAAGTTGTGAATTATTGTACTTATTACAAGGAACTGACAATGTGATCTTTTGTGATCTACCATATACCACATTGTCTACAATATAAAGTATTCAAACGATATACAATAACTATAAAATATTCATAATATTTAAGGCAAACATTGATAATTTATTCTCATTTAAAGTGTAAGAAACAATATATATACAAAGCAACACTTAAAAATACGTTTTACAATATAACCCTATCGTGCGAAGCACGAAAATCTAACAAGCACGATTGTGCAAAAAGCATGACATGTGGAAGCATGACACAAGAAACACGACAATGCTTTTGTAAGATTTTGTATAAATAGGCCTCATATGTTGAATGAAAATACGACGATCTCCTTTGGAATCTCTCTCTCTCTCTCTATACATATATATATATATATATATATATATATATATATATATATATATACACACATATAACAAACAATGAATACAACAATCTTCATTTACAATTTTACAAATGATAACTTATACAAAAACTACAAACCTTACATTTAAATTCTAGAAAATATAAACGTTGCAACTGAAATTTAAAGACTACATTATATATCATATATAGTATAAATTACACAATTATACATAAATGAAAAGGAAAATTAATAATAAAGAGGGTTTGAGTTTCATCCTAAGTCATAAAATGGAATTAATTTTTAGCTTATATTGAAATTGCCTATGTATTCTTGCAGTAAAGGAATCACCGCCCACCATAGTTCTCTTATCTTAAAACTTATATTAAGGAGGTGACAACTAGTATGATTCAATCGCTCTCTTGTGAACTAGAGGCGCTGAGATCATATACAAAATAGGTTTTATGCTATTCATCTTTGTAATACTAATTTTTTGTGCTCGTAACTCGAGCATTGCATTTTCGAGCAATACTTGAATTTCAACATTTAATATAGATATTTCTTCATGAAACATGTAGCGTCCAATACTAAATGTTTGTTTCATGTAAACGGTTGAGTTAGACATGCGAATATCGCATTTTCAATTATAAACCATGCCAGAAGAGAAGTAGCTTCTTCAACCACCTCTTCAAAAGGTCGGTCAGATTTTTGATTTCCTAAAAAAAAGTTGACAAAAATATATTAATTTTCCTATAGAAATTAGAGGAACTCGTTACTCATTTTTGTGAGTGAATCATATAAGTTTTTTATTTGTATTTTTGAAGGTTTGGATTAGACTCCTTCAGCTTGAGTCGAACTACCTCCAGCTTCTGTTCTCAATTTTTTTTAATATTTCAATATGGGGTAATTTACATGTTTGTTACGCCCTCTCACATGTGAGTCATTTATTTTATTTTGTAAATTTGCACATCTGAAACTTATTAGAGTGGAGGGAAAGGCATACAAAAATAAAGAAAAACAAAAAGAACCTCAATTGTGGATATCCTATATTCAGAAACTTGTTCTAAAAAAATTCACAAACTTGGTAGTCTCATCATATGAAACAAATTACAACCTCATTACACTTGTTCTTTAGTGTCAAAACAGTATTCCGCAAATTGTTTATTTTAAAATTTTGTTATTTTTTCTTTCTTTATTGATTAGAGGGTTTTGTGTGGACAACTACGACAAATTTTATTTATTTTTTCATGTGTTGCATTCAAGAATTTTCTCAACAGTGATACTTCCCGAAAAATTGACAACGGGAATTATACGCGGCTTACTTCCTTTAATATGCAATAGATGATTAGAATGGTCGGAGAATAAAAAATTAAAATTGTCCTTTTTGTGTGTGTAAGTCTAATTATATTATTCTTGTAACTTTAGTGACGTTTTTTCCCTTCCTATATGATAAAGCGCAAAACCGAATATCAAAATCAATCACAATCACAACATGCAAGAATTAAAACGACACCAAGATTTACGTGGTTCGATCTAGAGATCTACGTCCACGGACGAAGGTAATGACCTTCCGGGGTGCTTTTCACTATTCCTCCTTCAATGTTGGAGTTTAATCTTACAGGCTGTCGTTTCAGAATACAAAAGTGCGAACCCTAAATCCGAATACAATTCTCCTATTTATACTATACCTATCGAAACCCTAACTAAATCCCTATAATCTCGCCCACCAAATCTGCATGGCAGTTGGATTGAGATCATGGGATCTCAATTTCCAAATATGCCGCGACTGGGCTAAGCTGTGTTGGGCTCGCGCCGCGACTGGGCTTAGCTGTGTTGGGCTCGCGCTTCTGGGCCCAATTGACCTGGCTGGCGGGCTAGTCCGACCCGGAGTTACTGGGCCATACCTATTAGATGCCCCCCACCAGCCGGAGCGAGGTAGGAGCTTCGGTTAAGAGTAAGGTATGGTGTAATAGGTATGAACTAGCAGCGATGTAGAGTGATGTAATGGCGTAGCTAGCAATGAGAGATTCCATCCTTACCGAACTGAACTACCCCCGGGGTGAAGGAGCCAACAAGGACCGAGCTGATGCACCCCCGGGGTGAAGAAGTCAACAGGAACCGAGCTGAAGTACCCCCGGGGTCATGGGGTCGACAGGAGCCGAGCTGAAATGTCCCCGGGGTAAAGGTGCCACCGGAGTGAAACCCAAAGCTTCCTGGGAAAGGGTGAAGTTGATGTGATTAGCGGCGCCCATCATGAGGTGAAGGGATGTGAAGTGACGCTTTTGCAAATCCCAAGAAGCGTGTTCCCCACGCGCCTAGGTAACTGTGATGCACGTGACAGCCACGCGCATATCTCAAACGCTGAATTTGAAAAGTCCAGATCTGGGCCGTTCAGTTGTTGTTTCATTAGAGGGAAAAAGGAAGTAACAGTTGCACTTTCTCTCATTTGCAATTGCGATCAAAGAAAGCCAGCGGGAAGGCGAGAAAGAAGGTAGCAAACTTCCGAAAACCACTTCAACGTCGTGCTGGCATCCTTGGAAAAGCAAGTAAGTATGTCTTCATCTTCAGAAACTAATAGTGTGGGGATATTCGGTACTGGTGAGAGCCCCATTAATGCAAGACCCCTGCGAACGATCTACCCCAAATCGAGGCAATGGTGCCCAGTTTCTATTTCCCAATAGACTTAGAATATATAATACCCGGACCTAGTGATAGGGCTTGTTATCCACCGAATGGGTATATAACTGTATATATAGATCAGTTGAGGGTGGGGTTGAGATTTCCACTGTGGGATTTTGTTGTAGAGTTGCTGGGATACTATGGTATATCATTGGCGTAGCTACCGCCGAATGCCGTGAGGCAAATTGTAGGGTTTATGGTAGTGTGTAAGACCTCGGGGGTGAAGCCCTCCGTAGAATTATTTAGGTACTTTTTTCAATTGAAACCATTTGGGAAGGGAAAATGGTGGTTCTCTCTGAAGTTCCTGTTTATTAAAGAGTTGAAACTAATTCCGAAGTGGAGGAGGGAGGAGGTGACGGATGGGGTACCCACGGGAGTACCGGAGTCGGTTGGAGTTTTGGAGCAGGCGGGGATGCTAAAATAAGTGTTTACCGAGGAGAAATTGGAGGAGGCTGGGTTGTCCCTGTATTATACAAAGGGACCGAGGCGAGAACATCGCCAACCCCAAGTGAGGGGTCATTAGCCCCGGGGGGGGGGGGGGCAGTGGAGGGTAGGGACTCTGTTTACAATTGTATGTAATTGTTGATGAATGCTGTTTCTAACACGCTGACGATTTTGTGCAGTGGGACGCTTTAAGACCAGCCTTCAAAAGATGACCTCGGGAGGTGCACAGCGCACACCGGAGAGAGTGCCTACACCCAGAAACTCAACCCCCGAAGCGGAGGGAAACTCGGCGAGAATACCCGGTGAAGGGACTGAGGAAGTGGTTCCGCTGACGGACTCCCCCCCAAGACCGAAGAAGAGGCCGGGGCTTGCTCCAACTCCGCCGTCTATCTCAAAGAGAAGGCGGTTGGATCCGACCTTGGAGGTACAACCATCATGTCTTTACGTCTTCGTTGACACACAACATCTCACAAAGTGTTATGCAGGGCCAGAGAAGTGTGGATGTCCATGGGGCATCGAAAATGGAGGAAGTGTGGACCCTGAGCCAGGGGTTAATTGGTTTCGGGCGTCGCCGCCAAAGAGAGGAGACCGAGGCCCTGAAGGAGGAGCTGAGGAACCTGCGCGGGGAGTGCGATAAGCTCCGTGGAGAGGCAGCTGAGGCCAAGAGTGGCCAGGTTACGGCACGGGGCAGGGCGTCCGTGAGCAATGTGGATGCCACCTACTATAACACCCTATCACATCTCCCGGAGTGGCCATTGGTGGAGGCATTGGCCCAGAAGGGGACTATTCTGACAGCCAAAGACGTGGCGGGCTGCTGAGTAGACCAGGACGAGGACTTCCTGGGATACCACATGGGCATGCACGTGCTAGAGCCAAGGTAGAGGGCCCCCCACCGAGGATAGCATCCGCGGCAGGTGAATTAGCTCCTCAAAAAGGCGGAGCTCTTCAACTGGCTGACCCGGCTGCCACGACCTCGGCCGGAACGGAGGTCAGTTCTTCTCCTGCCTTAGGCGGAGAATAGAGTAGGAGGCAATTTTTTTTGCTTGAATTTGTATGTGTAAAAAACACTTGAATTGTATTCGCCTTTTTTGCCAATGTATAAATGACAAGCTGTTGATGGTTCACTGGTTAATCCTGAATGTATGCCTTGAGTTCGAAGAATAGTAAGTGTTGTATACTGGTGAGCTTATAAATATCTTTTGCACATTATGGGTGTAGCAGGAGGAGACCGTGGAACTTCACGAGGTCATCAAGAAATTGATGCAGTCCCTGAACTGGCTGCAAAGAGAAAGAGATGACCTAAAGATGTCGGTGGTGCCGAGGTTGGAGAAAAAGCTCGCGGTCGCAGAGAAGAAGGCATCTGAAGCCGAGAAGGCAAAAATTGTGATCGTTGAGAAGGCCTATGACCATCAGCTAAAGTACTTGGCCAAATATGCTGAGGTGGAACGACTCTTTATCCACCAAAAAGAATATGAGCGTATATTGACGGAGTACAACCTGCTAACCTTTGAAGAGGTCGAAGAGCGGACGGCCGAAATCCAGAGGGAAATTACCGCGCTGATGGAGGCCAGTCACACCAACTCCTCCGAGCTGGTTAGGAAGCGGGAAGTGTTAGAAATACTCCTCAATATGTACGAGGGCTTAAGAGGCCGCAGAAGGTGGCGTCATACTGCAGAGGAGAATATCGCCAGCTCCAGCCGGGGGAACTCCTCAAAGACTCCGCGGAGAAGTAAAAAGGGGACTGTCAAAAAACCGACTGGGATCATAATCCGAGAGCCGACCCCGGTGGTGGTTGCCGAGGAGGTGGTGCAAAAACTGGCCGAGGAGATTGAAGTGATGGCCCCCGCAAAGTGGGATCCTGTGGAATGGGCTAGTACTTCAAGGCCAACTCGGCAAGCAAGTCCTCAAACGCAGAGAGGCTGTCAACCAAGTCCTCGCGCTCGAGGAGGCCAGAGTAGGGGGAGGGCCGGAGCCCAGTCCCGGGGTGTTTCCAGATCCTGGAGGACGCAAAGGAGGAGTTCCCGGGACAGGTCTAAACGCCGGAATGCGGAGTATTGGTTAGGAGGTTGTAGATAAATATAGATGTTATAGTAATAATTTATGTGTATTTGTAAAGGACACTTAGTAAATAAATTTTTCGAAAATATTTTGATGTATATAACAAGTATGTTTTGCAAAAAATAAAGTAGCTAAGGACTCGGCATAATGCAATTTCTTTGAGTTATGTTGACATTTTATAATGAAATAAGGTTGTAGTTAGTACTCGGGAGTACGAAGCGTAAATAAGCCCTTGTTCGGAAACAAGACATAGAATCTCCCCGGACGGATCGGGCGGGAGTTAATGTTAAATAACAAAGTTACTGACCTCTCCGGATAAATCAGGCGAGAGGGAATACATGTCCGGGGACCAAGTGTTGATCTCTCCGGACGGATCAGGCGAGAGACCAATGTGCCCGGAGACAAACAATAATTATTCTAGGCCGGGGCATCCCCGCGGCGTAGAAGAAAAGCAGTATATGTATTAAAAGTGAAAACTTTTATTCATAGTGATTGTCGGAACAATTGAAGAATACAAGTGTAATCGTAAAAAAGAAAGTGCAACGGTATGAAAATGAAAGTACGTACGAAAAACGTAAAGGAAGAAAAGGTACTTGACAACGGAAATCATAGATAGAAACGCTGCAAATTGCTAACGTGCCAGGTTCGGGGCATCGGTGTGCCATCTAGATGCTCTAACTGATAGCTCCCGGAGGCATGCGCGGCAACGACGCGATAAGGTCCTTCCCAAGCGGCATGCAGTTCGCCCTCAGGGGCAGCTTTGCTGGCAGAATTTAACCGGAGCACGAGGTCTCCGACCTGGAACTGCGTACCCCTAACCCGGAGGTTGTAATACTGAGCTGCTTGTTGTTTGCTCTTAGCCTGTCGGATAAAGGATTGCTCGCGACGATGTTTGAGCTCATCTAAGTTAGTACGGAGTGCTTCCTCGTTAGACTCGGGGTCGAGGTTTATGAGTTTGGGGCTGGGCACTCCAACCTCAGCAGGAATGACAGCCTCAGAGCCATAGGTGAGGCTATATGGAGTCTCCCCGGTTGACGAATGTGGCATAGTACGATAGGCCCAGAGAACTTGCGGAAGGTTCTCGGCCCAGAGGCCTTTGGCTTGATCTAAGTGCTTCTTCAAACCGTTAAGCAGAGTGCGGTTAGTGACTTCGACCTGGCCATTAGCTTGGGGATGGGCAACCGAGGTGAAAATTTGTTTGATGTGCAACTCCTCGCACCAGGACCGGAAGGGATCATTTGCGAATTGTTTGCCATTGTCGGAGATAATGGCGCTTGGGATGCCGAAGCGGCATATGATGTTACGCCAAACAAACTTCAGGATGTTTTGGCCAGTTATGGCAGTGAGGGGCTCGGCTTCGACCCATTTGGTGAAATAGTCCACAGCAACCACAAGAAATGTCAATCCTCCCGGAGCAACCGGGAATGGACCCACGATGTCGATTCCCCACTGGATGAATGGACAGGCACTTTGTATGCCAGTAAGCTCGGTTTGCGGCAGGTGTTTTACTCGGGAATGCCGCTGACATTTGTCACACTTTGACACTAAATTATGGGCATCATTAAACAATGTGGGCCAGTAGTATCCCCACCAGAGGACTTTCTTAGCCAACGTCCGCGACCCAATATGACTTGCGCATGCCCCCTCGTGGAATTTCCGAAGAACATAGTCAGCCTGGACTGGGCCAAGACATCGAAGACTCGGCTGCAAGTATGACTGACGGTACAAGATTCCGTCGTGAAGTGTGTACTTCGGTGCTTTAAGAAGTATCCGCCGAGCGAGTAATTTTTCGTCGGGCAGTGTACCATCTCGAAGATATTGGACGATAGGAGTCATCCAATTGGGATTGACATCAGTCAATACGGAGATCGCCAACTCACTAATTGAAGGGTGGGTGGCTTCTTCGGCGATTATGTCCGGAGACATATTTGACGGGACCGCGGAGGCAATTTTGCTAAGAATATCAGCTTTAACGTTTTCTTCACGGGGTATCTGCTGGACATTAGTCGAACTGAAAGTTAGCAAAAGCTTAAGTGTTAGAGCCAGATACCTCTTCAATGTATCATCCTTTGCTGCATAAGTGCCTTTGATCTGACTGGAGACCACCTCGGAATCAGTGAAAAGCTGGATATGCGAAGCTCTGAAAGTTTGAGCGAGCCGGAGCCCAGCAAGGACTGCCTTGTATTCCGCCTCGTTATTGGTCACTTTGAATTTAAAACGCAAGATTTACTTGATCTCAACGTCATAGGGGCCAATGAGGAGGACCCCGGCGCCACTGCCTCGGGTCGCAGAGGCGCCGTCCACGTATACCCGCCACTTGTGGGCTTCAGCTTCGAGATCGGAGTGGTGAGTAGTGGTAGCACATGTGACTGCCCCGGGGTCAGTGAATGGTGCTTCAACCAAAAAATCCGCAAGAGCTTGACCTTTGATGGCTCGACGAGGTAGAAATTGTATATCATGCTCCCCGAGCTCGATGGCCCACTTAGGCAAGCGTCCCGACACATCGGGCTTGGTGAGAATTTGACGAATAGGGTGATTAGTGAGAACCCTAATATCGCGTCATTAAAAATAGGGACGCAGGCGGCGGGCTGCCATAACGAGGGCCAGTACTGTTTTTTCTACCACAGAATACCGGGTCTCTGCCCCTTGAAGTGCTCGGCTGGCGAAGTACACGGGCTGTTGACTTCCATGATCCTCACGGACGAGGGCCGCGCTAATGGCTTCTTCGGCGGATGCCAAATACACATAAAGAGGCTCTCCGGGGATAGGCGCGGACATAGTTGGGAACTGGTTGATGTGTTGTTTTAAAGCCTCAAAGGCTTCGGTGCACTGCGGAGTCCATTCAAATTTCTTTGCCTGACACAAAATTTTGAAGAAAGGAAGCTGACGCTCTGCTGCCTTAGACAAAAAAACGATTTAAGGCTGCGAGGCCGCCGGTTACACGCTGAACATCTTTCATCGTCTTCGGCGGCTGAAGATCTAACACATCCCTAATCTTGGCTGGGTTGGCCCGGAGACCATGATGTGAGACCACATACCCCAGAAAGTTTCCTGATCCAACGCCAAAGGTACACTTGGCCGGATTGAGGCGAAGATTATAGTGCCGCAACGTGCTTAACGTCTCGGCAATGTCCTGAACACATGTTGCAGGGGAGGAACTTTTAATAACGAGGTCATCAACATATATCTCAACATTGCGGCCAATCTGGTCTCAGAAGATATGGTCCATAAGACGCTGATAAGTAGCTCCGGCATTCTTGAGCCGGAAGGGCATTTTCTTGAAAGCGAAGCATCCAAAATCAGTAATGAAGGCTGTTTAAAGGGCATCTCGGCGATCCATATGAATTTGATGATGTCCCTTGTATAAAACTAGGAAGCAAAGTGCCTTATGCCCAGTAATGGCCTCAGCTTTTTGGTCGATGGGGGGCAAAGGATAACAATCCTTCGGACAGTGCTTATTGAAGTCGGAGAAATCAACGCACATCCTCCATGCCCCACTTGACTTCATCACCATCACGGGATTAGAAAGCCAGGACGGATAGTGAACTTCGAACAGGATGTCTGCATCCAAGAGCTGTTGGCGGGGATCAGGCCTAGCTCGGTGAGGTGGATCTTCATCAAACTCGCGAGATCGATCACGGGGTGGATGTCTTGCCACTTGGTTGACGACATTGTTGGCGCGCCCATCGCAGTTAGCGCGCCGATTATTCCATTCTTGGAATAGAGCGGCATGTTCCCGAAGAAAATCTTGCTGTATCGGTAGTAACTCGGGGGCAGGTTGAGGGTTAAACTGTGCTGGCATGTTAGCGGGTGCGGGATGCTGCACGTCAACTTGATCCGCATGTGGGTCCTGATTCTGTTGGCGTGGCAACGGAGGATTTTGATCCACGGGGGGATTACGATGAGACCGGGTAGGGTTGGCAGATCGACGGGTATTCACCATGGCTAGTTTGAATCAACTGTAGAGTGATACTAGGGTTTTCTTTTAATCTCGTTTCCCACAGATGGCGCCAATTGATAAAGCGCAAAACCGAATATCAAAATCAATCACAATCACAACATGCAAGAATTAAAATGACACCATGATTTACGTGGTTCGATCCGAAGATCTACGTCCACGGGCGAATGTAATGACCTTCCGGGGTGCTTTTCACTATTCCTCCTTCAATGTTGGAGTTCAATCTTACATGCTGTCGTTTCAGAATACAAAAGTGTGAACCCTAAATCCGAATACAATTCTCCTATTTATACTATACCAATCGAAACCCTAACTAAATCCCTATAATCTCGCCCACCAAATCTGCATGGCAGTTGGATTGAGATCATAGGGATCTCAATTTCCAAATATGCCGCGACTGGGCTAAGCTGTGTTGGGCTCGCGTTGCGACTGGGCTTAGCTGTGTTGGGCTCGCGCTTCTGGGCCCAATTGACCCGGCTGGCGGGCTAGTCCGACCCGGAGTTACTGGGCCATACCTATCACTATAAATGGACCCCATTTCAATATGCAAATTCTATGAAACTATTTAATTTGTCTCAACAAATGTCACATTATTAACTTCTCATCACAAATGTATTTTACAAATAATATATATATATATATATATATATATATATATATATATATTTGCTATGACTACTTTGAGCATCTATTTTACAGCAATAGACAGTATATTCTCACTGCCAGATTTATATAATATCAAATTAGTACGTAACTGCCACAAAACTATTTAATTTACCATGTAAAAATGTGTCTCGATATTGACAGGCCCCGAATGTATTGTCGTGGGAAAAGATAATAGTAATCAAATGAAAAACAAACAAATCTCATGCCAAGAACATAGAAACAAAGAAAAAGAACAACAAATTAAAGAGAGAAGCAGAGAATGATAGAAACAATGAAGAGAAACAATCATGGAGATGGGAATTATAAATTTAGTGACAGAGAGGAATTATATGTATATATATATATATATATATATATATATATATATATATATAATATGCATCTCCACTTTGGTTCCAATTCATATTGCTCTTTGGGTGTAATTATCTATGAATAACGACTTTCTTTTTCCTTTTTATTTGTCTTACATTTTCGAGAGTGTTTTGCTAAATTTATTTTAAACATCTTATAAGCACTAATATTTGATACGATAGTTCAAGAGCTTTTAAGTTTTCCAGATCTTGATAGTCCGTCCAATAACATTGCCTCATAAATTTATGTGAAGGTCTACTCCCCTATTTCCACTAAAAAAGGACCTTATAAGTTGTCAAAGTTTGGATAAGGCTTATAAGTTCTTTTAAAAATATTATAAGGTGGCAAAATGTTTGACATTATACTCTTTTCATTGTGTAATAACAAAAAATACTTTCATCAATTTTCCTCACCCCACCTGCCTCAGCCACCCATCTCTCCGCTGCAAATCAAATCATATCTGAAAATATATTAGAAGTATCTTTGTAAGTTGAGTGTTGCTTATAAAATTCTGAAAAATAGGATCGGATAGATGGACATATTTTTTTAGAGCTTATAAGCTCTTAGAGCTTATTTTTTATCTTATATGTTGTTTAAAGGTCTTATTTTGCCACACACTTTTCAAGAACTTATAAGCTCCTAAACATCTTAATATCTAATAAGATGTTTAAAGGAGCTGAGCTAGATATTTAGGAGCTTAAGTCAAAGACTAGAAGTTGGAACTGGGAAAGCGGTTTTTGTAATGGGTTTCCTTTGAGCTCGTTTTAATTATACTACTTAAATTGGAAAAAACAAGCCTCTTAAATTCTTCTGGATTTAAATAAAAATTTCAAACGAGCAGGGGAGAGATTATGGCTCCGACTTTGAAAAGGTGTAAAGAGTTACGCTTAATTGCCAAAAAAAAAAAACAAGAACATACCTTAACATGTTCTTTTAAATATTTCAAAATAAAGCATAAACTCTACATACTTGTTGCAATTCCAATCATCCGCTAATTTCCGACGATAAATAACCAACATATCTGCTATTTACCCATGTAGTGTCATGTATGCTATCATCTTAAACTAAAATACATAATAATGAAAACTTAAAACCCCAAGTCAAGACAAACTTCTCCTATCAGCTCGAACCCTAATCTCTCATACTTCACTGATTCTTTGTTGCCGAATTCACTTCTTAACAATTAGAAAAAAAGATCACAATATATAGAAAAGTTTTGACTTTTTTTACTAGCTACATAAATGAGAAATTCCCACGAAACGACTTTGATCAAGAGAAGGTTAATTTCATAGTTCCCGCACAACTTTTAGTTCAATTAATAAAACATAGCTCGTTGCATTAGTAAGAGAGATAAGGGTTCGAGTTGATATATAAGAGAGTTTGATCGAAACCATTTGTTAGATTCTAATGTGTTTTGGCATTATCAATTTATTTATTATTTTGTGATCTCAATTAGATCTCAGTATTGCATATATTAAAATGAGATATATATCTTAAATTTGGAATACAAATTTTTATGAGATAAAATTCATTGTGTTTTGCTTGGATGTAGTTGGTTTGAAAACATAGTACATTATGTGTAAAGTTGTAAATTATTTTTATATATTTGAGCTATACATATAATAATTATTAAGTACTTATAAATGAAAAATACTAGATTACTTAATTTATATATTAGTGATACTTATGTGCATTAGGTGCACAATACTCCTTATTGTGAACTTACCTGAACCACCTATTAAACACACTAAATACAACCATGATTTTTTTACCTAATAGGAAGAAAATGGGCTGTAAATCACGTGCCCTAAGCTTAGAGACATCGCCTCTTCATCGCGAAAACTAAGCTCATAGACTCTGCCTCTTCATCTCGTGCCCTAAGCTCGATCTATCTCTCTTGTGCTTTCTTCTCGCCAACTACAAGTATCTTCATTTTAGTCATCTTAATTTTCTTCTCCTCGTCTCAATTTTCCATCTACAACCATCTTTGCCTTCAACATCTCTACCTCGAAACTTTTCATCATCGAGAAATACAACATGAATTGAAGCACCTCCATCGGATTTAGAGTAGTCAATTCACACTAATATTCGAGGTATTATAAACTAATTTTCATAATCTTAGTAAGTATTTTCAAATGATAATTGAAGTAAAAGTTCTTAAATTTGAATATTTGAGGTGCAAAAAAGATAAAACATGGATATTGAAGTATATATTGACATCATAGTGCAGAAAGATCACCAAGGTAATCAAATTACAGTGACATTAAATACATAGATATAATGGATTAATATATAATTATTAACCTATGTTAAATTCAGTTGAAATCGTAATGGAAATACCTAATGAAAATGAATGACTCATTCTGCACAAATATATAGCATATAAAGCATAATGGATGAATTGAACAACAAGCCCCAAAACACCGAAGGTACCAAAAAGGTAATAAAGTTAGCACCTGTAACACCCCGATTTTCTAGAATATTTGTAAACACTCTTTTGGTAGAAAAACATAAATTTTCAATCGCACTTTATAAATAAAGTAAAAGTAAATTTACCTTTTAACTAAGCAGAAGCGTAAATAACTCTATATGAAGGTTAGAGATAGTATTTTGTTTCCAAATTAAAAAAAAAAAAATTGATTCACCATACTAACTTTCAATTTAAAATAAATAAGTAAAACAAACTAGACATCTCGATTCATTCCAAAGAACTAACAGAAATCCAAAATTCAACTATTTGCAAAACTTCACTTTTCCTAATAAAATTCTTGAAATAAATAATAGAAAAATACTAGAAAATAAGCAGACCAAAAAATATTGACTTTACTTGTATCCGCCACCTCGTTACCAAGCTCCAATTGACCTGTAAACACTGAAATGTAATTGGGGTTCGCAAGCCAAAAGCTCAGTGGGGATAAGTTTGTCGACTCTAAATACAATAGATGCAATAATAATGAAAGCATACAACACACTTTAAATAGATGTTGATCAACATAGAAAAAAAAAACCTTTTGCCTGTTGACTAGCATAGTACAGCACACAGCATAACATAGCATAGTATATAGTCTGTTGCCTATAACCTATAGAATGTTGCGCTTAGACATCAAAATGACATATAAGGCATTTAAAGTAGACAAACGACTCAATAGTTTCGAAATGATCCCCACCTAGAATAAGCAGAAAGTGTAATGTAGATGTAGATGTCCTATAACCCTTAGTCTCTACTTGCCTCGCACCTTGTCATAGCAAATATAATCGTTTTAGAAATATAG
Source organism: Ajuga chamaepitys (assembly GCA_958295605.1). Lineage (NCBI taxonomy): Eukaryota > Viridiplantae > Streptophyta > Magnoliopsida > Lamiales > Lamiaceae > Ajuga > Ajuga chamaepitys. The sequence continues at coordinate 21,752,881 of OY282502.1, forward strand.
CTTTAAAATAAAATAGTATGTAAAAATAATAATATATATAATATTAGGGCTCAAAAGAATAAATTCGGGTACGAGAATATGTGCTTCTGAATTGTCTGGAAGTCCATAAAAGACTATTGGCATCATAAGAAGGATGATAAAGATTTTAAGATAAACATTGAAGTAATTGAGAAAAGGATGATCAATTCAAGGATTTACAGATCATATATATATATATATATATATATATGTGTGTGTATATATATATATATATGTATATATATATATACATAGCAATTACAGAAATGCGTATATAAGCAATATCCGTACACTTAATAAAATTTGTTGTCTCCACTTTCATAATTGACCTCAGTACCAGTATACCCACAATCAAGCTAATCATATAAATATATATATATACACAATTAGACATAAACTATATCAATCTATGTAGAGAGCCACACACTAATAGAATAAACATAATCATTACTTATATATGTGTATACATGCACAATATACCTCACTTATATAATGCACATACATATTATAAAGAAAACATCTTACACACTAAAGTATTTTTTTTTATAAATGTATTCACTCACCTACATACTACATATACTTAAAATGCATCACACTTGAGCACTTCCAAAGCAATATTATTATTTCTTGTTTTAGCAAACTCACACAACCGCCGCCTAAAATTGAATTAGTATACATATAATAACTTTACAACCTTTTACATATCTGACAATACAAAATTCAAGGATCTCATTTCAATATTCACAATTAAAAAAACACATAATTAAATGATATAAAAAATGCACAAAATCATATGGAAAGTAGGTACCTTTATTTCTGCAAATTACCGAATGAAGAAGAAAGAAGAAAAAAGAATTGGACAAGGGAGTTGTGTTTCTCGGTAGGGTTTAAGGAGTTATATTCTGATGGGCTTTGGCAATTAAATAAGATTTTATGGGCTTGAAAATAAAATGATTAATAAAATTCTTTTGGCCCTTAAAAACAAATTTATAAGTAGTAGATAATTAAATAAAATAGTACTAAATATATATAGGTATTACAACACTATACAATATATTTAACTCCCTTAATAGAGTAATTCATTTCTCACTACAACATAATAAAGTAATAAAGTTAGCAGTATACAATATAAGTTACCCGTTCCCTGTATTCTGATTTTTACAGAACTTACCACTGAATTAGTAGATCTAAGTGGTTCATGACTTGACTTGAAAAGAAAAATAGTTGATAAAATGCATAAATTGTAATGCTTGTTATTTGGGCGTTAGTGTTCAAAATGCAACAAATAGATTCTCAACAAAATCAAAACTACGAGGGAAGCTAATTGTGTGTTCTAGTGGTGAACAGAAAAAGGGAAATAAGCAGTAGTTCAGAAGCATCAAGAGGAAATAGTAAAAAGAAACAAATTGTAAGAACAAATTGTGACACATAATGGAGAATTATATGGAATGAAGAGGGATTTTTAATGGTTGTGAAGCATAATTTTTTATAGACACATAGTACATGAAGCTGGGGGTGAAGTAAATGTAGGTTACACTATGAAACATCACATGAACTTACAAACTGTAAGAAAATGGAAGCAGTTAAAAGAGGGGATGCAGATGAATAATAAACATGATACAACAACAAAATTAAGAGGATAATTTTTTTCTACAAGGTTGAAATGAAGGATGTGAGATTATGTAATATTTTTTGGACGGACTCAATGATGATGAAAGACTTTGATGTGTATGGTGATGTTGTTGTATTCAACACAATATATAGAATGGATAAGTACAATTTCATATGTGCTCTTTTCGTTAGGATAGATAAACATTGGAAAAATGTCATGTTTGGATGTGCATTCCTGACAGAAGAGAAAGTAGAGCCATTTTCATGGCTTTTCACAACATTTAAGAAATGAATGAGAGGAAAAACTCCAATAACATTGTTCACAAACCAAAACTTTGCAATTGCAAATTGAAAGGTATAATAATATTCTGTAGCTGTAATATTCAAATAATACAATTTTATTTTACAAGTGTACTATACAGTATATAAAGCTATACAACAATGTATGTACAGTAGTAGTATTCAAATAATACTATTGTATTTTACAATGTATATTATATAGTATGTAAATTATATTGCATCTTCTATAAAGAAATTGAAAAAAAAAAAAACAGTTGAAAATGTGCAGCAACTGTTTATGCATAAGTAATATTCCGATAATACTATTACATTTTTCAATATATACTTTATAATGTGTATATATATATATATATATATATATATATATGTATTTATAATGTATTTTCTGTGAATTGCAGGTATTTTCTTGATCAAGGCACTACATTTGCCAATGACATCTTCAACAAAATTCAACCACAAGATCTGCAAATCAGAAAAGTAACAATGCATTTGCAGCGCCTCGGTTCACTTTCAGTGATCTGACATGTCACTTACTTACCTTACCATTTTTTTTATTAACTTAATCCTTTCTTTTCACTTACTTAACTTATTCTTTTCCTGTTCCCTACTTAACCTTTCATTTTCTTCCCCGTACTTACTTTTCTTAACCCTTATCATAGCTATGTAGCGGGAAAGAAACAGTAACCAATGTTTTCCTGAACAAAAAACTCACACAATAGAGACATAACATAATAGGTTAAACTTTAGATGTTTATTACTTAAACTTCATCATCGTTCATTACATGTCTGGCAAACTTTTTCTAACCTAAGTATTACCACAAATATACAGTGCTACTGTAGTAGAACGTGAGCAAGGTCGATCTCACAAAGACTATTACTTATGCTAATTTATAACCCAAATGGAATAATCCAGTTCTATGTAGACTCTCGAATAAGGATGATTGTTGTGATTAAAGTAAAATTAAAATTATAAAGAAAACAAGTAAACAAGTAAAGCGCTCAAAGATGACAAGAAAATAACGATTGGGAATAAACCTTGTATTAAAGAAGAATCCTAGGGTTCGATTTCAATTATGATCTCCTGCGTTCAATTACCCTAATATTCTAGACTTTTATACCGAATTCAAGTTCTTATTAGGCGATCACTACTCTAATTAATCCTCCTCTTAGATAATGCTAACATGATGATTATGTACGAATAATTACCCTCTCGGGCTAATTATCACGTACGTAACTCCAAAGAGATCCTATGATCAATGCCTACACAAGTACCTCACTCCTCTTGGACGATTATTGATACATATTCTATGTGTCATAAGCCTATTAACAACCTTCCCCTCTCGGGCGACGAATTACTAAGGAAGTAGAATAAAGAAATTGATCAGATTGATAAATTCATAAGAATAAGCACAAATATATACAATAAGAACATTGAATGGAGTCTAGAACAAAAACTATAATAAGAACATAGTCAAACGAAAACCTACTTTCTAGCCCTAGAATACAACGTTATTTAGCTACTCATGTTGATTATAAAACCTAACAATTGTTCATAGACAAACATTGAAAGGAATTAGAAATAAAACGATAAATTACTAAATCCAGAAATCGGTTCGAGATCTTGATCTTCTTTGCCGCTCAGTTATTGCTCTTCAATTCAAGCCTCCATGGCGAATAATATGGTGAGGGATTCTAAACTTTGGACTTGAAAGAACCTATTTATAAGATTGGAAAGGATAGGAGATGAAATGTGCTGAAAAATGGCCCAAAAGCACTCAAAATACGTGAACCGCCTTAACTAGCTCGACCAGCCTACACTTTTCCACCCAGCCGGTTTACACAGCCTTGCCCGGCTACTTTGACTTTATTGCCCATCTAGTTTCGCTCACTAGCAAAAAACTCACTTTCTGGCTCACTTTTGGCTGGGCCGGCCGATTCTTCTTCCACCAGTTTGTTTCTTCTTTGAGTTGTGGCTATCTTGGGCCACTTTAGCTCATTGGGCCCATCTTCTAACTTCGTATAAGTGCCTTTTACCACTGATTGCCTTGTTCTTTATCCTAGACCTCATTCCAATGGATTTTGGCCTTAAAATATAAGAATTTCACTACAAAACAAGAAAACACGTCATTTAGCTCAAGATGATTAAATCAAACAAAAATCCACCAAATTTGTATGTGAATACAACCAAAATGATCCTATAAATCGGTCTAAATGCATGCATATACTATGTGTATTAAAATTCCCCAAACTTAGACTGTTGTTCGATGAGACAAAAGCAAGAACTTAAGCATTAGGGCGATTTAGGCGACGAATCTAACCTCGGAATGATTTTTGAAAATATACAGCATAGGCAATGGGCATATGCGATATGACAATACATCAACTACTTTTGAGACAGTGCATATCAAACAAATTATCCTCACCGGATAAGTGTATTGCTCATCTCTCAAGTGTATAAAATTGGGACGTGTTTACCTTCAAGTTGAATCACATGCAAAATCTATCCTATGCTTGCCTGTTGTCTATCCTATGCATGCATATAGTAATAACAAGTAGGGCTAATCTTTCCAATCTTTTGCTCATAATCTATCATTTTCACTCAACCTTGTGTTTTTCCTCACTACTACCCTTCAATCCACCTCCCTCACAATCAAATAGTTCAAGTCAAGGGACAACGACTAAAAGAATGGGTATAAGCTTGTAATGTATGACTATGAAAAATAAAACTAAAGGCTCAAAGTGACTAACTAGAGATTTTTTTATAAAATTCGGTAAAAAGTTTCGATTTTTGGCTCAAATAATAAACTAAAAGAAAAGAATTGCCAAAAATCACTTTCTATGCCCACAAATTGTACTACACAATTGTTTAAGCAGACACAAGGCAAGATCTAGATGCACACTTACGCAATGATTAATAAATCACACCAAAAGAAATATGCAATATATAACTCCAAAGATGGGAGTTCAATCAAAAGATCAAAGTCTCACGTGCTAGTATGATCATTGTTCAAAATGCATGCTCAATTTCATCTCAATTATGCTTATCATGCTCGACTATGTGTCATATATTTAACATTGAATAAAAATGTTTAAGTGTAGTTTAGAACAATATTCAATAAAGTGTAGCCTTTACATTAAGTTGGGTAAGTTCCTCTCTTCTACCGTTCTTATTTGCAAAACTAAATTTAGAGAAGTACTTCTTTGCTAATTAGTAAGGATTCAAATTGATTTTATCTTACAGCTTTTCAACTTTAATTAATTTCTAGTAATCATTGTATACAATGATAACAACTGACCCCACAAGATTTGTATATATTAGTAAGGATTCAAGTTGATAAAACAAAAATAATTGTGAATTTCTTTCTTCTGCATTTTGGGGATGAATTTTCTGTTTATTAAAATTAGACTTTTGCTCATTTATTAAATTCTAATTAGGCTAGAAATTAAGTTATGTTATATTAGGCTCTAAACTTGGATAAATTACACTAAATAAATAATACTTTAGAAAATCTAAAAGGAAGGACTACCGCCCCCTAAATATGTTCATGATTCAACTCGATAAATAAAACTAGAAAGTATTAACAATTTAGATAAAATCAATAAATTAATTTAATTACAAAAAAAAGTTTCTATATTGATAATATTTTCTAGTAGTTATCTCTATTTCTTATACATAATAATGTATTCATTCAATTCAAGTAAAACAATGAAACTATTTAATTTATTTTATTTGATAATGGGTAAAATCGACTAATATATATATATATATATATATATATATATATATATATATATATAATAGAATATTTTGATGGGGTCATGAAGGCCCTGTGCCCCCTGGCCCCTAGGTAGTTCCATCATCGAGTCTATTTAGTGTCACCCATGTACTGGAATGAATTTTTCATTCAATTCTTAAGAAAACAACTTCTTATTTTGAATAACAAAATGAATAAGAAAGATTAAGTGTGATGTAATTTCCTATTAATTTGGACATTAATTAAACTTGACAACTCTTGTTATGATCTTTTGGGTTTGGTAGTCTCTCCTAATCCAGTTACTATCGCATTCTATTTTTGCATGCTACTTCAAGAACTGGCAAAATCGGTCCGGCCCGATGGACCGGTCCAACCAGCTCGACATTTTAGATGGGATGAGTCATAGGAATGTAGGCCTAAAGTACCATTAGACCCAACAAACCCAACCCCATGAGCTAATTATCTGACGGTTTAACCCAAAAATCTTAGTATATTTAAAGCGAAAAGGCGGGACGGGGCTCGATGGAATTTTGGGCCGAGCTGACCTAATATATGGTGTTGGCCAGATGGGTTTGGGCCCGATTGGTTCGAGCCGCCTGAATTGCCATCTCTAGCTTCATATGTTTATTTCCATAACATCACCCCTTTATATCAAATTTATAATTAATATGTGTGTTTTATTTAATCAATGAATGTAATGTATAGTAGATAAGGCCAACAATGTATGAATGATTTTACGCAACTAAGTTAATTTCTTCATAGAATTATCTTTTGGCCTTAACAATGAATGGTAGATGGGCTTCAAGGGCTAAAACCTATTATGGCTTTTACTTGACTGATCATATATATAGGCTTCGTGGCCAAAACGTTCCTTACTAGATTCATCATATAGTCATATTAGAATGTAACGAATATGATTTTAGAGAATACGTGATGACTTCTGCAATGATTAGCATATACTACCTTCGTCTCGCCTAATTTTGCACATTTTTCCTTTTGGTCGGTCCCATATAATTTTGCACATCCTTAAAAAAGAAATTTCTCTCACAATCTCCACCCTCAAAATCTTCACCCCCAATCTCCACCTTTGAAAAAGTCAACTAAAAAAAAAACAAAAAAAAATGTTTTTTTCTTAATATATGTGCCCCTTCATATGTGCAAAATTAGCTGGGACGGAAGGAGTAGTACATATTACTCCAATAGTCTGCACTAAGCTTCATAAGATATTATAAGTCTGGTACTTTGTGGGATGTAAAGGTTAAATAGAATGAACAAACAAGTTGATGTTTATTATGTCTTAGAACAACTTTCAGCAATTTGTCGAGTTAGCCTACAAAAATAACTTCTTTCCTAAGACACTCACCTTGTGTTCCTTTGACCAAATCTTATTTCTATTTTTCCTTTCTTATACACAATTCTTAGTTTAGATAAAAGAATATAAATGTGTTTCTCTTGTTGTCTAGTAAGATGGTTATAACTTCTGTTATGATCAGCTCAACCTCACACACAAACAACACATAACTGTATTGAATGAAACACAACCAAGAAATCGGCCACTAACAACCGAGCCAAGAACAGGAAAGAAAAATGATGAACACAGGGCTTTTACGTGGTTCGATCAATGTGATCTACATCCACGAAGGTTCTATACACCTCAATTCACTCCACTAATCAACCAATTACAAGAATTATCCAGAAAACCCAAAAAAGCCAAATCACAGCTTGATTTGAGCAGAAAACCCTAGCGTTCTAATTCTCTTGATCTAGTAATGTTTACAGAGGGAAAATTACGTCTATCAGCTCGCAACTACAAGTGTTTATAATGTATATAAATGTCGGAGCTCGAATCAGGGAGTTGAGGAAGTTGTAACCAATTTTGACTCAAGAACTCAAAACTGCTGCAGCGGGGCTTTCGCAACGGTTTCTCATGCAACGGACTAAAACCGTTGCGTACGGCAGTTATAACTAACTCAGGCCTGGTTCTCCTTTTAACCTCTTTTCTGAATCTGGTTAAAACCTGGTTCTCTGACCCGGTTCCTTGCAGTCCAAACCCGGTTCTGGAATCCTCAAAACCTCTACTTCATACCACAAACACTTGATGATATTGAACTAATATCTAGAAATCTCCACCTCAATGAAATCAAGTGTATATCATTACCTCAAACCTGCCTTGCTCTTTATCTTTTAATCACATCGTTCAAGCCTAATTAGGCTTGAGCAATGGACTACCTTACTCCCAGGCACTGCTTTGGTTAAGAAGTCAGCAGCATTGTTACTTGTATGGACTTTCTTAACCTCTACTGACCCTGCATCAATCACATCCCTTGCAAAATGCAACCTAACATCTATATGCTTGGACCTTTCATGGAAAACTTGATGTTTTACCAGATGTAATGCACTCTGATTGTCACAATATATAGTCACACATTCTTGTTTTATTCGCAGATCCTTCAGAATACCTTTCAACCACACAGCTTCTTTAATTGCCTTTGTCAAAGCCATGTACTCAGCTTCTGTAGTTGATAAAGCTACTATTGATTGCTGCACACTTCTCCAGCTAACTGCCGTACCATATAAAGTGAACACATATCCTATGATTGACCTCCTGGTGTCAACATTACCAGCAAAATTAGCATCTGCAAAACCTTCCAAAGGAATAGACATGCTTGCCAGTTTCTGAAATTTCAACCCCAGATTGACTATTCCCTTTAGATACCTTAACACCTGCTTCAAAGCCTCCCAGTGAGCTTTCCCTGGATTTGACATATACCTGCTGACCAAAGACACACAATATGTTAAGTCTGGTCTGCTGCATATCATCCCATACATTAAACTTCCAACCCCACTATCATAACGCACATTTCTCATGTATCTCACTTTTTCTGCTGTCTTAGGACTCTGCTCCTTTGATAGTCTGAGTTGTTGGCTTACTGGAATACTCAGTGTTTTAGCCTCATGCATCTGAAACCTCTCCACCACTTTCTGAAGATAATGCTTCTAAGACAACCATAAACTTCCAGCAGCTCTGTCTCTGATTATACTCATTCCTAGAATCTTCTTGGCATCCCCTAAGTCTTTCATGTCAAACTCAGAACTCAACTTCTGCTTAAGCTGATGTATTTTATGTGTACTCTTGCTTGCAATAAGCATGTCATCTACATACAGCAACAGGTATACAGGATCAACACTTGTACTTTTATCAAAATAAACACAACTATCATACAAACTCCTGACAAAACCAGCTTTTAACATAAACTCATTGAACTTCTTATTCCACTGCCTTGGACTTTGTTTCAACCCATATAATGATTTCTTGAGAAAACATACCTTTTCTTCATTTCCAGGAATCACAAACCCCTCAGGCTGCTTCATATATATGTTCTCAACTAAGTCTCCATGTAAGAAAGCTGTTTTTACATCCAACTACTGTAACTCCATATCCTCTTGTGTTACTTTTGACAAAAGTAGTTTGATTGAACAATATTTCACCACCGGAGAGAAAACCTCATTGAAATCAATACCTTCCCTCTGAATAAAACCCCTTGCTACCAATCTTGCTTTATACCTTATCCTATCTGAGTCTCCAGCTTCAACTTTCTTCTTGTAAATCCATTTGGAACTTACCAGCTTCTGCCCCTTTGGTTTATCCACCAGTTTCCAGGTGCCATTCCTTTCCAGAGATTCCATTTCTTCCATCATTGCACTAATCCAGTATTCACTTTCATCACCACTTACTGCTTCTCTGAAATTCTGTGGTTCATGATGTTCTATGTCTTCAGCAATACTGAGTGCATAATGTACACTTCTAGTCTGTCCATAAAAATTTGGTCTCTGTATTTGCCTCCTTGGTCTATCTTTCGTAATGCTGTAGTCTCTCAGGTTTGTATTTCTGGGTGGCATGTCTTCTTCTTCTGAAGAACTATCACTAGAGTGATCAGCTAAGTTTTCACCTCTTTGTGGTCCATGATCCATCTGAGTCTCCACCTGAACTAATAACCTTTCTAATTCAGTACCTTCATCATGTTTTACTTGATTTCCAGAGAAATGATATCCCATAATTGATTCATTGAACTTCACATCTCTGTTGATCATCAGTTTCTGACTCCCAGGTTCCATGCACCATAACCTGTAACCCTTGATTCCCTCTGGATATCCCAGAAACACACACCTGTATGCTCTAGGATCAACTTTATCTGATTTCATGTGAGCATAAGCCAAACATCCAAACACCTTTAAACCTGAGCAATTTGGAACTCTTCCACTCCATACTTCTTTTGGTGTTTTGAACCCTAGAGTTGATGTAGGTTTTTATAAGGTAACATGTTGTATTTATTGTTTCTCCCCAGAACACCTTTGGCAAACCAGCATCAATTAACATACACCTTACTCTTTCAAGGACAGTTCTGTTGAATCTTTCTGCCACTCCATTCTGTTGTGGATTCATGGGAACTGTTATGTGTTTGGTAATCCCCTTTTCATTACATAAAGTTGTGAACTCAGTAGATAGATACTCTAAACCATTGTCAATTCTTAAATGCTTGAGTTTCTTTCCCCTCAATGTTTCCATTTGAAGCAACCATGTCTTGAATTTAGTGAAGTCATCACTCTTGTTTTTTAAGATAAACACCCATACTTTCCTACTGAAATCATCAATAACAGACATGAAATACTTTCCTTCTCCATGAGTTTCAGTATGGATGGTCCCCAGATGTCAGAATGAACATAATTTAGAGGTTCTTGAGTAATGTGAATCCCTTTAGCATAAGGCAGTTTCTGTGATTTGCCTAATGCACATTTGTCACAGAATTCAAGTGTCTGGTTTCCAATCTCTCCTATTATACCTCTTTTGGATAGCACTTTCAATCCTCTTTCCCCAATGTGTCCTAACCTCTTATGCCACAGGGTTAGTTCATCCTTACCCAAAATATTCCCCACATTCCCAACCACTGGTTTTCCTATCAAAATAAACAATCCATTGTGTTGTCTTCCTTTGATTACCAGTTTATTCTCTTTGGTTATGTGTAATTGGCCATCAACAGACTTAAATTCACACCCAATAGCAATTAGAGATCCTAGGGAGATCAGATTTCTTTTAAGTCCAGGCTCATACCTTACATTTGTAATTTTTCTTGTAACCCCATCAAACATATTGATGCTTACTGATCCAGTGCCTTGAACTCTGCAGGATTGGTCATTTTCCAGCAGTACACACCCTCCGTCTTCTTTCTTGAGGTTTTGGAACCATTCTTCATGAGGACACATATGGAAGGAGCAGCCTTTATCCAGTACCCATTCCATCTCCATTTTTGACTCAGTAACATTCAAGACCTCTGGTGTGTCTTCTTCATGTTCAACTGTAGCAGCTTCTGCACCCTGGCATTCTTTCTTCTTCATCTTCTCTGGGCAATATTTCTTTAGATGCCCTATCTGCTTGCACTTGAAACATTTCCTGTTTTCTATCCATTCTCCAGATTTCTTTGGAGCAGTGTTGCCACTTTTGGAATTCTTTGAGGTTTGGCCCTTCTTCTTTTGGTAGTTTCTTTTGAACTTGACATTGAGTCCTTCACCAGATTGAGTTACCTTCTTGTCTCCTTGATTCTGTAGGCATTTGGTCTTCAAGGCAGTAATAATTGAGTCATAACTCAGTTGATCCTGCCTCCCAAGCATCAAAGTATCTTTGAATCCTTCCATAGAACTTGGTAGAGCATTTAACACCATCAAGGCTCTGTCATCATCCTCCATAGTTACCCCAAGATTTTTAGCTCATCAAGAAGTTATGAAAACTCATCTAATTGATCAGAAATGTCTTTTTCCTCCACCATTTTGAAAGCCAGCAACCTCTGTTTGAGAAACAGCTTATTTGATACAGACTTGGACTGATATTGGTCCTCCAGTTTGGTCCAGGCCTCTATTGCATTCTTGCACCTTGAAACTTCCTTCAATGGCTTATCACCCAGGCACAAGATGATTAAACTCAAAGCCTTTTGGTCCATTTCTGCATATTTAGGCTTCTTTGTCTCTATCCAATCATTTTCAGGCTTAGGAGCACTTACCAGCCCGTTTTGAACCAGAATAGCCTTCATCTTGATCTTCCAAAGGTAGAAGTCATTCCTCCCTAAGAATTTATCCAAATTTATCTTCATTCCTGACATCTTTATCTTCTGGTTGCGTGAGAATGCTTCCCACAGACGGCGCCACTTGTTATGATCAGCTCAACCTCACACACATACATCAGTATGGACAAGTTCTAGCGGTGAAGTACTTCTATCCACCGAATGGAATGCTATTTTGGCCAATTTTGCCTCCACACAGATCTCACACTTTTGTGAATCAAATTCCATTCTAGGAAGTAAATCTAAATTGACTAAACGTCGAAGTGTATTTTGATTTACATGTCCTAATCTACCATGCCATAAATTAGAACATTCAAGCAAGTAATTAACTTAACTTATATTAATGTTGCGCTTAATGTTGTGCTTTACAGTCATTACATTCATCTTGAAAAGGCTCTTTTCGAGATAGCCTTTCCCAATAAATTGACCACATTTGGTCTATACAAACTTATTTGCTTAAAAAACAAGCCTAAATCCGGCCTTACTCAACAAAGAACCGGAGACTAAATTTTTGCAGATGTCTGGGACATGCAGCACGTCCACGAGAGTTAGTTCTTATCCCGAAGTCATCTTCAACACAACTTTTCCCAATCCTACCACCGGAGACGTTGCAGAGTTTCCCATGAAGAGCTTTCTGCCATTGATCTCTTGGTAAGTGGAGAACAATTCCTTGTCTGAACAGATATGACGGGTAACCTCTATGTCAATCCACTATTCCCTTGGATTATCTACCAAGTTAGCCTCGAACACGGCGGCAGACAGATCCATTTCAGACAATTCTTCTAGCAAGGACTTGTGCTCGACAAGGTTGGCTTGATTCTTTTGGTCTTAATTTGCCTTCTTTGGCTGTCGACATTCACTCAACTTGTGTCCGGGCTTATCACAATTGTAATAGTTACCTTTGAACCTTTTGCTCGAGGTCTTCTATTGCTTATTAGAGCCAGCACCGCGTTTCCTCTTCTTGCCACTTCCAAACTCAGCCAAATTCACACGTGCCTCTCCACGGTTCTTGTCGCTTTTGACTTCAGATTTCCGGTTGTCTTCCTCGATCCGTATTCTCATGATCAAGTCCTCAAGCCCCATTTCCTTGCATTTGTGCTTGAAATAATTTTTGAACTCCTTCCATTGAGGTGGTAGCTTCTCTATTAACGCGGCTACTCGAAAGGATTTTCAGATAGTTGCATACCTTCGGCATGAATCTCATGGAGGATCAACTGAAACTCTCGAACTTGGTCCATGACCGTCTTCGAGTCCACCATTTTGAAGTCGAGGAATCGTTCGACAATAAAGAATCGTCCGACAATAAATTTCTTCTTTCCGGCATCCTCCATTTTGTACTTTTTATCCAAACATAACCACAATTCTTTTGCGGTTTTAAAAATAGAGTAGACATTGTAAAGTGAGTCGTCTAATCCATTCAGAATGTAATTTCGACACAGGAAGTCACTATGGTTCCAAGCGTCCAAAGCATTCATCTCCTCTTTATCCCCCACTTCTATAGTAGGAGGATCTTCTCTCAGGAAACGAGCAAGACTGAGTGTTGTTATAGAATATCATTTTCTGCTGCCATACTTAAAATCATTTCCGGCAAATTTTGCCGGTTTTTCAGCGTGAGCAGCGGGAATTGGGGGAGTAGAAATAGTAGAAGACATCTTTGAACATACATAAAATGTGTCTTATGCTGTTAGAGGTCGGTAGTAGAGGTGTATAGACGAAGATGTATAAATGCAAACAAAGTCGAGGCTAGAGTTTGACTTTGTATCCGTAAGATAAAATTATCACGTACACGGGTGCAATACGTATAAAAGCAAAATGCCTCCAAGATAAAATGATTTTAAAACTTCAGACCGCTGCACTACGAATCGGAAGTTATCGGCGAACGCACTCGGATATTTGAAACTTTTTTTACTCTACTAATGCAGAATTTGGAAAGCTTTTAAGATTCTATAAAGAACTTGAGAATATTTTTGGAAGTTAATGAAATGAAATCTGGGGGGCTATTTATATATATTGAAGAGTTGTGGTGCCTTTCTGGAAAGGCACCTTTTCACCTCTTGGTGGCACTCCTTTGACTTGACCCACCAGTTCGCTGGGCGGTCGCACCCGCAGGCTAACCTGCGCCCCGGAGAGCGACGGGTCGCACCGATTAGCGGATCGGGTCGGAGCCCGCCCGGCCCACTGGCGTGTCGGGCCGACCCGGTGAGGGCTAGACCGCCCGGTCCGAGCCGGTTCCTGATGGGCCAATCTGACCTGACCCGGTCCACGTCATCGCACCATCTAACTCGAACCGGGTTTGAACCCGCGAGCCACCCGTCTAGACCATCTAGCCAAAACTTTAAGGCTCCTCTAGACGACGCATACGTTCGAAGTGCAAAGTGCGCCTCTAAAGTGACTCAATGCGACATGTGCGACGTGCGGGCCTGGGCTCGGGCTCGGATGGTGATTCGCACCATCCTCGGATCCATTTTAGCAAGGCTAAAATGCCACTAGGATCCACCATAAGGTCTACCATAGGGGAGCACACTTGATAACTTCTTATCAAGTGCTCGACTGAATAAGGAGTATCCACTTACTCCAACTTTTCTGTGGGGGACAAGTTCCCATATTTTCCTTTATAAACTCTTCAACTTCCAAGTTTAAGTTGCAACCTTTGACAATTAATATCTCATTCACCCGAAATTAATTTTGAGCATATTAATACATTAAATTCATCTACTCGAAACATGGATTATGAATTTGCAACTTGTTTCCATTTTTAACAAATGAATTGAAATAATTAAATTGGTCAATTTTGGGTCTAAACCCAAAATTCCAAACCAATTTTCAATAGATGATGGCGGCGTATGATTCTTTAAGTAGCTTGTTTGTAAATTATTGTTTCAATTAATAATTGATAATATTTTACAAGATTAATATATCCAGATTGATTTATCTTATGTTCTTCAATTAATGTATAGTTTTGATATGGCTCGTGGAGGTCAAAGAGATGATTTGGCAAGAATGCAACACGTGGTAGACGTAGCACAATTCGTGGTGCTCCATCTGCTACGCATCCTGTTATAGTCTTTTTAACTAAAATTTTACAAGGGCGAGTTTCATTTTTATATCGCTAATTTATGCTTATATTGTTTTTATACGTTGTTAATTATTTAACTTGTTACTTCTAAACTTGTAGAACCCTTTGCACCAGTAGCACCACAAGTTGGTAAGTAATTCACAATCTTATTCTTATATGAATAGAAGTATTGAATATATTCTCTTGATTAAATTATTCAGATTATAAATTTTGTGTCTACTACAACAGTGAACAACATTGTTGCATCAAGAGGAGGACATCGCAAGCTTGAAGGACGTGATGGGCGACAATCAAAGCCTATTTTTCCCTCTACTACAACAGTGAATTGGGTTATTTTAGTTAAAATAATTAGTATTAAATTTAAACATTTCAAATGGAATATTTAAAATTATAACTTATAATTGTACATGAAACTCAATATACCTTGGATTCTAGATATATCAATTAGGCGGTTATGGTTCTCCACCAACACTGCATTTATAATTTGATACAAATATTTATGTCTTCGTATATCTATATATATGTATCTCATGTTGCATGTGATCCTTTATCATGAGTTGCATAGCCTGAAAAATTAATCTGTGTTTCTTGGGGTATTGCATGTTTATTGGTTGGTTTAGTTTTTATCTCTATTGTATAGATATCTATTTTTTCTTATTCTAGATGGTACTAATTGTTATGTTCAAGCAACGTATGGTGTATCCTAAAACTGGTATGTATTGATTGGTATATGATTTGTATGTTAGCTTAATAGTTTCTTTTTTTTTTTTTATGGGAATACAATTTTAATAAAATCCATCTCGCATTAGTTCCCTTTTAATGAAACTTTTGATTTAAAATTTAGAGGTGACACTAGTTATTGCTTATTTGTTGGAAAATGTCAATGTAATTTCTTTTGGTTTTAAGACTGCAGGGAATTACAAAATAATGTAAAATAAATCAGTTAGAATATTGTATTGTAGTTTTGCCTATTCCCATCCATGTTGATTCATATTAATCCAATAACTATGAAGGAAATATTACAAAAGGTATAGGGAAGAAAAATTTCATAAGTAAGCCCCATTGTTGGAAAGCAGATGGATTTGATTATTGTTGAATTATATTTGGAAAATTTTATATGATTTTTCCTCGGTGATTCGGGGAGAGTTACAAGATTATGCAAGAAAAATATTTATTTATAGATTGTCATCAAATATGGTGTAGTAGAGATCCAATGTTATGTTGTTTTTCATTTGTTAATACCTCGATATTGTAAACCATGTTTTACTCTTAATTCACAGACTAATTAACTGCTTTAAGATAAGTTCTTTTAATTGCAGCTTTTGCCTAAAATTTTTTATACTTGTTTTTATGTAGAGCCATCTCCAACAATCAATAAGCCTCCAGCTTTGAGAGAAGATAGTGGGATTGGTGGCCGGTGCAGTGAGCCTGTCGCTCCCCCAACTATGAATTCTAGTTCGAACTTTTAGTACTGGTTGATATAACATGCTTATTCACAGTTTATTTCAAATTATTCTAACTTATTTTGTTCGTAGATCCTTCTGCAAATGACCTTTCGGCTTCAAGTGGATCAGCAAATGATGAGCAGAATGTGGAAAAGAGCTCCAAAGTGCGAGGGATTACTAGTGGCCATGGAGCATGGAGGGAAATGCGAAGTGCTAAGCGTAGATTGACTGTGGAGTTTGATTTTTCCTTGATGCAAGCAATATGTGACAATGCAGAGTGCTTCAATAACGAAATTGGCTACATTGTACGTAACAATTGGAGCTTGCAATACAAGGATTGGAGACTCGTACCATTGGCAGCACCACTAAGAGACAAACTCCTCGTAAGTTTTGTATATTATCTAATCTAATGTGGTTCTAGCTTTACGTTGGGATAAACTTCTTAATTGATGAATAACAAACTTCTTATTTTAATATTATGAATACCATATAATGGTGATTTATTCTTTTAATGTTGTTTCTAGACCTTTTTTGATATTGATATTGCAGATCGGAATGCCTAAAAAGTTATTGATAAACAGATGCATGAAGCTTGGAAATGCCACAAGTATGAGTTACATAGTATCTTCAAAGAAAATGGAGAAGAAGAAGATCCCCTTGAGGCTAAGAATGATTGTCCTGAGGGAGTTAGTAAAGAGGATTGGGAGTATCTTTGTGACCTATGGACTGATCCTAAATACTTGGTAATGTTTGAATGACTTAAAAGTATATTCGGTATCTTTATGTTATGGGAGTACTCATTGAATTTGTTTGCTATTTCTTTAATTTTGTAGAATCAATTGAAACAAAATGTTGAAGCTCGACGAAAGCGAAAATATAATTCGTTAAATGGATCCAAGACTACATCACGCCATCATATGGCCTGTGGAGCTGATTTGCATGGTTTGACAGGCTATATCGAGACTTTGCGTCTCCGAGTTTTCGATCCTGAACGAGGTTGGTCATCTAAAGAGGTTGAACCTCAATATGTAAGTATTTACAAATAAAAGACCACATTTAGTTATCTTGTCTATAAGTTATGAATTTCATTTTAGTTTACCAAACTAGAAATAATATGTGGTTTTGGAAGAAAATGCTTTGTAAAGTTTAATTAGGTTGGTCAGTATTTAGAATCTTGTTATGAAATTTATTTTGTATTCAATAGGACTCTAGACAACAATAGGTTAGACAATATATTTCAGGTTTAACTAGGGAAATACTTTAGTTGTATACAGTTAGATGACTAGTCACTGATGGTGTTTCTTCATATAAAATTAATGTTTCTCCTTCTAAATGATACCACTTGTTTCTTCATCAAAGTTTTGCTTGAAATTTACAGTGTGAAAATGGAGGATTATAACTTAATCTTACTACAAGTCAAATTTAAGTATAAAGCATGTAATCTGCACAAAACATTCCATTTCTTAGTCCTCGTTTCAAGCTATGATAGTATTATGACACCTTGCTTTACAGCTCATTAGTACTTTTGATGATTAAGGAGATTGTTAATTATATGATATTTGAGTCACTATATACTACATGTGTTAGTTGAATTCTTACATTATAATATACATGTTGGACATGAATATCAGATCGTGATTAGCATTAATGCATACTTGGTTAGTAATTAATTACTTCCTATCAATTCTAAGACAAAGACATGCATTTATATTACTTGGCATGGGCTAAAATTTTGAGTATATGGTGCTATTGTTTGGGATACCAATATAAATAATTTATTTTTCTTTAACAAAATAAAATGATTCAGCTAAGAAGGGATAGTCCACCTGAGAAAATGTCAGATAAGCAAATCTTAGAGAAAGTTCTTGGATGAAAATCAGTTCAATTGGTTGGTTGGGGTTGGGGGTGGGACCCTGTTACACAAAGAGACACACGTACTAATGATGGGTCAGACCGTCCTTCGTATAATGAATTGCGTGATGAGTTAAATCTATACAAGTCATGGAAGTAGTTGAAGGAGAACTTCAAATGATGCGAGAGGTGATGATTGAAAAAGGTATAATATCTCCATCTTTTTCGGGTGTCCCATCAGACAACTTTTCAAGTCCATCTTGTGGTGACACCTCCAACTACAACCGTTCTCAGAACTCCAATGATAACCTTGATGATCATGATTTAGACTTTGATGACATTTGTTGAATTCTCATAAATATTATTGGGAAACTGTATTAGGAATATTTTCAGGATTATATATTTTTTCCATTTGACTTTTTGGAATTTGTTAGTTTGTCTATATAATTCAGTGGATGTTAAGTTACTAAACATTTGATGGATGATTATATATAACTTTATATATTTTTGTTATTTTTCAACTTTCTTCTTATAAATCACTTGTACAAATTTATACCTTGTTACCTGCACTTGATTAATTTTATCCACATAAAAAATATTTCTAATAACTGAAGTATTAAAAAGTACCCACACTTGATTGTTTTTTACCCACACATAAACAAAATTATGTGTCTTGCCACTTCATTATCCACACCACTTAGTAGGTGACATGTCAGCGCCCATGTCAGCATGCACATCATTGTCCATGTCAACATGACACATCATCGCCCATGTTATCATGCCACATCATCATCCACGGGCCCTTATGACATGTCATCAGTCCACTTCATCAGCCACCTCATCATTCATGTCATTTGTTCAAATTTTAGATACCCATTACCTACACATATCTTAAGCATTTACCCACATATGCATGAGCAGGTAAAGGTGCAAATATTCACCAACACTTAACAATATATGTAGGCAAAAACGTTCCTCGACCTTTCTCTAGTGACACTTCCGAACATTTATTATATGTGTGGGTAAAAAAATTTACTCACATATTTGTAACATATAGCCACATTTATTATGTGAAGGTAAAACTTGTATTTCTTGTAGTGAGAAATACCATGTTGTCACTGATTAGTCGTCTCAATAACTCAGCACAAAATAATTAGTCCTCTCAAATGCGTCTCAAATATTTTGTGCAACAACCAGTTGTTTCTAAAAATAGTCTTAAAATGGTCTCAAATAATTTATAATGAGCTTTGTGACAACAGGACTAACAAGTAACTTATTATTAGAGACCACAAGTATGGTCTAAAAAGATGTATCATAAAAGATCTTTTTCTGTTATAGTGTAATCACATCATTTAATAATTTTATTTCCATGTTTGCCCTAGTTAATGTGCTTTGTTATTCTCTACATCAACAAATTATGTTTAAATACTAAATGATATATGGATGATAAATGGCAAGTAGAGTAAAAATATAATGCTCTAACTATATTAACTACAATGTCTTAGTTTGTGTGTAAAAACTATACGCATATCTTTATTGGACTGAAAGAGTAAAAATTACATGCATTTTCACATTAATAAAAAAATATCGAAAAAGGAAAGTCGATACAAATTTTAAATATTACGAATTTTCTTTTTTTAAATAATCTAAACCTATGGGCAAAGAAACCTCTTCTATCCATTAGATGTGACCTGTAGGGTGTTTAGCTAAGCTTATAAGCTCCTCAAAGCATCTTATAAGATGTTCGGGAGCTTATAAGCTCTTGAAATATGTTTGATAAGATGTTAGACAGCTTATAAGATGCAAAAATAAGCTCTTAGAGCTTATAAGCTCAACAAAAAAATAAACATCTCTAATCCATCTTTTTTTTTTTAAGATCTTATAAATTATACCCAAATTTCACATACTACACACACATACACACACTTCACACATACTATACACATAACTCCACACATTTTACACATTTCACACACAATACACACACTTCATACACTAATTAACCACACACACTTCACACACTAATTAAAATATGTTTTTTATATTAATTTTTAAATTAGACCCTAAATTCATAACTAAATAACTACCTTCAATTGCAAGCTTATAAGTTCTTTTATTCATACACTTTATTAACTTATAAACTCTTGAGAAATTAAATCTTATAAGTTCTTCAAATAACTTATAAAATGTTAAAGCTTATAAGATGTTTGATATAAGAATAGTCAAACACCCTCTTAAATACACAATCAAATAAGAAGGTACAATCGTATCAAACATAATTACCATTGAATATTTTGTTTGATACGCCAATCTAAAAACTTTTTGATATAATCATAATTCTAATACAACTATATGTAAGTTGAAAATGATGTTCATTTAATGTAAATAATTGAAGATTAATACCAAAAATATCTGGTATTAGTAATCCATTACCAACGTCTAGGAAATAACTTGTATCAGTGCTTAAAGATACCTCTTCTTAGCAAAACACTGCCTAATTTTAATGGCTGGCCGTCATCACTTAAAATAGATTAAATTCGATTTTAATGACTTTTTATAGAAATTGAATAATAATCATATATTGTTCCCCCATAATTAAATTGGAATAAGACAGTCCATCTTAGAAGAATTTGTGATGGAGATAATTACACATTAATTACGAATGATTTGGGGAAACGTGTCGCTTCATGCGGATAATGATACCCATTTATTGCTTGTATTGGTGGGATAGTTTATCGAATCGAATTGACGCATCAGCTGCCACGTGTCTTTTCCCAGGTGGAATCCGCTTATTGGTGCGTATTTTAGATGGTCCATTATCAATCATATTTTTCATGAAACTTATTCCCAAAGAAACTCATAGAGCATTCTGTATTTGAATTCGGATCTCCAAAACTATTATACATAAAATGTTCAAACTATATTTATATGTGTAAAAAATATTTTATATAATCTCTGTTAGAAAAAAAATATTTGGGTGTGTTTGTTTTTGTTTTGCGCAATACATTGAGATGACCTAGCTAATCTTAAATCAACACATTCATAATCTCAGCTAACAGTAACACAATCACTACAAGAAAGTTGTCAAATTCCAACGAAAAAATTCCAACGGCATAAAAACTGTTGGAATTTTAAAAAATTCCAACGTTAATTCCAACAGCAAATGAGCCGTTGGATTTTTTCCAAAATTCCAACGGCTGTTGGAAAAAAATTGCTACGGCCGTTGGAATAGCTGTTGGAATCATTTTTCCATTGGAATTTAATTGTTGGAACAAAAAAATTCCAACAGCCACTTTTCCAACGGCATAAAAACCGTTGGAATTAAAATTTTAACTATAATTTACAAAAACCGTTGGAATATGGTAAATCTCCGTTGGAATTTTAATTCCAACGGCAATTCCAACGATTTTTATGCCGTTGGAAAAGTGGTTGTTGGAATTTTTTTTTTCCAACAATTAAATTCCAACGGAAAAATGATTCCAACGGCAATTCCAACGGACTTTTTACCGTTGAAATTTTTTTTCCAACAGTTATTCCAACGGCAGAGGCTGTTGAATTTTTTTTTCCAACAGCTATTCCAACGGCCTTTTGCAAAATTCCAACGGCTCATTTGCCGTTGGAATTACCGTTGGAATTTTTATAAATTCCAACGGCTTTTATGCCGTTGGAAATTTTCTGTTGGAATTTGGCAGCTTTCTTGTAGTGAATATTTCCCAACTATAAGTAAAGACGTCCTTATAGTCTTACATAAAAAGTATTACTCCCTCCGTCTAAATCAGTAGCCTCTTTCAAATTTGATTCAAATAAAAAAAAATTACTAAATACATGTGAAAATATATGGTTGCATCCATATCTAATGAATCCCAATATATTTGGTATATATATTTGATTAGATATTTTGATATCTTATCAAATATATTCCTGATAGGGATGGAGATCCTATCCATAATAGGAGACATATCTCTCCCATACCATTATATATACGAATATATCTTATATTCGTAGACGACGGAATTAATATACCACATAATACAATCCTCCCATTTACTCTCTCAATTCTCTTTCTTGGAGTATCATCGGAGTCCTCCAAGAGCCTAATGTGTGTAGTAAGCGGCGGACGTCTGGTAGTGTTCATCAAGATGGGCTAGTAGACGAATCAGACTACGATTCATCGCTTGGGGAATCAACCAAATACACTTCCGCTGCAACTTAATTAAGGTATAACGATTCCCTATATACGCGAGTATGTGTTTTATATGCATTAATTACTAACAGTGGTATCAGAGCGAGTATTAATTCGTTCTCGCCTGTGCTAATTATTAATTTTCTGTTTCATTATTCAATTGAAAAATCAGTTTTTTTGGAATTATAGAAACTGTTTTTATTGAATAAAAAACGGAAACTGTTCCGATATTTTTTTTTTTTCATAATTGAAAAACAGAATTGAAAAAAAATCTGGAATTAAAAACGGGAACTGTTCAAAAAAAAAATTGAAACGAGGCGGCATTCGCTGCGCTTTGCGCGCGACGACGGCGCAACTGGGCTGTTACGCTACGCTCTGCTGCGGTTCGCGCTGTTGCGCGAACTCCAGCGGGTTGCGCTGCTGCCCTGCACTTCGTTGTTGACTGTTCCAGAGCGGCGGCAGCGGCTGCGCCGCCGTGCGCTCGGCTCCGCTACTGCTGTCTCGCTGCTGCCCCACTAAGTCGCTGCTCCGCTGCAGACACGCTGCTTCGCCGCGTCCTCCTCCAGCGGCTACGCGCCGCTGCTCTGTTCTTCTCTGTTGTTGTCGCGCCGCCTGCTGCTGCGCCGCGGCGGCGGCGGTCGTTGCGGCGGCGGGCGGCGGCACCTTGAACTAGGGTTTACAGGAAATTGGGTTGGGCCCTTGGGCCCTATGATTGGGCTTGGATTATTTTTTTCAATCATTTTTTTTTTTGGGGTCTTTATTTGTTGGGCCAATTTTTTGGGCCTTAAATTTTTTTTAATAAAAAAAAAAAATTAATTTTGTGTTGGGCCACTTACTTTAAATTAATTACATGCATAATGTGTTTAATGTAATTATTTGCGTATTTATATTACGTGATGTGATGTTGATGTATGTATGAGATGTTGATGAAGGTGGTGGTTATACGATGTTGATATGTAATTTTTTTTTTTTCTTTTTTTATAGATTCATGTAGTAGGAACAAAATTTGTAATTTATTTATTTTTCATTTCTCACTAGGGCACATGTATTAGAGGGGCCATTTTTTAGGCCATGTAATTTTTGTTGTTTCGTATTTATCACCATAGGTCATTGACATCTCACTATATTATTTTTTTTATGTAAGTTCTTGAGATGGTTATATTATTTTTATTCGTGATCATTTAATTTTTTATTATCGTCTTCAATTGAATGGGAGATGATTACGAGCCTATGCAGCGATTTTTCGATCTCATTCACTTGTGAGAAATAATAAAATTTTATTTGGACCCGAATAAAAATATTAAATAGACAAACTTCTAACATATTGCGCATAATATTAACAGAAATGGATGCCCAAATAACTTTTTCTAATCTTTACGGTTCTGGCAAATTAGATGGTCCGAACTATGCCATGTGGCACCATAAGATCCAGTTTCTGCTACATAATATGAAGGTTCTTGACCATCTCACTGAGACTATGACTATGCCGGTTGAGCCAGAGAACGGTCAAAATGCCCAATATCGTCGCGATTTGGACGAATTCAATAAGTGGGTGAATCAAGATCGGTCTGCGCGCTATACTATGCTTAGCTGGATTCAGGATCATCTGATTCGTGAGTTCGAGACGTTTCCTACAGCTAAAGAGTTGTGGGATGGCTTAAAGGTCACGTACGGCACTACCTCGACAACGAGACTAAGGACTTTAACCCTTAAATTCAATCAGTACGTACTTGATCCTAAGCACATTATAGGCCAGCATCTTGATGTCATGAAAGACATGATTCAAGAGCTTCAAAATGCTGGAAATGAACTCACCAATGAACAACATGTTTTGGCAGTCCTAAGGTCGCTATCTGAGCAGACTTAGGGATAAGTTAAACTTGTGCGCAAACAACGAACAAATCCAGACCTTTGACAGCGTCGCTAGTCATCTTAGACTTGAGGCTGACCGTCGAGAGGCGAAAAGAGCACAAGCAGCTGCTTTCGTCGCACACGCTGGGCATCGCAAGCCTAACACAGGCAACCGTTGGAAAAATTAAAAGAATGCAGGACAAAGCAACGCCAAAAACCAAAACTTGGGCCCGCAAGGTGAAAAGGCTAAAAAGCGTCACCATGGCAAAAGGGGCGGAAAGAAGAAAGACACTTGCTATAACTGTGGAAAGACGGGTCACTTTGCTCGTAATTGTACTGAGCCAAAGAAGGTAAGACCTGCTCCTAGCTCTTCAGATTCATTTGTTTGCTCACATATGTTCGTTGCTAATTCTCTCCATGGTTGAATTGTAGACTCGGGAGTAACCAAACATGTGACAAGAGATAGAGCATGATTTGTAGATTATCATCGAGTACCAGCGGGCAGCCACTACATTGCTATGGGCAATGGCGCAACAAGAGGTGGTGGGAGTTGGGTCATACCAGCTCAAACTTAGCACTGGGCGCGAGCTGCTCCTTAGTGATGTGCTTTATGCGCCTAATATTCGGTGTAATTTACTTTCAGCTTCAACACTTTTGAGTCAAGATTTTTCTTTCCTGTTTGAAAAGACTATGTTATCCATTTTTCTAGGCAACAACCTTTATAGCATATGACATATGAACAATGGATTTTTCATGTTGGATTTATCTATTGCATGCATTTCTTTTATTTCTTCGTCTGTTGATGTTTTGAATGATTCTAATAAATGGCATGCAAGGTTAGGACGCATAGAACGTGATAGGATGACTAGGTTAGCTCGAGAAAGGTCTTTTAGGCAATCTCGCTAAAGTCAACCTTCCTTTGTGCGAACCATGTCTGGCAGGAAAAGCCTGCCGGAAGCCTTTTGGAAAGGCAAAAAGAGCTACTCAACCTCTAGAGTTAGTTCACTCAGACATATGTGGACCCGTAAATGTGAAGGCACGACACGGTGCATCCTATTTTCTCACATTTATTGATGATTATTCGCGCTATGGTTTAGTGTATCTCCTATCTCACCACTCAGAAGCGCTTGATTGCTTAAAGCGATTCTTAGCGGAGGTTGAGAACCAAAGAGATAGGAAACTTAAAACTTTACGCACTGATAGGGGGCGAGAATACTTGTTTGATCAGTTCAGACAATACTGTGAGGAAAAAGGGATCATTAGATAACTGTCAATTCCTTACACTCCGCAATAAAATGGTGTTGCAGAGAGGAGGAATAGGACACTTCTGGACATAGCCAGAGCAATGATGGCGCAAGCAAATCTACCAATATCTTTTTGGAGAGATGCAATCTTAACTGCTGCCTACATATTGAATCGTGTGCAGTCTAAGTCAGTTCCTTCGACGCCGTATGAGTTGTGGCATGAAAGAAAGCCTAACTTAGAAGGCTTGCGCCCTTGGGGATCAGCTGGGTTTGTTATACTTCCCATAAGCATGGGAAACTTGGTCCTAGAGCAGTCAAACATATCTTTATAAGATATTGTGACCACTCGAAAGGCTATGTGATGTATGGTGAACATCCTGACGGAGTAATGACAGAAATTGAGTCGCGCGATATCGATTTCCTCGAGGAGGAATTTTCAACAATTGGAGAAGTTAAAGGAGATCTTAAACTTTATGAGTTACAAGATCCCGAAGATAACGCTGGAATTCCTGGCGAGGATGCGGTTTCACAACTAAATCCAGCAATCGACGGGAATAATGAGAGCAATCTTAGAGTTAGTGGGATAAATCCGTTGCATGAAGACTCTCAAGATCTAGAGTTGCGCAAGAGCAAGCATGGAATGGTGCCCCGAAGACGTTTTGAACTCGAGGGGGAATCTTTCATGTGCGCAACAATGGATGTTGATGAGCCAACCACTTATGAGGAGGCTGTAACTTCTCCAAATGCTAAAGAGTGGATAAGTGCTCTGGAGGAAGAGATGAGTTCGATGGCTAAGAACCAAGTCTGGGAGCTAGTCGATCTACCGTCTGGACGTAAGACAATTGGGAACAAGTGGGTTCTCAAAGTCTAGCGAAAAGCAGATGGCTTGATAGACAAGTATAAGGCTCGCCTGATGGCGAAAGGCTTTACCCAAAAAGAAGGTGTGGAATATGAAGAGACATTCTCCCCAGTGGTGAGGTTTGCCTCTATCCGTCTCGTTTTAGCAATTGTCGCCCCCCTTGATTTGGAACTGTTCCCAATGGATGTAAAGACATCATTTCTCAATAGAAAACTGGGTGATGAGATCTATATGGATCAACCTAAGGGTTTTCAGGTAAAGGGACAAGAGCACAAAGTGTGCCACTTAAAGCGTTCCATTTATGGACTGGAACAATCATTCAGACAGTGGTACCTTCGATTTCATCGAGCTATCACTTTGATAGGCTTTACGATGGTTGAGGAAGATCACTGTGTGTATGTCAAAAGGAATGAGAAAAAATTCACAATTCTCTCATTATATGTGGATGACATTTTGTTGGCTGAAAATGATACGGAGATGATTGTCGCCACTCAGTAGTGGCTGTCATCTACTTTTGTGATGAAAGACATGGGAGAGGCAGAATACATACTTGGTGTTAAGATACACCGAGATCGCTCAAAGAGAATTTTATCTTTGTCTCAAGAGACTTATATTAAGAGGGTTCTGGAGCGATTTCGTATGCATAATGCTAAACCCGTTGACACGCCTATGAAAAAACATTGTGTTCTTAGCAAAGATTTATGCCAAAGACAGATGATGAAAAAGAATGTATGACTAAGGTTCCTTATGTAAGCACAATAGGGAGTTTGATGTACGCAATGATGTGTACTCGACCAGATCTGTGCTCTACAGTTGGGATGGTGAGTAGGTATCAAAGTAATCCCGAACGCGCTCACTGGGCAGCAGTCAAAAGGATACTTAGATATTTAAAGGGAACAAGTGATTTAGCTTTGTGCTATCACGATGGCAGTCTGAAGTTACTTGGTTACAGTGATGCTAATGGATCAGCAGATAGAGATGAACACAAATTCACATCGGGATATGCATTCTTGTGGGGTGGCGCTGCTATCACTTGCTGTAGCAAGAAGCAGCCTTGTATATCTCTATCTACTATGGATGCAGAGTACATCGCCTGTACGTCTGCAGTTCAAGAGGCTATCTAGTTGAGAAGATTTCTCCAAACTTTGCGCGTTACGATGCACGTAGATGATGCAGTAGTTGTCCTTTGTGACAACACAGCTGCGCTAGTATATGCTAAGGACCCCAAGTATCATGGGAGGACCAAGCATATTGACACCAGATACCACTTCATCCGAGATAATATTGCGCAGGGGCAAGTGGTTCTCATGCACGTTCCCACTGGTGAAATGATAGCTGATCCTTTCACCAAGGCTTTGAGTAGAGATGTATTTCAAAGGCATGTTTTAGGAGTATGGGACTTCGTAGAATTTAAAATCTTTTTTTTACCTGTATGAACAATTTTATTTATCAATGAAATTTTCCCTTATTATATGTTAGAAGTTCTGTGTCTATTATATATGATATGTCACAAGACTTGGATTGTCCTACTCACACGGGAAATTGCCCTGGCGCTTTGGTAAGTGAGTAGGATGAGACTGGCGGATCAAACACTTAAGTGATCACCTTCGTGAAAGGAACAACATGAAAGGTTATTGCCCATAGTCGCCTTGGTAAGAGGTCAGGATGAGATCATACTTGATCGATTATGAAGAATGTCCTAACTTCATATAAGCCTCATAATAGCCGAGTGTGTGAATCATCGGAAGTTGTGTTGGAGACAAATTTCTAGTGATACGCAGGTCAGACGCTAGAAGAGCGACTGGACTAAGACTCGTATGATGTTCAGAGCGTGACATGCCCAAATTTGAGTGGGAGCTCCATCATAGCATGTATTCATACTACATGTGCTAAATGACGACCTTAGTAAGATGAGTGATCGAATAGATCCCTTTTTCGTCACTGTGTGAGTTCTTATAGTGTTTTTTGTGCCATTTGGGACTTTGGACTTTGTCATGAAGTGTAAGCTTGATGACGCTACTTTAGCATGTGTTCAATGGCCATGGTTGATACGATCTGTCGGAGAATGACTAAGAAAGTTGTCAAGTCCAAGCAGATTGACATAAGAGGCCAAGGAAAAACTAAGCTGGTAATGTACTTGTGTACTATGGCTCATAGGCCGGTCGACTAAGTCGAATTAGTTTTGACATAGTCATGAGCATAGATACAATTTAGGGGTCAAACATGCTCTATATGCATAAGAGGGGTCAGAGATGTTTTGTTTAGTGCAACCACGTAGTTTGGGGTACACAACGAGTCTCCTGAGTTGATGAGTTATGTTAGTTGGGTGATAACTTAATATAACTCTCCTCACTTTGTTGCATTGTGTTTTCGCTCGGTCGCACGCCTTAGTCTCTGTATGAAAGAAGAGATGTGATGATGACAATTGTGGAGTCTTTAGATTCAAATGAGTCGGATCAGATTTGTATGAGTGAGAGATGTTGGTTGCATCCATATCTGATGGATCTCAATATAGTTATGATATATATTTGATTAGATATTTTGATATCTTATCAAATATATTCCTGATAGGGACAGATCTCTCCCATACCATTATATATACGAATATATCTTATATTCGTAGACGACGGAATTAATATACCACAGAATACAATCCTCGCAATTTACTCTCTCAATTCTCTTTCTTGGAGTATCACCGGAGTCCTCCAAGAGCCTAAGATGTGTAGTAAACGGCGGACGCTCTGGTAGTGTTCGTCAAGACGGGCTAGTAGACGAATCAGACTACGATTTATCGCTTGGGGAATCAACCAAATACACTTCCGCTGCAACTTAATTGAGGTATATCGATTCCCTATATACACGAGTACGTGTTATATATCCATTAATTACAAACAGTTTTCGCTTTGCCCTATACATTGAGATGACCTAGCTAATCTCAAATCAACACATTTATAATCTCAGCTAACAGTAACGCAATACTTCCTAACTTTAAGTAAACACGTCCTTATAGTCTTACCTGAAAAGTATTACTCCCTCCGTCCAAATTAGTAGCCTCTTTCAAATTTGATTCATATTAAAAAATTCACTAAATACATGTGAAAATATATCGATATAAAAAAGATGTTAAAACATATGGAAATTTATGTTATATGATAAAATATATGTATTTTTAGTAGGAGTTTATTATTAAAAAATATTTGAATTCTATAATCATGAAGGGTAACTATCTTTTTTATATATTCAAAAAGAGAAAAAGATTATCTTTGTAAGACGATGTGCATATAAGTTATTCGTTTAAAAAGTATTACTTATTATTTTTTTATTATTATAACTAATTTGCCTAAATATTATTACTAATTACAAATGTTACTCACTTTAGGTGTACACTGTGCATCGGTGCACAAAAAGACTTGCTATTTGTATAATCTTGATGAGGTTGATTATATTGAGCAAGCTGGAAGGAAGAAATTGAGAAATTCTTATATGGGTCACTGATATTATGAGAATACAATGATATTAAAATATTAAAATTAGATTATATGTATATATATATCAGTAATATTTAAAAAAATAAGTATATTAGCTATAGTTCCATTTAATTATTTAACATATAATAAAATTTACTTCTAAGTCTCCCCTAAAAGAATCTTATGGAGTACTATATATAGTTTAGGACTGAACAAATATATTTTGATGTTTTAAAGAAAGAGTCATGCCCACTAAAAAGAGTAAGTCATGTGCATACTCTTACTAAAATTATGCTATGACCATATAAAAAATTTGGATTTGTCACTGATCATCAGGTGCATCACAACACATCGTGTTCCATGAGATAGTCTCATATAAATTTTCTTTTATGTTGTTGGAATTATAAATGTCATCTAAACATTCATGTAATAACTAATGCTACTAGCTACTTGAAATAAATTGTTTGGATGAGGGGTTGGTTTGGGTTTAACTAAATTAATAAGTTCAAGATTCTAACAACGAGATATATTTAAAAAAGATAGTGTAAATAATGAAAATGGAGTCTCAATATATAATGAAAGTTTCAGTTCTTTATTTATTTATCTTACTACCCTTGATTAACTATGTAAATAATGCAACATTCCTCTAGTTAAATCCTAGAATTTTCATGATCCGGAGCTCTATCATTCTGAATTGTTGCTTAAGTATAACTAATCAAAACGAGATTTTAAATTAATCTATATGACTGAACAAGTTTTTTAGATTCAATTAGTTTAGTCACATTGAGAATCACTGCAATAGAACAGACAAGATATTCAATTTGTAAACTCAATTTAGCTAATCTAGAGTTATATGCTATTCTAGTGAATTTATTCCCTAATTGTAATCGATGAATATCAATTCACAACAATTGTGAATTGTGAACAATATCCCTATTGTAATCAATTCACAACAATTCACATAGAGTATTAGTCTAAATCAAATATCCATATGCCTATCATCCTTAAACATAAAAGTAAAATTGTTGAAATATCAACTAAATGAGATGTTTTTTTTTGGCCTTTTTCATTTATTTTATAAAAAATTAAAACAAAAAACATACGTGTTCTTTGCTAAGAATGAGGAGAATTGTTTAAAAACCAACCAATAAGAATTTCTTTTTACTTTTTTTTTTTCTGTTTTTTTCCTTTTTTGTTTTTCCCTTCACTGTTTATAAGTCTTATAACTTCTTCCTCTCAACTCTATTTTTTATGAAAAATATACTGAATTAATCTTCTTTTCGCGATCATTGATTTAACATCCATTATACATATATATGATTAAAATATTAAGTTTTAAGTGTAAGTGACTTTTCAGGACTATTATGATATATTTCGACTTAAAAAATTTATATGTAAAATAAAAATGTCAGATAATTTAAAAATAATATTTTTTTAGGATAAAAATAATCTATTTTTTTAGAAGATTAATTTTTTACTTTAGTTTTTTTTTTTTTTTTTTGTAATAATTCTGGATTGGTTGCATCATTTTTGTTCAAAGGTTTAAAAAAATTGCAGGTTTTTTGGGTATATTAATCCTACTTTTGGATTTTGTAACGGTACAATATCAATTATCACCAGACCTGGTGCAAATATACTTGAAGGACTAACAAGTACAAATGTGTTACTTGTAAGATTTTCATTGACTCCATCTGATGTCAAAGTGTCTTTCAAACTTCAATGCCCTCAATTTCTTCTTACAGTTTCACATGCTATGACAATCTTTGTCTAATGTTGGCCCCTTCTTCCGCAAATCAGTATTCAGTCATGACTAATTATATGTTGTTTAGTCAGGAGTTATAAATCGACCTGACTTAAAAATCCTCATATTAGATGAAGAGAAAACATCAAGGCAGTTCAACTTATAATATTGTATAAAATGGTTCAAAATAATTTATAAAATAATCTCTAGCCCGTGCATCGCGCGAGGTGAAAAACTAGTAAACAATAAATATAAAATAGTCTAAATCTTACTTAATAATAAAATGTAACCCTCTATAAATAGAAAGTGCTGAATTTTCCTGTCTAAACATTGTTTCTAATTTAAGAAATAACACTTTTAGTACATTTCAAAGTAACTTCATTCACAATTTATGTAGAAATTCTGCCAACATTTTATTCATTAGTTGACCATCATATATCTTGACTATATTTAGATAAAATTCCTAAATTTTTAGGAATTTAATTTGGTCATATATGTTTTACCCTCTAAACTTTCCTAATTCTCTGGAAAAATACTAAAATCTGGTAGGACAAATTATATATGGTGTAGATTACAAATCCAAGTGAAAAATGTGAACTTCCAAAATTTCAGGAATTTAATACGTATATATAGGGGTCGAGTCAAGTCCCCCGCCCCTATATATATAATTTTTTTTTAAATATGTATATTATGTAATATTATATAGATATATATATATATATATATATATATGTATATATATACACAAAACTATAAAATATATATATATATACGTGTGTATTTATAATATAAAATTTTATATATAATATGCTATATATATATATATGTCATCTTAATATATTAAATTATGACTAGAGTAAATTTAAACAAATAAATTTCAATTTTTAATAATTAAATTTTAAAAAAAAATGTTAAAACAAAGCTAATGTAAACCTAAAAATTAAAATCCTATTGACTTCCAAGTAAAAAAAAAAAAAAAAAAAAAAAAAGTTTTTTAACAAAAAAAAGTCAGTATTTTTTTTAAAAAAAATAATGGAGGCGGGGAGGGGCACGGGGCGCTTATTTTTACCCCGTGGCGGGGAACGGGGCGGGGCGGAAAATCCAGAAATCCAACCTGACCCGCCCCGTTGACATGCCTATGCACAAGATACGATAATATTGTTCGAAGCACATGCATTAGGATATATACCTTGCAAACTTCTCTAGAAGCGGGTGTTGGTGAGTTGTTGATAGAGGGTGATAATAAATCCCTAAGGCAATGCTTGTCTAAGAGATCAGAGAGGTTAGATTATTGTGGCTTGGTTATTAATGATATCTATTCACTGGCAGATATACTTTAGTGTCACGTCACTACAAGAAATATGTTATTTTGTGACGATTTTCTTCTTGACGCACAAAGTTTTGTCACCTTTTGTTGCATAATAGTGACGAATGTAATTTTCGTCGTAATAATATTCGTTATTGTGACAACTTTTATATTTATCATTATTTAAAAAATAACTCGTCACTAATTAGCATATATCATGACGAACATTGGAAATGTGTCACAATCATTCTTAGAGATAGAATTTCATACCAAAATTTTGGAGGGTAACCTTTTCACGACGAGTACAAACTAACTAGCGACGGTCTTTAGTGTCACCTATTTTATTCTTTCGTTACAATGTCATATATCGTCACTAATTGTTTAAAAAAATTAATGACCGATTCTTATTTGTCACCTATTCTTATATTTCGTGACGATTTAAATAAATTTGTCACCACTGATTTTAAAGACAAAAAATATTATTAATTTATGACGATGTTCAGCGTCACAATCACTTTTTATTAGTGACGAAAAAATATTTCATTATTAATACTCGTGCGTAAGTGTGACGAAATGATGTCGTCATATTTAATTGAATTTGGTGACGAAAGGCAATTAGTTTGTCATATTTGAATTTATGATAAAATTAAAACTTGTCACAAATGTTTAAAAATATTAAGGGACAAAATTACTCCGTCGTGAATATTATATTCACTGACGACGAGTACCAACTCGTCACCTTTATTATTTGTCGAAAGGATAGCAAAATTATTTCGTCACAAATGTTATATTTGGTGAAATTGCAAGATATTTCACAATTTAATATGTTTGTGTGATATATATGATGACAAATACGAATATCATAACTAAAATATTTTTTATTTTTTATAATATTTTTTGTTGTTGCATTATATTAATTAAAACATGTAGATAATTTTTCGTCTAAGATATTTAAATTTGTTGCTAATGTTCATTAATTTGTATATTAGAAGTGTGAACTAGATAGAGAAAGAAAAAAATAACATTGTTAGGAATTGAACATTAGACCTTCAATAAAAAGCCCCAATTTTGTACCAATTAGTCTAAAGCTTATATTATTAATTAATTCTTACTCATTATATTTAACATATGAAGTTAAAATAAAAACAATAAATTAAGACATGAGTTGGATTCGAACCCAACACCTCCTGAAGATCAAGTATACTCTCTACCAACTCAACTATTACTCATTTGAGATTTATTCATACTCAATATATTTAACATATCAAGTTAAAGTAATAAAAGTAAAATAAAACACCTGAGTTGACTTTGAACCCAAGACCTCCCAAAGGTTAGGGTAAGTACTCTACCAACTCAGTTGTTACTCATTCAAGGATTGTTTCCACAAAAATTATTATATAGTTATTACCTCTAAACTAATCTGAAAAATATCTTCTCCAAATTATGTATTAATTTATAAATATTAATATGAATTATTGTTTTTTATCTATGTTTAGGATTTCTGAAATTTTCAAAGACGGGAATAATATAGTTCTTTATTTATTTATGAAATTTGCTGTAATGCCCCGTAAATTATTTAATCATTTATTATATTTACTTTTTTTTTTTTTTGTCTTATGATTTTTATTCTATTTTATTAATTATCAATTATGTCAATTATTACTTTATTTAAAGCTAAAAGCATATTTTATGTTATTAGATTTTTTAATATTTAATTTAGACATAAATCCAATGCATTAATCAAGCCCAAATCCATTAGTTTTACTTAGGGAACAAAATAACAATTTCCTAGTCCAATTAGGAGTCATAAACCCTATAGATATATAATCTATAAATAAGGGATTCATGTCATAAATTAAAATCACAACCGAAATAATCTATTTTTCATAAAATTTTCGTCCAAAACACAGTACGGGCATTCGGGAAGCGGACATCATCGTCCGAACCTCGTTTTCCTCCTTCACTCTATTTTCGGGTATCTTCTTTATAAAATTCGAAAATCATATCTATACTTATTAGATTTTGATGAATTTTTAGTTTATTACACCAACAGTTCTCAAGTTACTGTAAAAATTTCAATCTCATATGAGTTGTAATTTATTTTATATTAATTTTCTATCTCCGCTGATCCAGATTTTAAATATTCTGTTTTTCCATCTAGGAAATTCGTAATATATATTTATATGTCTTCAAATATTATGATTTTCGAATATATCGTTCTATAGTATGTATTTTTTATCCTGTACAAATTTTAAAATTTTCCATCAAGTAATTATTTAATTATAAATATTTTCTCATGGTTGTACAGAATCTGAAAACTTCTATATTCTATTTTATAAAATTCGAAATATGTATTTAAAATACTTCAAAAATTCCAATTTTTTTATATGTATTCCATGTACATGTCTTCTAAAGTATTGTATAATTTGAAAGATATCCATTGATTACTTTTCGAGTTATAAAGATTTTCTCATCGCCGCATAGAATTTACTGCTGCAACTATTTCATTTTCGAAAATGCAAAAGTCATATTTTTACTTCTTGTAAATGTATGAAATTTAAATATGGTATTCATATATATGTCAAGTATGTACATTCAATATATTAGATTTTTCCTTAGTTTATTTTATGAGGTATTAGGAAGATGGGTTGATTAGTGAATCCTAAAACCATTTCGAAATAAAAAAAAAAAAAAATGAAAGATCGCCAAAAATTGACAAGTTTTTCATAAGATTAGAAAATAAGACAAAAGAAGAAAAAAAATAGAATTCTCAAATAAAAGGATATGTCGTCTAAAGAATTCTACGACATAAAGAATTTTGAAAAAAAATCTCCGACCAAAAAAGAATTCTAAAAGATTATCCTAAATTATCTTAAAATAAAGAATTCTAAAAAATTATCCTAAATAATCTAAATAATTAAAAGGAACAACACATAATCTAAATAACTTGGTCAACAACACGTACCAACAATTTATAATTTCTCCAGCAAAAGGAGTAAAAAAAGGAGAGAAGCCTATCAAAAAAAATTATGATATTAGTGATGAATACATAATTTTGAGATATTAATAGAGTACCTTATTTATCCCAAGAATTAATAATAATTCATGATGAATATATAGTTTTCGAGGAAAAGGTTGAATTCAAATTAACCTTTTCAAGACTAATTAATGGGTATATTAGTGAATGATTTAATAAATTTTACCGTATATAGTAATTGACGATATATTTGGAATATTCTAAAAGAAATGCAAGCTTATATAAATGGGATCGAAGGAGTATCTTTAAAACTTTTCATATCATTGTTTTATTTGTTATTATTTAGGAGATACTTGATTTGGTATGTAGGGGCATGTGTCACATCCGTTGGGATTAGAGGTGGTAATTCGGACTGCCCGACTTGGTTGGACGGAGCCCGTCTTGCCCACGCCATATTTTGGGTCGGGTTGGGTTGGGCTAAAATTTGATCGGACCTAAAATTAGTTGGTCCGGCCTAACATATCCCTTTATAATATATTAAGATTATCGGGTTGGTCCACGGCCCGCCTGACTGTCGGCCCATTGGGTCGAGACTGTCGTGTCAAATAGTACTTCGGGACAAAATTTCTGTGGTCCAACCCATCTACAATATCTAGCCGATTTGACATGGGTCGGGCCGATTTTTCCACTTCTAGCTGGGACATATTCATGGTTGGTACATCCATTTAAATAATAAAAATATATTTTAGTTTAAGAGTATAATATAGTAGGATGTATATTGAAAATTGTAAAAGGTGTATAGATATTGTAAAACGTGATGTAGATAATAGGATGAGAATGTTGAGAAATGAATCAATCCTCAATTTTGGATACGGATGACAATGGGGCGGATTTGGCTTTTTCCAAGACTTGCCCCGCATGAAAAGAATTATCCGTGTAACCCTCTTCGACCTGCTTTCTCAGAAAACTTGCCCCACCTCAATTTCGTAACCCAAGGGGTTTACCCGCCCCGACCCGCCATGTTGTTTTAGTTTTTTTTTTTTCCAATATATACATTATTATTTTTTTAATATAATTATTCATAATTAAAATATAATATAAAATATATATTATTAATCAAAAATTTATTAACGAAAACAACTAAATAAGTTCTCAAACTAAATCAAACACAATAAAATAAAATAAAATGTGAATATATTGATGGTAAGAAATAGTAGCATGTGGAATATATTATTATAATAAATAATAAATATAAAAAATATTAATATAAATAATATATACGGGGCGGGTTAGGGGTGGATTTAGCAAAATTCACAACCCGATTCAAATCCGTCAATACTCGTTTGACCGGGTTTGAACTCATTCCATACAAAATGGGTTTAGTACAAATTCGAGTTTCAACTCGATCCATTGTCATCCCTAATTTTAGACTGTAAAATGAAATACATCTGGTGAGCCATGCCCAATCCGATTGGCCCATGTCAGCTCAAGTACACCCTTGTAAATCGTTTCAAATTCTCGTCCCCGGCCCGTTTAATTTTTTTAATTTTCAGATTCCCTCCTTCGCATTTGGCCCTAATTTTTAGTTACCTCAGCCCTCAACTTTTCATTTTTTCCCGCATGCTCGTCACTCGATCAAAGCCTAGGGTTTCAATCTCCAACTCTCTCTTATCTCCATTTTCTTTTTGGGTAAGTAAATTTCTACAAAAAGTAAGATTTGATCAGTAATACTCCATTTTGTGTGTGTCAACAAGTTGCCTGTGGTGTGTGATTTGTGGTATGTACGAATTATGGTTGCGTACAAGTGTGATTCTCATGACTTTCTGTTGTGCTTGTGCGGGAAATGGAAAAAATTCCAATTGATATAATATGAGTTGACTGTGGGTGTTAATAATTTATCAAAATGAGGCTTGAACCTTCTTTAGAATTTTGTGGAACTCTTCTGATGGGTTTTGTTTCTTTTTGAATTTTTGTTGTTCATTGAAATTTTGTGCAATGTTATTAAAATTTTGTGCAAAGTTATTAAAATTTCTGGCCATTATTTTAAATTTAGAAGCATCAGCGGGTATAGTTGAGACTGGAATTAGTATGTTTACATTTTAATTTTATTTGGATTATATCAGTTTTTTTGTGTGTGTTTATGTTGTGGAGGTGATTCAACCATTTGTGGGGATATATTCTCTATTCTCTTAGCACCAGATATCTGCTCAAGTACCCTTTTCCATCTTTGTATTGGTTAAGTAGACTATAGGTTTACTTTGATTAGATGATGCAATTTTATTTGGTCGGTTAACAAATCTCATACATTTGTTTGGAGGACTTCAGTGGATATGAATGTTTGAGACTATTGAGATGATATGTTGAAATAATACTATTGGATCCTATTGTGTTGATTTATTATTCATGTAGTTTCTGATTGAAGGATGTTCGGTTTGTGCTGGTTAAGCTAGTTAAATGGGTTTGATTATAAATAAAGTGAAGCATACTTAGACAAACTAGTTACATAGCTACTTCAGCTTGTCTAACAGATTCAAGTATACTAGGTAGTTAAATATAGAAAAAGTGATAATTTAGAAAATAGTGCATGTTTGGTTGGGGTTGGGGGTGGCTGTGGTACTGTTGGCTGGGGATAGTGGCTGGAGTTAGTGGCTAAGAGAGTAAAAAAATTGATGTTTGTTTGAGTGGTTGGAATAGTGGTTATAGAGTAGGATATAATTTTTAATTGTAAAATATGATGTGATGTGTGTAAGAGTTTGTTAATAATGATTATTGGAATTTGTGGTGGTTTGTAGTGGTTGGGCCACCCTGTGTAAACAAATATAGAGAGAGGTTGGACCAACCCATTAGGGGTTGAGTCAACCCCAACCAAACATACCCTAAGTATTTCAATTTCTTTAAGCTAGAAAGCTTTTGTGTACTAGCTACTTAAGAATATAAAATCTCGGGTCAGTAGTTTTTTTAGTCTATTAAGTTTCACTATTTTTTATTTAAAGATATTATTTTTGGTCATTTCTGTCCTATAACTTTCAAAATTAGACAAATTAGTCCTTAAACTTTTGAAATTTGACAAATTGGACATTACCTACAATTTGCAGTGACATGACCAACTTATCGAATTTCGAAAATTAAATGACCAAATTTTCAAATTTCGAAAGTTAAAGGAATAAAATCAAAATTATCAAAGATAATTTGCTTAAATAATAATAATAATAATAATAATAAAAAGGATAAAACTTCATGGACTAATAAACTATTCACCCAAAAAATCTCACTACACTAGACACTATAACTCTAAGTATACTAACTACTCCAATATGCAAAAATTAAGTATATGAACTGCTTCTAGTTTGGATATCTATGTACACTTGCCACTTAAGTACTTAACACAACAAAACAAGGTAAATTAGAAAATCTGAATACACTTAATTGTTTTATTTTAGATAATCAAATTCAACTAGTAAAAACATGCTAATTACATTTAAGTTAGAGAATCTTGGCGTATAAGATAATTACTTGTTAATTAGAAAAATAAGTATATCTCACAAATTACTTTAATGGAAATTACAAAACATAGAAGTATAATTAACAGTTCTATGCCACTTTTAGTATTATGTTGGTTGTTATATTCTTCTTTAGCATTGTAAGTATTACGTTGATTGTTATTTATTATCAGTAGTTTCTAAAATGTCAGTATTGTGTTTTACCTTTTGTGTTATGTTCATGCGACTTGTCCAGTTTTTATATTATTGGTTTCTTTGTTATGATTAAATTAGTTTGTATTTGTTATCTTATAGAAGCATTTTATCTGAAGTTGTATTGACTTTGTTAAAGAACAATGGTATTTGAAGTGTGGTGTTGGAACCTACTTGAAAATGTTATTTTAGGAACTTTTTTAGTTTTGGTTCATTTTGTTCTCATATTGTTACACATGACATGTCTTTGTTATGTTCTTCCTTTGTTTCTTTACTTTGCCTTTTAATTTGCACAATTGTAGCAACTAAGTTAATGTTGATAAACTAAAGAATTGCGATATTTGAATCCATATTGGCATTTACATGTGAAGATTTATTCTTCGGTGAGGCTATTACTAATCAATGTTATGAATTACAAGCAGTGAAGTGCTTCTCTTTTCTCTATACCATGTCTATTTCCAATTTGTCCAACATAGTCGAGAAAGAAAAGTAAATAATATTTCAGAAGAATTTGGTGGGTGGAAATGTGGCGATTAAATTTTATAAGTATGTATTATATAGAATATAGCTTTGATAAACTTTTTGTTTAAAATTTTGTTCTTCTGTTTGAATATTTAGATAAAAAAATATAGCATCAATTGTAAACTGCTGAATTGTCATGTGGTGTGTCGCACTTGACTAAGAGTGTTGGGTATAAGTTTATAATTGTCGCGTATGAAAAGTAAAACCATTGGAAAAATGTTCGGTGACGTAATGTCGAATTTGTTAATTCCTTTTGGCTCTTCACACAGTTTATTCTCCAATTGAACCAAAAGTTGTGGAATAGAAGGTTTTGTTAGAAGTAAAGAAGATGTAGTTATCCACTTTGATGACAAATTGGTTTATGTATGTTAGGTAAAACTTTTATTTATTTGTAATTATGTAATCACTACTTAAGTTCAGGTTACTATAACTATTTGTTCATTCATATTTAAGTACATTATAGTTGTATTATTGTTCAATCAGATCTTTGAAGATGGAGCTACCATAATATGTACTTGATAAAGGTAACGGCTATGGAACTGGTCAGTGGGCTGCTGGTGATGAACCCTTGTACTATATAATGTCCCCAAAGTATGTAATTATTTCTATGCCTAGGTTAGTGACTCCCTTACTTTTAATGAATTTTGGATGGGTTTTGTAGAATTTTGGAAGTATTGGAGCACAACTCTGAAACATCTTTTAAGGTTAACTAATTCTCTTTGAAATAACGATATTCTTTTTCATATCATTTCATATTGAACCATCAATTTGATACTTCTTTTTATTCATTTTTTTTTTTTTTTTTGTACTTTTTTAGATTTGATGCACTGGGGAAGAAGCTAAAGCACGAGAAAGCTTTGATCTTGGCATTTTAGAGTATGGAATAAGTGAAGTTTGAATACAAGATTTAGGATTTCCATTTTTTTTTTCTCCTAGACAGTTATGTTTCTTTATTTAAGTGATGATTACTAGCAAGTCATTTCTTATGTTCTAAAAGATTCTATTTGTTTTGGATATTTATGTTTGGATGTTTTGAACTACTTTATCATGTTAAATAATCTCATTGTACTTAGTATTCTTGCTTATTCATTTTTTTTTTTTTTTTTTGTATTGTTCTGTTTAATGCACTTATAATTTTAATAAAGTAAAATAATAGTGTCACTTAAAAATTTCACTATAAATCTAGATGTCACCATAAGATTCATTTAGTGATATTTTTCATTTTTGTCGTCAAAATTAAACTTCCATGATGAACTGCATCGTTACATATAAATCTGTTTACGTCATTTACTATATGACAGTTTGAAAAAATTGTCTCTAAAAGTTAACCGTTCGTGACAATTAATGTGTCAATGTACATATTTATATTATAACGAAAAATATCTTGTCACCAAAGACATTTTATAATGACAAAATATCTCGTCACTGTAGCTATCTTTAGTGAGGGTTTATATTATCGTTGTTTATATATTTATATGGTGACACACTTAAGTCATCACCACTTGTACTCATTTAGTGACAGTAAATTTTGTCACTAGATGTCATTTTACAATGACAAAATACATTGTCGGGATATCCAAGTTTTTAGTGACAAATACAATTTTTGTTGCCTCATGCAATTTTATTGTGACAAAATACTTCGTCGCCACTTGTCCGTATTTAGTGACTGTGAAATTTTGTTACTAATTTTAATTCTTTGGTGACATAATGTATTGTCATTATAGGTATTGATAAAATGACGATAATTATTTTGTAACTATAAAGTAATTATTTTATAACGATTTATTTATAAACATGACGAAATAATAAATACTGTTGGGACGATAAAAGCGTCACTAAATTTCAATGAGTAAGGTAATACATTGATTTTCGTCACCAAAGTTTGATGTTTTGATGACAAAACTAGTTTTCGTCATATTATATGTTTACTTTCAATGACGAAATACATTATAAGATGACAAAATTTGGATGCTAAAAGTAACGAATTAGGCGTCACTATAAATTATAATATATGGTGACGATGACATTAACGTCACAAAAAGGCATACTTTTGGTGACGAATTCAAATATTGTCACATATACCTAATACCACGGACATACCATGACGATCGTTGTGACGCTAAAATTTCATCACCAAATACTTACAATGACGAAATATGACTTTTATATGACAAATTTTATCGTCACGAAAACTCAAATTTCTTGTAGTGCACTGTTTTGATTTTGTACCACGCAATGCTAATGTTGTGGCACATGCGCTTGCTCATTGTAAATTTGACTTAGATGTCAATAAGGTTTGGGTATAAGAACTACCAGATGATATTTTAGCTATTCCTTTTTGGATGTAGGGCATTTGCCCAAATGATTGAGTAATGGAATGAGATTTTCTAAAACATACCCTCTAAAATATTGAAATAACGGTGAAATTTCACTTTTGGCCCTGTAGGAATGAGACTTGTCCACTTTAACAACCACATCTAGATTTGGCCCATTTTTTTTACCACTTTTGAGCATTCTGTTAAAAATTGTAGAATCAAAGAATACTAAGTTAAATCTTTAATAACAAATCAATTTCGGTATTTTTTTTTATTTTTTCCATATTTTATATCTATTAAAATTAAAAAGAATTCATAAAATATAAAAAATAATATTAACAAAGGGAAAAATATTTTTTTTTAAAAACCCCCCGCCCCCCGCCTCCCGCCCCCCCCCCCCCCCCTACGCCCCACCCTCAACAATCTTTTATTTAGTTTTTTATTTTTATTTTAGCTTTCTTTAATACTCCATCTCCTCTGCCCAAAATACCCCCTCCAATAATTCCTTTTTTGCTTCACTTTTTCTTTTTTGTTTTACTTTTCTTTTAAAATTACATCCACCCTCTCGTGAATTTCTCATTTCGTCTTTCCGGTTTCATTATTTTCTGAATTCTTGTAACAACTTTTTGTTTTCCAATTTTTCGCTTTTAATACCACTCCACGCTCACTGCACCCCATCCCAATCAAATTTTCTTAGTTTTATTTTAAAGGATGGGGGCATAAAAACAGAAAAATAAAATTGACCAGGATGGTGGGGTCATTGAGAAAAAAAAAACTCGAAAATAATTAACTAGGTGGGGACATTTGAAAAAAAAAAAAAATCTAAAAAAATAGAACAAAAAATGAGTTGGGTGTGGGATAGAGTGTGTTGTGTGTGTGTGTGGGGGGGAGGGGGGGGGGTGTTTAAGAAAACAAATTGACCCTAGGGTAGGTGGGAGTTGGGGGGCCTGGTGTTGTTTTACAAGTCTATTTTTCCATTATTAAATTTTTATTTTGAAAATTATATATTCTCTTAAAAATAAAATGTAGGAGACCTTTTAAAATACATTGAAAAAATAGAAAATAACGGGCACGTGACACGCACATTAATTCATAATGTTGCAGGCCTAACAAGATTGCACACGTTCAAATAAGCCATTGAATGAACCAAAATCAGACACGACTCATTCCGATAAGGTCAAAAGTGACTTCCACCTTGAAGTAACTAAATAAATTTAATAAATATGAAAAATAGCAGATTAGACAAAAAATTATATTTAAAAATCAAGTTAACAACATAAAATCTAAAAATGATTTAATGACTTAATTACTTATGAATTTGGTATAATATTTTTCTTTACTTTA
Source organism: Ajuga chamaepitys (assembly GCA_958295605.1). Classification (NCBI taxonomy): domain Eukaryota; kingdom Viridiplantae; phylum Streptophyta; class Magnoliopsida; order Lamiales; family Lamiaceae; genus Ajuga; species Ajuga chamaepitys. Next base: position 21,796,551 of record OY282502.1, read on the forward strand.
TAAAGATAATTTTCTAGAATTCTATTAGATAGTTTAATAAGTTCAAATTTGGTGCACCTGGGTACCGGTGCACTGGGACTATTTTAAACCTTTAGATTTTCTTTTCTCATAATCCAACCGTTAGGTCGAAATAATACTCTATTTCCTTATACTTGTTACTTATTCTACCGGTTTCACCTAGAATTATTAACAATAAACAATTAATTACCGATTATTCATTATAATAATATCTGTCATATAATCTTTAATATCATTGTCATCTACGTTGTTGTCTTCCATTTCTTCGGCAAAAAATCTTTCGATCGAATTATTTCTTCTTCTTTTCTTCGACATTCAACTTTTCATCTCTTCATTCGATCCGAATAATTCATTTTCCTTTCTTCGACATTCATGATTTCTTTTATTTTTTATATTCTACAAAACTATGAATTTTCTTAGTAAGTAACGATCAAAATCATCTTTTTCTCTATTAACATCATCCTAAAATTGAATGTCTAATATTTCGAAAAATAAAAAAATTAAGAGTTTTACCGCCCTCTCTATTGGGTCGAATTACAGAAAATTGAAATTTTTTCTTTCAATTCCCTGAATATGTCACGCGGATCTTATTCGAACAAAATTGGAAGTCATCTATTTGTGTTACGCAACCACAAGGCAAAGGTTGTTGAGTTTGTAGGAATTTTCGAATTTCCCTAGGACCTTCTTGGTTATCATAATTCAATATACATATTAATTAATCCTATCTATTAATTTAAATACAACACATAGGTGTTCTAGAGTTGACCTGAGAATAGTGCGCACAACGATTCGATGTTAGACTCCAGAATTGACCTTCTGGACTGTATCCCTACTCGATCCTCAAAGCCGGATGGACGACGAACTTTGAGAAATCCCAAGTGTGGAAACCAACACTGCCGCTGCCGCCCTCTCACTCTCTCTTTTTTGCTCTGTGATTTTTACGTTGTTCAGTTATTTTTCACAGACTGAGAGTTATGTATTTAATATATAATAACTGAGTGTGGCCCTGGTCTGGTAGTTTAATTCCCTACTGGGCTAGGAGCCTGATGGGCCAGTCCAGGGATCAAATACAAGAAATAAAGATGGGCCTAACTATGAATTAATTCTTCTATGTTCAGCCCAGAACATAATTAATTCATAAATATTAATTCATTCCACTAAAGAATTATTATTGACTTACCCCTTTATTCCCGAATTGAGTCGGGGCTTGAATTAGACTTAATTAATCCCCGTATTTAAGATATCGAATATCCATCAATTAATTAAAGCCTCTGACAGCTTAAATTAATTAATTATTTATTAATTCCTTAAGTAGTACCACTCAACTTCATTATTGTACCTGAACTTAATCAACCTGCAGGGTTTAGTACAATAAACCTTTTGAGCTCCTTAAGGGGATATCATCATCCTAAACGGACACGGTTACCTAAACACAAATTACTAGTTATCATATGCAAGCTGTTGTCACCCAAGATACAGAGTATAAAGAATTAGCACTTAACTCTCACCCATAGTAAATCAAAGTGACACACAGACATGCACACATAGTTGTAATCTTATTCAGGGTTTAGATTACAATAAGTCACCGAGATCTCTTGTTCTTCACTAAGGTCAGGCAGAAGAACTTATCTCACCATGATCCTATCAATACGTAAAGACGTACCAGTATAAGTAAATAGTCAAGATAAACTATTCTTACTTGATACTGCAGCCTAAACCAACATCTCGTCCTCAAGTTGTCTCAGCTGTGATATATATTTTATATCTCATTAAGTTTAACCAATCATATGATCTTCTGTGATCTACAACACACCATATGATCTACTTATAGAGAGAAATATAGGGACGTATATAGTGATTAGTGTAAACAAAATCAGATAGGAGATTAATAGTGAATAACTGGAAACATTGTATATAAAATGTTTTGCTTTCAGTTTACAAATCCAACAATCTCCCACTTATACTAAAGCAAACTTTTAGTATACCATGTGTCTAACTGTGTAGCTATTATATTCTCCCACTTATACTGAAATTTTACAAAGTGGGTGGCATCAATCGCAACCCTAGTCCCTGAACATGCTTGTCGTAGACTTTCTGCGGTAAGCTCTTCGTGAATGGGTCAGCCAAATTCTATGTCGTACAAATCTTCTCTATCTCCTCATTTTACGATTTCTCGTATTATGTGGTACTTTCTCTCTATGTGTTTAGTCGCCTTGTGGGTTCTGGGTTCCTTTGAGTTTGCCACTGCACCTGAGTTATCACAATAGATTATGATACTCTTAGGCAAACTAGGTACCACGCCTAGATCCAAGATGTAGTTCCGGAGCCATACTGCCTCCTTAGTAGCCTTTGAAGCAGCCACATATTCAGCTTCCATAGTGGAGTCCGCAATGCATCTTTGCTTTGCACTCCTCCATGAAACGGCTCCTCCTCTCAAGGTAAACACATAGCCCGAGGTAGATCTTTTCTCATCCCGATCAGCCTAGAAATCGGAATTCGTATCACCCAAGGGATTTAGACTGTCTGCCTGGTAAACTAGCTTGTAACTCTCTAGTCCTCTTGAGGTACTTAAGTACATATTTTACCGTAGTCCAATGTGCCTATCCAGGGTTAGACTGATATATTTCCACTATGCCAACTGCATAGCAGATATCGAGTCTCGTGCATAGCATGGCATACATAAGACTACCTACTGCGGAAGCATAGGGTACCTGCCTCATTCCCTCTTTCTCCTTAGGTGTCTTAGGACACATCTCCTTAGAAAGTGGAACGCCATGTTTGAAAGGTAGCAATCTTTTCTTGGCGGTTTGCATGCTAAAACGAGTGATCACAGTATCAATATAGGCCTCTTGGGATAAGTTCAACATCCTCTTCTTGCGATCTCGTATAAGTTTGATCCCAAGAATGTAAGCCGCCTCTCCCAATTCCTTCAATTGAAACTGTTCGGATAACCATATCTTTATGTCTGATAATACTTCCACGTTGTTGCCAACTAGGAGAATATCATCTATATAAAGTGCAAGAAATACTTTATCTCCGTTGACATTTAAGCGATACACATAACTCTCATTTTCACTTTGAGTTAATCCATAGGATTTAATCACCTCGTCAAAACATAAATGGACTTCTTGAGCTTCCACACTAGATGCTCTTCGCCTTCCCTCACATAACCCTCTGGTTGCTGCATATAGATGTCCCTACCTTCTTCAAGGTAACCATTTAAGAACGTGGTTTTGACATCCATCTGCCAAACCTCAAGGTTTAAGTGAGTTGCTATGGCGAGAAGGATCCGAATAGACTTGAGAATTTCAACCACCAGCAAAAAGGTTTCATCGTAGTGTTTACCCTCGATCTAGGTATACCCTTTCGCCACTAGCCTAGCCTTACAGGTCGTGACCTCTCCATCTCCTCCTCTCTTTCTCTTGTATACCCGCTTACTACGTATAGCATTACAGCCATCTGGTAGTACAACCTTCTCATATACATCCATAGAAGTTATGGATTCAAATTTAGAATCCATAGCGAGATGCCATTCTTTCGCATCTACGTCACTTACTGCCTCGGCGTATGTCCAGGGATCTAGATCAGCATGTCCGTCTCCTGGAATCAAATCCAAAGATTCTCCCACAAACATGTATCGATCAGGTTGACGAACAACCCTCCCACTACGTCGAGGCTGTGTAGGCATTATGTCAACAGGTTGTGCAGTACTTGGTATTATTATCTCTTGCACTCGTGGTTGTGAAAGTGGAATCGTATTGACATTCCCTTCGAGTTCTTGAAGGGAAATGTCTTTTTCTGGACTTGTGATTTATCATATAGTCCTCTTCTAAGAATCGGGAGTTAGTGCTAATAACGACCTTCTGATCCTTTGGACTATAGAACTAACCACCCTTCGTTCCCTTTGGATACCCTATAAACAATCTCACATCTGGCCTAGATTCCAACTTGTTAGCATCCTTGTTTAGCACGTGTGCTGGACTACCCCAATCTTTATATGGTTCAAGCTAGGCTTGCGCCCAGACCATAGCTCGACAGGGGTCTTGTGCACCGACTTGGATGGTACCAAGTTTAACAGATAAGAAGTTGTTTCTAAGGTATATCCCCAGAACGAAATGGGCAAAGATGCATAACTCATCATAGATCTAACCATCTCAAGTAGAGTTCGATTTTTTTTATTTCTGCTACACCATTCTGTTGAGGAGTACCTGGTGTAGTCAATTGGGATGTAATCCCAATCTCTGACAAGTACTGTTGGAACTCGTTGTTGAGGTATTCCCACCACGATCAGACCGCAATGACTTGATACTTTTCCCTAACTTCTTCTCCACTTCTGCCCGAAATTCCTTGACTTTCTCAAAGCATTCAGACTTGCGGCGAAGTAGGTAAATGTATCCGTATCTTGAGTAGTCGTCAATGAAAGGACGAAATACTCATACCCTCCACGAGCTTGAGTGGACATCGGTTCACACAAGTCAGAATGGATCAGCTCTAAAACCTCATTGGCCCTACTCCCCTTTGCCTTAAAAGGCCTTGTCGACATCTTTTCTTCTATACAAGATTCGCAGACTCGAGTCTGAACTGGTTGGAGTGAATCCAACACCCCATCAGATACTAGTCTTTGGATCTTGTTTAGACTAATGTGACCTAATCTTAGGTGCCAAAGATGTGTTTGATCCTCTTGAGAAGATAACTTTCTTTTCATTAGGTTTGATGAAGTGGATGCAACTAAGTTTTGAGTATTATGCAGACAAGTTATAGTATAAAGAGAATTGCTTAAAATACCAGTGCAGATAACTACGTCATTTCTCATGATAGTAACATTACTACCAAAAACAAATGAATATCCATCACAATAAAGTTCCGAAACTGAAAACAAGTTTCGCAAAAAATCCAGCACAAACAAAACATCTCTTAAAACTAAAACAGTGCCAATAAAGCATAAAGAAAAATCTCCAACTGCAACTGCTGCGACCCTTGCTACATTGCCCATGGAGATAGTGATCTCGTCATCCCTAAGCTGCCTTGTCGGCTGAAAGCCCTGCAAGGTGTAACAAACATGATCAGTCGCACCCGTATCTACTACCCACGAATGAGTAGAAACAGAGGCCAAACATGTTTCAGTTACTAAAGCTAATGGCGTACCTTGGTCCTTTGCCTTTAGCATTGGACAATCTTTCTTCCAATGCCCAGTCTTACAGCACTTGAAGCACTTTCCCTTGGGCTTCTTTACTCCACCACTAGGGCCTGCTACTTTACTCCCACTATTTGCTTTGGCCTATTTGCCTTTTTGCCTCTTTTTCTTGTTTCCACCTTTCGGTGGAACAGTAGGCCCATTGGCAGTGACCAAAGCCTGTGTACCCTTCCCCATAACCCCTTCTGTCGTAACTAGGTCATTGAGTAACTCATTAAGAGTATAGTCTTTCTTGGCCATAACACCATTGAGTCGGAAATTCTCAAAGGATTTGGGAAGTGCGTTGAGAATGATATCGACCTTGGCCTCGCCGTCGATACCTCCTCCTATCAATTCAAGCTTGTCCATGAGGTTAATCATGTGCATGACATGATTGTGCACTAAGCTGCCCTCGGTCATCCGACTTTCCATGATTTACCTCATTAAGTTAAACCGAGCAGCTCTATCCGTCTCCCCATACACCTCTTGAAGGTTCAGCATGATGCCAGCGGCATCGTCCATGTCCTGATGCTAGAGCTGCAAAGTAGATGACATAGTGTTCATAATGTAGCATTTAGCCACATTATTAGACTTATATCACCTGTCATGGTTTTCCCGCTCCTCATCAGTGGACTGATCAGTAAGGGGATCCGGACGAGGAGTAACTAGCACAAAATAGTGTTCCTCAGCGACAAGAATATACTCCAGATTACATTTTCATTCTTTATAGTTATGACCGGTTAAAGGGTGTTGTGCGAGAATACTGATGACAGATGACAAAGACATATCTGAAAAATATATGATCAATAAACATGTAAGAACACAATCACATATAATTTGAAACAACAATATTGTAACCTTTTGATAAAACAATATTAGAATCCTCCAAAAGATTCTACATATAAGCCACGCGGGTGGACGTTTATATGTAAACCCCTCAGCCAGACTAAAAACACCTAGTCATTTAATTTCAATCCATGTCAACCTATCTTTACGACAAATGAAATTAATAATTGGACCTTTAAACTAGATCATATTATTATTAAGGGACTCCTCTGGGAGTTGTACTTAAAATAATATCTAAGCAATGACCACAACCTAACCCTTGTAAATAAATTCTTGGATTTGACACACTTACACGGACCATGTCGCTTCCAACTTATTTAATCTTTATTATCCCATTTAATTCCATTTTTCTAGAAAACTTGTGAAAATTATAAGTGTAAGCCATGCGTAGTGAACGTTTACGCGTGTAACTCCTACTTTTCTTTTAGAATTAAAAGATTTATTTAAAAGTCTCAACTGGCAAACTTATGAATAATAAATATTAGCAAGCCACGCGTGTGGACGTTTAGTAATATTATTATTCACTTTTCCTTGAGACCGGTTGTGGAGGTCTTTGACTATTTTAAATGAAATATTTAAAAAGTCGGGTTTTGCTTAGTCTTTTACTTCAAAAGGTTTGTCCATGCAACAACACGTAATCATAAGCATAAATAAAATTAAACTCAACAAGTAAAGCATGCCGAGTGCGGGGGCCGCTGCTGCCGAGCGTCGGGGCTTCTGCTGCCGAGCGCCGGGGCCTGCTGTTGCCGGGCGCCTGGGGGGCTGCTGCTGCCGAGCGCTGGGGCCTGCTGCTGCCGGGCGCCGGGGCCTGCTGCTGCCGAGGGCCGGGCCCTGCTGCCGAACGCCCGTTGCCTGCTGACGGGCGCCGGCTTCACGTTTTTCGTGTTCTTCGTTTTCAATTCTCGAGTTTATAGATGTTTCAACAAAAATACAAGAAAAAACGAACCTATTCGAACCACGGATTTTCTCGTGGTGAATTACAATCACAACGTCAACAAACATGACGTACCAATAAAAAACGAGCCACGAATGATAATAAAATAAACACACATATAATCAATAAGTGAATTATATCTGACAGAGCCAAGAAAAATGATCCAGGCTCTAATACCAATTGTAGGAATTTTCGAATTTCCCTAGGACCTTCTTGGTTGTCATAATTCAATATACACATTGATTAATCCTAAACATGCATCTATTAATTTAAATACAACACATAGGTGTTCTGGAGTTGACCTGAAAATCGTGTGCACAACGATTCAATGTTAAACTCCAGAATTGACCTTCTGGACTGTATCCCTGCTCGATCCTCAACGCCCGATGGACGACGAACTTTGAGAAATCCCAAGTGTGGGAACCAACACTGCCGCTGCCGCCCTCTCACTCTCTCTTTTCAGCTCTGTGATTTTTACGTTGTTATGTTATTTTTCACAGACTGAAACTGAGTCTGGGCCTGGCCTGGTAGTTTAATTCCCTACTTGGCTAGGAGCCTGATGGGCCAGTCCAGGGATCAAATACAAGAAATAAAGATGGGTCTAACTATGAATTAATTCTTCTATGTTCAGCCCAGAACATAATTAATTCATAAATATTAATTCATTCCACTAAAGAATTAATACTGACTTGCCCCTTTATTCCCGAATCTAGTCGGGGCTTGAATTATACTTAATTAATCCCCGTATTTAAAATATCGAATATCCATTAATTAATTAAAGCCTCTGATAGCTTAAATTAATTAATTCCTTAAGTAGTACCACTCAACTTCATTATTGTACCTAAACTTAATCAACCTACAGGGTTTAGTACAATAAACCTTTTGAGCTCCTTAAGGGGATATCATCATCCTAAACGGATACGGTTACCTAAACACAAATTACCAGTTATCATATGCAAGCTGCTGTCACCCAAGATACATAGTATAAAGAGTTAGCACTTAACTCTCACCCATAGTAAATCAAAGTGACACACAAACATGCACACATAAATGTAATCTTATTTAGGGTTTAGATTACAATAAGTCACTGAGATCTCTTGTTCTTCACTAAATCATGCAGAAGAACTTATCTCACCGTGATCCTATCAATACGTAAAGATGTACCAGTATAAGTAAATAGTCAAGATAAACTATTCCTACTTGATACTGCAGCCTATACCAACAACTCGTCATCAAGTTGTCTCAGCTGTGTTATATATTTTATATCTCATTAAGTTTAACCAATCATATGATCTTCTGTGATCTACAACCCACCATATGATCTACTTATAGAGAGAAATATAGGGATATATATAGTGATTAGTGCAAACAAAATCAGATAGGAGATTAATAGTAAATAACTGGAAACATTGTATATAAAAGGTCTTGCTTTCAGTATACAAATCCAACAGAGTTTCTATCCACAACCAACCACAATCCGGCGTAGAGGTTTGTTGGCTGCCTGTTCCAAATGGTAAGCCCACGTCGAATCTTTTGTTCAAATATGACTTGAATGTGGTTGCATACAATGTACTTGTTGTTTTTGTGTCCTAGTTTAGGGATTCGGTTTGAAGTACACACCGAAATTTTGTTGTTTGTTTATTCCTTCTAGTGGTTTTCTTACATTTAATGATGCCATTTACTTGTTCCATTTAGCTTATCCAGTGGAATCGGGGTTATTCCTTTTTTCTTGCTTTAAAGTTATTTGTTCAGATATGTTTTCAATTTATAAGATTTTTGTATTATTAATGTGGTTTAGGTAGATGATTGCGCATTTTGGGAATGGATTGATCCTCCTCTGCCACCATTCCAAAAGGAATGGTTTTCGAAATTGAAACGTGAAAGAGATATATTAGAGGAATTCCTTCTGCAAAGATTGGATAAGAAGAATATTGAGATAGAATATATTATCGAACAAAACATTGAACTCTCTTATAGAATTGTGGAGCTCCAACACTTTGTTGAACAATTAAAATTGGAGAAAATTGTTGAAATGGAGGAAATTATTTGCAGAAAGAAGTTGGATACTGTAGATGTCAGTTCAATATCATCATGAGTTCATGAGATGTAGTAGAGGTTTTGAGGATTCCAGAACTGGATTTGGAATGCGGAGAACCGGGTCAGAGAACTGGGTTTTAACCAGATCAGTGAAAGAGGTTAAAATGGGAACCGGGTCCAAGTTTGTTATAACTTCCGTTTGCAACAGTTTTAAACCGTTGCATGAGAAACCGTTGTGGAAAGCTCACAGAAGCAGTTTCAAACAATTGAGTCAAAATTGGTTACAACTTCTTCTACTCCCTAATTCGAGCTCCGGCCTTTATATACATTGTAAACACTTGAAGTTGCGAGTTGATTCACGATTCTTTCCCTCTGTAAACATTACTCAATCAAGAGAATTAGATTGCTAGGGTTGTATGCTCAATTCAAGCTGAGAATTGGGATTTTTGGTTTTCTGGATGAATTCTTGTAATTGATTGATTAGTGAAGTGAATTGAGGTGTATAGAACCTCCGTGGATGTAGATCACATTGATCGAACCACGTAAAATCCCTGTGTTCATCATTTTTCTTTCCTGTTCTTAGTTCGGTTTCTTGTGGCCAATTTCTATGTTGTTTTTCATTCAATAATGTTTGTGTGTTGTTTGTGTGTGAGTGAGACTGAATCATAACAAGTGGCGCCGTCTGTGGGAAGCCTCCTCACGCAACAAGAAGATAAAGATGTCAGGAATGAAGATGGATGTGGAAAAATTCTCAAGGAGGAATGACTTCCATCTTTGAAAGATCAAGATGAAGGCTATTCTTGTTCAAAATGGGCTGGTAGGTGCTCTCAAGCCTGAAAATGAATGGATAGAGACAGAGAAGCCTAAATATGCAGAAGTGGATCAAAAGGCTTTGAGTTTAATCATCCTGTGTCTAGGAGATAAGCCATTGAGGGAAGTTTCAAGGTGCTCGACTACAATAGAGGCTTGGACCAAGCTGGAGGAACTATATCAGTCCAAGTCTGTATCAAATAAGTTGTTTCTCAAACAGAGGTTACTGGCTTTCAAAATGGTGGAAGAAAAAGACATTTCTGATCAACTGGATGAGTTTTCAAAACTTCTTGATCAGCTGGAAGATCTTGGAGTAACTATGGAGGATGATGACAGAGCTTTAATAGTGTTAAATGCTCTACCAAGTTCCATGGAAGGGTTCAAGGACACTTTGATGTTTGGGAGGAAGGATAAACTGAGTTATGACTCAATAATCACTGCCTTGAAGACCAAATGCTTACAGAATCAAGGAGACAAGAAGGTGACTCAATCTGGTGAAGGATTGAATGTCAAGTTCAAGAAGAATTACCAAAAGAAGAAGGGCCAAACCTCAAAGAATCACAAGATTGGCAACACTGCTCCAAAGAAACCTGGAGAATGGATAGAGAACAGGAAATGTTTCAAGTGCAAGCAAGTAGGGCATCTAAAGAAAGATTGCCCTCAAAAGATGAAGAAGAAAGAAGGCCATGGTGGAGAAGCTGCTACAGTTGAACATGGAGAAGACACTCCAGAAGTCTTGAATGTTACTGAGTCAAAAATGGAGTTGGAATGGGTACTGGATACAGACTGCTCATTTCATATGTGTCCTCATAAAGAATGGTTCCAAAACCTCAAGAAAGAAGATGGAGGATGTGTACTGCTGGGAAATGACCAATCCTGCAGGGTTCAAGGCACTAGATCAGTAAGCATCAACATGTTTGATGGAGTTACCAGGCAAATTACAAATGTAAGGTATGTGCCTGGACGTAAAAGAAATCTGATCTCCCTAGGATCTCTAATTGCTACTGGGTGTGAATTTAAGTCTGTTGATGGCCAACTACACATAACCAAAGAGAATAAACTGGTAATCAAGGGAAGACAACACAATGGATTGTTTATTTTGATAGGAAAACCAGTGGTTGGGAGTGTGGGGAATATCTTGGTTAGTGAGGAACTAACCCTGTGGCATAAAAGGTTGGGACACATTGGTGAAAGAGGACTGAAAGAGCTATCCAGAAGAGGGATAATAGGAGAGGTTGGGAGTCGGACACTTGAGTTCTGTGACAAATGTGCATTGGGCAAATCACAGAAACCGCCTTATGCCAAAGGGATTCACATCACTCAAGAACCTCTAGATTATGTTCACTCTGATATCTGGGGACCATCCAGGACTGAAACACATGGAGGAGGAAAGTACTTCATGTCTATTATTGATGATTTCAGTAGGAAAGTATGGGTGTTTATCTTAAGAAATAAGAGTGATGCCTTCACTAAATTCAAGACATGGTTGCTTTAAATGGAAAGCTTGAAGGGAAAGAAACTCAAGAATTTAAGAACTGATAATGGCCTAGAGTATCTATCTACTGAGTTCACAACATTCTGTAATGAAAGGGGAATTACCAGACACAGAACAGTCCCCATGAATCCACAACAGAATGGTGTGGCAGAAAGATTCAACAGAACTGTTCTTGAAAGAGTAAGGTGTATGTTACTTGATGCTGGGTTGCCAAAGGTGTTCTGGGGAGAAACAATAAACACAGTATGTTATCTAATAAACAGATCTCCTACATCAACTTTGGGGTTCAAAACACCAGAAGAAGTATGGAATGGAAGAATTCCAGATACTCAGGATTAAAGGTGTTTGGATGCTTGGCATATGCTCACATGAGATCAGATAAACTTGATCCTAGAGCTTACAGGTGTGTGTTTCTGGGATATCCAGAGGAAATCAAGGGTTACAGGTTATGGTGCATGGAACCTGGGAATCAGAAATTGATGATCAACAGAGATGTAAAGTTCAATGAATCCGTTATGGGATATCATTTCTTTGGGAATCTAGGAAAGCATGATGGAGGCTCTGAAACAGAAAGGGTATCAGTTCAGGTGGAGACTCAGAAGGAGCATGACAGACAGAGAGGTGAAAACTTGGCTGATCATTTCAGTGATAGTTCTGAAGAAGAAGAAGAAGAAGAAGAAGAAGAAGAAGACATACCACCCAAAAATCCAAACCTGAGAGAGTACGCATTGCCAGAGACAGACCAAGGAGGCAAATACAGAAACCAGACTTTTATGGACATGCTGGAAGTGTACATTATGCACTTAGTGTTGCTGAAGAAATAGAAAATCATGAACCACAAAACTTCAAGGAAGCAGTCAGTGGTGATGAAAGTGAACACTGGATTAGTGCAATGATGGAGGAAATGGAATCTTTGGAAAGAAATGGCACCTGGAAACTGGTGGATAAACCAAAGGGACAAAAGCCGGTAAGTTCCAAATGGATTTACAAGAAGAAAGTTGAAGCTGGAATCTCAGACAAGATAAGGTATAAGGCAAGGTTGGTAGCAAGGGGTTTTACTCAGAGGGAAGGCATTGATTTCAATGAAGTTTTCTCTCTTGTAGTAAAGCACTATTCAATTAAACTACTTCTGTCAAAAGTAACTCAAGAGGATATGGAGTTACAGCAGCTGGATGTAAAAACAGCTTTCTTACATGGAGACTTAGTTGAGAACATTTATATGAAGCAGCCTGAGGGATTTGTCCAGGAAATGAAGAGAAAGTATGTTTTCTCAAGAAGTCATTATATGGATTGAAGCAAAGTCCAAGGCAGTGGAATAAGAAGTTTAATGAGTTTATGTTAAAAGTTGGTTTTGTTAGAAGTTTGTATGATAGTTATGTTTATTTTGATAAAATTTTAAGTGCTGATCCTGTATACCTGTTGCTGTATGTAAATGACATGCTCATTGCAAGCAAGAGCTCACATAAAATACATCAGCTAAAGCAGAAGTTGAGTTCTGAATTTGACATGAAGGACTTAGGAGATGCCAAGAAGATTCTGGGAATGAATATAATCAGAGACAGAGCTGCTGGATGTTTATGGTTGTCTCAGAAGCATTATCTTCAGAAAGTGGTGGAAAGGTTTCAGATGCATGAGGCCAAGACACTGAGTATTCCAATAAGCCAACAACTCAGATTATCAAAGGAGCAGAGTCCTAAGACAGTAGGAAAAGTGACATACATGAGAAGTGTGCCTTATGCTAGTGGAGTTGGGAGTCTGATGTATGGGATGATATGCAGCAGAACAGACTTAGCATACTGTGTGTCTTTGGTCAGCAGATATATGTCAAATCCAGGAAAAGCTCACTGGGAGGCTTTGAAGCTGGTTTTGAGGTATTTAAAGGGAACAGCAAGTCTGGGTTTGAAGTTTCAGAAGCAGGAAAAAATGGTTATTCCTTTGGAAGGTTTTGCAGATGCTGATTTTGTTGGTAATGTTGATACCAGGAAGTCAATCACAGGATATGTTTTCACATTATATGGTACTGCAGTTAGCTGGAGAAGTGTGCAACAATCAGTGGTGGCTTTATCAACTACAGAAGCTGAATACATGGCTTTGACAGAGGCAATCAAGGAAGCTGTGTGGATAAAAGGTATTCTGAAGGATCTGGGGATAAAGCAGGATTGTGTTACTATATATTGTGACAATCAGAGTGCATTACATCTAGTGAAACATCAAGCTTTACATGAGAGATCCAAGCACATAGATGTCAGATTGCATTTTGCAAGAGATGTGATTGATGCAGGGTCTGTGGAGGTTAGGAAAGTCCATACAAATGACAATGCTGCTGACTTTCTAACCAAAGCGGTGCCTGGGAGTAAGACGGTTCATTGCTCAAGCCTAATTAGGCTTGAACGGTGTGATTAAAAGGTGGAGAACAAGGCAGGTTGAGGTGATGAAATACACTTAAGTCAATTGAGGTGGAGATTTGTAGATGTCAGTTCAATATCATCAAGTGTTCATGAGATGTAGTAGAGGTTTTGAGGATTCCAGAACCGGGTTTGCAATGCGGAGAACCGGGTTTGGAATGGGAACCGGGTCCAAGTTTGTTATAACTGCCGTTTGCAACAGTTTTAAACCGTTGCATGAGAAACCATTGTGGAAAGCTCGCAGAAGCAGTTTCAAACAGTTGAGTCAAAATTGGTTACAACTTCTTCTACTCCCTGATTCGAGCTCCGGCCTTTATATACATTGTAAACACTTGAAGTTGCGAGTTGATTCACGATTCTTTCCCTCTGTAAACATTACTCAATCAAGAGAATTAGATTGCTAGGGTTGTATGCTCAATTCAAACTGAGAATTGGGATTTCTGGTTTTCTGGATGAATTCTTGTAATTGATTGATTAGTGAAGTGAATTGAGGTGTATAGAACCTCCGTGGATGTAGATCACATTGATCGAACCACGTAAAATCCCTGTGTTCATCATTTTTCTTTCCTGTTCTTGGTTCGGTTTCTTGTGGCCGATTTATGTGTTGTTTTTCATTCAATACTATTTGTGTGTTGTTTGTGTGTGAGTGAGACTGAATCATAACAGATACATTAGAGGGAAGGTTGTTGGGCGTAGTTATTTTGAATTTGGTCGTTTCTAGGTTGTATTATAGTGTTTGTCATATAGGGGGTTTCAAAGTGATAAGTTGATGTTGAAGTAGATTATTTTTTTTCCTTGAGCGGTTGAGATAGTAGTTGTTTTTAGCCAGATGTTATGGAAATTTTGGCAATGCATCGAGTGTTTTTTGCCGTAATCATTTAGCATAATCTATATCTGTGCTTTTGTATTGGTATCGTTTTTCTTAGTTAATCTTGGTTCTATTTATGTTGGTTATATTTTGGTACATTTTCAAGATTGTCACTGCAAATGTATAGATTTTTAATTTTTTTGAAATTTAGTATTAGTAGATGTTCATGTAGGTTAATTTGTGTAAATGATTTTCATTTATTTTTTTCTTTTGGCTATGTTTGTTGTGTTTATTTCATTTTTAGTGTGGAAAAAACTTATAAAGTCCACTTATTTAAATGTTATCTAGTTTATATATACAATCGGTGTATATTTGTCCCTTGTAAACGAGTGGTATTTTTTAAATGTGGGATGTAGAAAACATAGCTAAATAGGATATTTGGCCGCATATGGAAAAGACAAAGTTATACTACAATCTAGCGGTTCACCCCAGCCACACTAATCCTGAAAACAATTATGATAAATATCTAACACAAGCTAAATCCCTCGACTATCAAAGGTGTAAGTAATAAAACTTTCATTTTATACAAGATTCAAGATGAATGATGAGACCTCTCTTGCATGCTCATTGTCCAAGCAATTAAATTTAGAAGGATGATCATCTCAAGTCACCAATCTCCCATCAGTTTGTAGCTCCAACACTATTGAATTATTCTTCAAAAGAAAATTATGCAGTCACAATGATTTTCAGTAAATTATAGATACTAACAGTAATCAGACAGATAGAGAATTGTACACACAAACCGTCTAATATCATCTAACATCTAAGAATTCTAAATCATCATTATGCATAATGCCATTGTCAAAGTGTCACCAATAACAAAATATAAACAATGCAACTTAATACATACACCAAAATGAATATACCTAGTTATTCTTAACCGCCTTCATGTTTCAACAAAACATTAAGATGGAAAGCACAAGAGCGTATCTATTCAACATGCATCTATATTATGACAAAAGTAACATATCACCTTCTCCACATTATAATTTTGCACGATTTAGACTTTAGGAGCCTTTGGAAGATCATGTTATCGAATTAACAGGAAGTAGATAGGAAGCACAGTTACAAGCAACTTATCGGGATGAGTAAAGTATAAACTGTAAGAACTCATTTTAGGCACTAGGGGCTGAAACATCTTATAAGACAGTTTTGTAGAATTACACAAACACCATCTACATTATAGATGATCTTGACAAGAACAATAGACTATGCATTTGTCAACTTTACCACTGTAAAGCTGCTAAACAATCGAAGAGAAGCAATCCAAAATTATATATGAGTGCCATCAATAATGTGAAGGGAAAACCATAAAAATCTAGATAAATTTGCAAATGCCTTGGGATTACATTGAAGTTTTAATAATAGAATGTTCTTGCCAATCGAAACCTAAAGATTTTTTTATTTATAATCTTTAAATTTTTTTATATAAAAATGTTCATATTATGCTCAATGAGATCACACAATAACATATTAAAAAACACAAATTACTTAGTGATTTGTTCGCTATTGGCAAAAACATATTAATATTTAATTTTACCTATCTTTTTTTACCAAATTGATTTCGCAAACTTATCTGGACTTATAGGTTCACCTTCACGTTATTGACGTACCCCATTATTAATTTCACACATTTTTCTTGAATCTTAGACAACTCTACAGTGGCAACGTTGTCAAAGCCATAGCCTTTGTTGACCCCTTCATTATGAAGATTTCTGAGAGATAGAAAGAGAGATAAATAATAAGCAGTCACAATAACCTCCTCAAAATTGTAAAAAACAAAACCAATCACGAACTTATAAAAACATGATTTACATTAAACCTGATGTTGTCCATATTGGATTGATGATTGTACTCTAAAATGGTAAAGATAAATAAACAGGATATTTGATGACATAATTGTCGAGAGCATTTCAAAAAGTTGATGTCACTATTTATACACAAAGACGACAATGCAAATTAAATATAGAAAAGATAAAGTTCTTCCCAACTATTGTGTTTTACCCGGTCGAAATCCTCAAAACAATTATCGTTAAAGCCTTATCATCTATCTTTTACCATCTACCAACAATGAGGATATGTCAATTCAATTCCAAACAACATCATCGAGCATTGATTTAGACACCGTCAAGAAGACTTACTCTGTATTACTATTATAGTAAGCAACATCTCAGTTCATTGTATGAATCACAATAATTCTTTAAAAAACAAATTATCATTTACAGATTGAGAAAAAATGACAAAAAGGGACATAACATTGTACATACTTGTTTAGCGGCGAGAAACACAAAAAAATTCAAACAAGACTAACAACGGAATATGCACTTGTAATTCTGTTTCCATGTTTCTGCAAAATAAAATTTTAAGGTCCTATTGTGCTAGCTCTATTCGATAAGCCCATGGAATGGAGAAGAATCTACGACTAATAAAGATAACAAGGTATAAAATCAGAAAATTGACAGATCTAGGGGTTTTATGCAATTAATTAAGAATACCTTCCAGTAACCCTAGATTTGTTCCAATTGAATCAATTTATGTCCATGAAAAATTTCTAGCAAGAACACATATTTTTCGTCGAAGGAGAATTCATTTCTCCTTCGACCGAGAAAGGAAATAGATTTGTTCCGACTGAATAAGTTTCAAGATATAAGAAAAATAAATAAGTTGATGAGGAGAATATAGGCAGGAAAAACAAATACAAATAAGTTGATGAGGAAAATTTTTGCGGGTAAAGCTCGGTGGATGAAGGAGAAGAGTAAAGTAAACCCTTGGCCATCCTTTGATTTTATAAAAAACTCGACCTAATTATATTAATTAGTCACTGATCATTTAAAAAGTGATAATATTTTATGTATAAAGTAAAATGATGGACCCAACACTAGTGGTAAAATTACCTGAATTACCCAAGTAAAATAATTACTGACAAGTCTTTTTATCAATTTGGTGCAAAAGATTTTTCTTTTTGTAAGAGGTGATAATATACTATCCCGAAATAAGTCAAAAACCATAACATCTCAACCATAATAAATTGAACATAAATAATTCAAAAACGTAAATACAAAATTGTTATAGGTACACATGGCAAAAAATTATCCATCCCCCAAATACCAGACGTAATAAACAATTATAACAAAATAGAACATATTTGTAAAAAATGTATCTCCTTTCCTTCCGCTCAACAGACAAACTTGTCTTCCTTGATCCAAGGTGCAAATCTGCACCCAATGTCACCCGCACCGTTTGGTTGTGGGTGCAGAGGCATGTTTTGGCTTGGATTTAGCTAATCGGTCGAACTAGACGGGCGCCTCGTCCATTACTTTCTTATTTTAGTTCCCCTCATGCTTCATTATCCATATTGAAACCCGTGAGCGGAGCTCGTGCTTGAGTTATTGACATTTGCAAAAAAATGGGCATATTATATATTAGCATGTATATATTGGCATTTAGAATTAAACATAAAAGATTATCTGAATGTATTTAATCGAGGCTTGGAGACAGTACCTCTGGCTCAGGGACTTTGATATTTTTCAAATTCTGGGCTTCACTTCAAGTAGCCGCATGTTTTGGATAACATAGACACCATAATCCATCCCATACGGACATTAATAGGAAGTGTTTAACATGATTATACAAATTAAGTGTATGTAGAGATAAGGTACCAGAATATAAAAAAGATAATTTAGAAAAATAAAAAAACAAAGAGTATTTATAATATCTTACGAGTTCTACTGCTTTTCCCCAATTTATCACACCTTACCTAAAACGAGGTAAACGATTACAAGCGTTCCCGACCTATTTCGAGGTTGTATATCTCTCGAAGGCCCGATAACTTTGATTACAAGAATTAGAAAGTCAATATTTATTTTTCATTATATATGACATGCAAACTTTTGTTAGTTGTCAGCCACAATACATCTACCATAACTTGTATGGATGTAACTTCCATCACTACATTTTGGAGATGAATCCATCAGTTCAACTCGATGCATAACCGTATCCAAGACAATAAGTCTGAAATGGTTTGGAGCAGTGATGTGTATGGGTACGAAGATCTGCTTGGGACAACTATAAGATTATTGATCCAATAAAATGTTGTAAGGGTGTCAGGTCCGGAAAATGATTCATTTGCATTAAGAGGAAATGTTGTTTTATGACAAACCTTGTCGCACACACTAAGTGGACAACAATGTATGCTTACCTTATGTTCAGCATATTGAAGCACGTGGTGAATTGCGCTACATCTTTCATTGATCTAGCCTATATCGTGCAACGGTATGGTATCTTTAGATGCCTAAAATAGTGATTTTATAAACATTCAAGGTTACACCATGAATTAATTTCTTATTACATTTAGAACTGGTAGGTAGCAAAACTTTAGGTATGACTTGTTGTGGGTCCTCTCCTCGAAGTTCAGCAACTCCAAAGTCATGTTCGAAACTAAGATGAGGGACATGCATAAATGTATTAAGCTAGTGTAAATTAAAATGATTTATTTATTATGTGCTTATTATTCGGATTATTTGTTTATATGTTTGGTTAAACCGCGTCCGACATACACCTCGCCGAGATCAATGTCCTAGCCTCATGCCCTGTCAGATGTCTTCTAGCCGCCACGCTAAGTACATTACTATGTTGTTTTTAACAAATAAGTTTATTTATGAGTTTTGTAAGAGACATATTATGGTAAAGAAAAAGATAACATTAAACACTAGAATGCATATGTATAAATTGTATAAATTTTGGGTCTACCTGTTAATTTACAACATTTCTTGGTAACAAACATTGCAAGCTTCATATTGGTTTTAGTCTTAAGCATCTTCTTTGTAAAAGGATATCCCATAGACTAACATTTTCTCCATAATTTGAGCGTCTTCGCATCTGGAGCATCTGCCATGAAACTACTTGAAACTTGAGGAGTTCGAGCAGGATTCCTCAATATGGACTTTGGCATGGTTAAAACCATGTTGTGTAGTATTATAACGTTTAAATTAGAAAAAACATATTTCTCAAGTAATCTTAAAAGTCTTTAAGGTTTTAACAGGATGACATAAAGATGAAAATCGATACCTCCATATTTTCTGAACTCATCTTGCTTCCAACATCCACCTTATCATTAGTTTCATCCAAAATTATCACATTCTCCCTAGCATCCATATTAACCGATTCATTCACAGGTTCATCAATTTTCCCATGAACTTGATCATTGGAAGATATTGTGTCCTTATTTTTGCAATTATTATGATCTTGGTCATGCCGATTATGCGTCGGGCACTACCTCTTCCAACCTTGTGCTAATTTGAACCGATTGCCTTCATGGCCGCATTTAGCTCATCGATGCTATCCTTTACCAGCAAGATTCTTCTACTTTCCCTATCTTCCTAATCTCTTGAACCGTTATTTCCATGCATTGACCAACCCTCTCCACAAGAAGTTTTAGATTGGTTGATAGTGTGTCAACCGATGTTCGCACATGTGGATCAGCAACCCCTTGTCCAGCCACATTTTATCTCTTTTCACTCCATGTCGATGCTTCATATCCATGATTCTAAACAATAAGTTATTTATCAGTAACCAGAGGTAGATAAATTTTTTGAAGTAACAAATATAAAAAAGAATAGAATATAAGAAAATTAAAGAATGAAAAGTCGTAAACATTGGTACATACTGACTTTAAAAAACTGACCATCTCCAAGAACCATTAGTTTGTATTAATTATTTCTGCCACATCGCTCTGTTTAGTCAGGTCCTCAATGCTTATCTCAACAAGACCATAGGGGTCAATCAGCCCACGAGGAATAACCATTCAAATAGTACAACTACAAAACAAAGCAAAAATAATTTTTTAAACATAGAAAATAAGTAACATAAATTTGCACATTCTAGAGTAGGAGACAGTGACATATTCAGTTGTTTTACATTGTGAGTACGCTGGTTAAGTGAAAGAAATATACATAAAAAACTTATTTCTTTTTGCAGAAGAACATAGGTATCATATTGTTTAGTAACAATGTGGTTTCACTATGAGAATGAGTTTATATGGGTCTCATAATTATGAGGGCAAATGAAAGTTCTGGCAGAAAATAATTAATCAATGTTAGTTAATGGGATATGTGTGACGTGCGCGTGCGGGCCCGGGCTCAGGCTCGGATAGTGCGAAAGTCCATTTAGACAAAGATTAAAATTCCACTAGGATCCACCATAAGGTCCACCACAAGGGAGCCCACCTGATAACTCCTTATCAAATACTCTACTAAATAAGGAGTATCAGAATACTCCTACTTTCCTATATGGGACAAGGGAATCACATCCCCCCCCCCCCCCCCCCAATTTCTCTTCAACTTTGAATCAATAAGTTGCAAACTTTGATAACTAATATCTTATTCACCCAAAAATAGTTTTGAGCATATTAATACATCAAATTCATCTACACGAAATGTAGATTAAGAATTTGCAACTTATTTTCGTTTTCCACAAATGGATTAAAATAATAAAACTGGTCTCCAAACCAATTTCCAACAATCCCCCACATGAATGATATTAATGCATGCAAACTTAAGAAAGTCCCAATGAGTCATCCCTTCATTAGGATAGGTAGTTTCAGGCTTTGAACTTTCCCTAGTGAGATGCCATCGGATTTACTCACTGCTCAATGAACACGATGTCTTGAACTGGTCAGCTTTTGTGTAAATCTAGTACAATGACAACCACATAGTGACGACTCTAATATCATTTTGGTTCTCACGTGGCTGTCCATTTTGGCCGTGGACCTTATCTCGGATTCATAAGTATGTATTGAAAATATTACATTTGTCAGTTTGAAGCAGCCCCACTTCACACATACATAGGTGATCTCCTATTAAGGGTACCCTGAAATACCCCACCCCGAAGGTATAGGAATCATTAAAAGTTGTTAAACTTACACTTACCATATGTCATCAGGTTTCGTACCAAATAGGTACAATTAGCACTTGAGTGGAATCGAGAATGAGCTTGAAATATAATTTTCAAGTGCAATACTGAGTGCTCCAAAGCTTAGTTATCTCGTTGAACCAAGTTCTTGGGATCATCTAGTCATCATGGACGATTTACCCCTATGAACACCTTTTAATGTGTGGGTTTTAACCCCATTCCCCTTACCGCACTATACATTTGATCTCGACTAATGCCTTTATTTAGCGGATCCACAATATTTTCTTTTGACTTTATGTAGTCAATGGTGATTACTCCAGATCAAATGTCTAACGGTATTATGTCTCCTTCGTATGTGTCGAGACTTACCATTATACATATGGCTTTGTGCCCTCCCTATAGCAGGCATGCTATCACAGTGTATCATCACGGGAGGCACCGATTTGCACCAATCGGGAATATCCTCTAGGAAATTTTGAAGTCATTCTACTTCTTCACCAGCTTTGTCTAATGCTATGAACTCCGATTTCATTGTGGAATGAGCTATGCAAGTTTGTTTAGAGGATTTCCAAGTCACAACTACTCCAGCTATAGTGTATATATAACCACTGGTGGATTTTAAATCTTTTGTATCAGATATCCAATTTGCATCTGTGTATCCTTCCAATACGACTGGATATCTTGTATACAAAATTCCAGGACTCATGGTATGCTTTAAATACCTCAAAACTCTCATCAGAGCTTTCCAGTGATCCTTGTTAGGGTTACTTGTAAATCTACTAAGTTTGATAACTGAATATGTTATATCAGGACGTGTACCATTTGTTAAGTATATCAAACTTCCGATAATTCTTGCATATTTCAATTGAAGCACTAGGTCTCCTTTATTTTTAGCTAAGTGTAGATGAAAATCTACATGAGTGTTAGCCGGGTGTACATGCTAAGCATCAAATTTCCTCATCACACTCTCAACATAATGAGTTTGAGATAGGAAAATTCCTTCAGGAGTTCTAGAGATTTTCATCCCTAGGATGACATCAGCCAGACCCATGTCCTTCATGTCAAAATTTCATTTTAACATGCTTTTAGTATTCACAATTGAGCCGTGATTACTCCCCGTAATAAGCATGTCATCTACGTATATACACACTATCACATAATCTTCTAGAGTGCCCTTCTAGAGCATCACAGTGTCAATTTTTTCATACCATTTAAGAGGTGCTTGTTTGAGTCTATATAATGATCTAACAAGTTTACACACCTTATTTTCTTGGGTAGGCACAACAAACCCTTCAGGTTGTTCCATATATCTCCTAATCCAATTCCCCATTTATGAAGGCCGTCTTCACATCTATTTTATCTGAAGGTTATGCAATGCTGCAATAGCAATGAGTACTCTCATGGAAGTGATCCTCGTAACAGGGGAATATGTATCAAAGAAGTCATAACATTCTCTTTGTTTGAACCCTTTGGCTACCAATTTAGCCTTATACTTATCAATTGATCCATCAGCTTTATACTTCCTCTTTAGGATCCACTTGCATCCAAGAGATTTATAACCTGGTGGTAGATCTACAATCTCCCACGTGTGATTTTGCATGATGTACTCAATTTCATTGTTTATTGCTTCTTTCCAGAGAGGAGCATCTGGACTGGACAATGCCTCATGTATTGTCCTGGTATCACTTTCCATCATGTATGATAGAAAATCCGGCCCAAAGGACTTTTCCTTTCTGGCCCTCTTACTGCGTCTAAGTTCATCATTAACCTTAGGTTCCTCATTAACCTCAATAGGTGAACCATTTTCAATTTCATGAGTTCTTTTACGAGAACTTACTTCTATGTTTTCCTTCTTAGGGAATATGTTCTCAAAGAACACAACATTCGTTGACTCTATAGTCATCACTTCGTTTATTTCTGGAATGTCTGATTTGTGCACCAAAAATTGATATGCGCTACTGTTATGCGCATATCTAATGAAAATGCAATCGACGATTTTGGGTCCTATTTTCACTTATCTTCGCTAAGGTACTTCAACCTTAGCTAGGCACCCCCACACTTTGAGGTAATGGTAGAAAGGTTTTCTTCCTTTCCATAACTCGTATGGAGATTTGTTCCTCTTCTTATGTGGCAATTTGTTAAGAATGTAGTTGGCAGACAAGATTGCCTGCCCCCACATGTTCATGGGTAAGCCCGAACTTATCAACATAGCATTCATCATCTCTTTTAGAGTTTGATTCTTGCATTCTACAACGCCATTTGATTGAGGGGAATATGGAGCCGTGGTTTGATAAAAATACAGTTTTGTAGGTAAAATTCCTCAAACAGAGCTACATATTCTCCACCTCTATCACTTCGAATCACTTTGTTTCTTTTGCTAAGTTGATTTCTAACTTCATTCTTATAATTTTTGAACGCCTCAATGGATTCATCCTTGCTTTTCAAAAGATATACATAATAGTATCTTGTGCAATCATTAATAAAAGTTATGAAGTAATTCTTACCACCTCTAGTTTGCAAAAACTTTAAATCACATACATCAGTATGGACAAGTTCTAAAGGTGAAGTACTTCTTTCCACTGAATGGAATGTTGTTTTGGCCAATTTTGCCTCCACACAGATCTCACAATTTTGTGAATCGAATTCAATTCTAGGAAGTAAATCTAAATTCTCTAAATGTCGAAGTGTATTTTGATTTACATGTCCTGATCTACCATGCCATAAATTAGAACACTCAAGAAAGTAATTAACTCCACTTATATTAATATTTCCTTTAATGTCACGCTTTACATTTATTACATACATCTTGAAAAGGCTCTTCTCGAGATAACATTTCCCAATAAAATTGACCACCTTTGGTCAAACAAAGTTATTTAGCTTCAAACACAAGCCTAAATCCGGCCTTACTCAACAAAGAACCGGAGACTAAATTCTTGTGAATGTCTGGGACATGCAGCATATCCACGAGAGTTAGTTCTTTTCCCGACATCATCTTTAACATAACTTTCCCCAATACTACCACCGGAGACGTTGCAGAGATTCCCATGAAGAGCTTTCTTCCATTGATCTCTTGGTAAGTGGAGAATAGTTCCTTGTTTGAATAGATATGACGGGTAGCCCCTGTGTCGATCCACCATTCCCTCAGATTATCCACCAAGTATGCCTCGAACATGACGGCAGACAGATCCAGTTCAGTCATATATATATTATTTTTTTAGTTGTTTGATTTTGGCCTTTCTAAATTGAAATTAAAAATTCTTATTGAGTAATTGTATGTGCACTATATATATGGGTATGTTTGTTTATGGTTTAATCTAGTAGATTTAGGGGATTAAATTCCAATAAAGCACACTCATTAACTTTCTCAATCCAACTTAATCTAGCACTCCCTAACCTTAAACAAACATATTCATAATCTCGTCTAACTTAGGAATTTTAAATATAAGGGGTAAGTTTATGTCACTTTCAATTCTAGCAAGATTAAAATCTCAATTTCATGTGGTGTGTGAGGACGTCGTGGGAGTATTAAATTTTAGCTAAAAGAATAGATTCAATCA
The DNA here is from genome assembly GCA_958295605.1 of Ajuga chamaepitys. Taxonomy (NCBI): domain Eukaryota; kingdom Viridiplantae; phylum Streptophyta; class Magnoliopsida; order Lamiales; family Lamiaceae; genus Ajuga; species Ajuga chamaepitys. Next base: position 21,821,603 of record OY282502.1, read on the forward strand.
TTTAAAACCCGTAATAAGGTGATAATGCGCAATCCGATATCCAAGAAACTTAACAAAAACCTACGTAAGCAATATGAAAACACACAAGATTTACGTGGTTCGATCCGGAGATCTACGTCCACGGGCAGAAAATAACACTTGCCGAGGTGTTTCTCTTACTCGAACTTTGAGTTTACACGTAGTAATTCAGAATACAGAATGCGAACCCTAATTCAGAGTTCTTTTCTCATATTTATACTAAACCTCCCTAAACCCTAACTAACTCCCTATTATCATGCCTATTTCCCGCTGCATGGCGGTTGGGAACGGATCGTGGGCCTTGATTCACGGAACAAACCACCCGTTGGGCCGACGCGCGTTTCTGGACCTGCTGGGCCTACGCGTGCTGGGCCCACGCGTGTTTCTGGACCTGCTGGGCCTACGTGTGCTGGGCCGGTCAGTGGGCTCGGGTATTAACCCGACCCGAAGTGATCGGGCCATCCCTATCAGATGCCCTCCCCCCCCCCCCAGCCGAAGCGAGGAAGGAGCTTCGGTTGTCACCGGGGTGGAACCATAAGCTAGAAGGGCCGTGGTCGCGGGCGCGCCGAAGTGTTTGTGGATGACTAAGTCTATCCGCGTCCCAGGGACTCCGCGGCGCCGTCTGCGGAAGCGGAACCGAATTAAGCCGAAGTGCACGGGACAGATAGCGAGATACCGAGTCTCCCCAAAGCAAGAAACGTGTCGGAAGTACATAATGACCTGGCCGAGGTGAAGGGTACACCGGAGTGTAGTAGTATGGCCACAATGAGGGGAGCGCCGGAGTGTGGTAGTATGGCCGAGGTAAAGGGAGCACCGGAGTGCAGTTTAAATCTTCCTGACGAAGGGTGAGGTTGATGTGATTGGCGGCGCCATCATGAGAGAGAGGGATGTGAAGTGACACGCTCTGCGATTTCCAATAAACATGTTCCCCACGCGCCTTGGGAACTATAAAGCGCGTGAAGAGCACGTCTAAATCTCCATCACTGAATTTGAATAGGCTGTATCAGAGCCGTTGGTTTTTTGCGTATATATTTGGATTAATTGCACAGTAACTCTTCATCTTCTTCATTGCGATTTGCCAGTTTAGAAAGCGGGAAAAAAAGGGGAATTCTGTGCTTGTGATTCATCTCAAATCAAAACTTCTCAAACTCAACCCAAGTAAGTATGCCTTCTTCTTCATCTTCTGCCTCTATTCAAGAAGTAGGGACTACGAGTGCCCCGTTAGATGTCCCCCCCCCCTTCGATATCTCATTCCGGAAAGGAATGAGATTAGGACCGTAGATAGGGCCGACGGCCTAGAAAGCAACGTTATGATGGTCGCGTTTTATGAATGCGCGGAGGAGGATTTTGAGGTGGCCTCGTAGCGTTACGGATGACGCGAGTGCAGATTGAGAGAGAAATCCCTTCGTTTTACTTTCCATTTAACTTAGAGTATATAATACCGAACCCCGATGATAGGGCCTGCTGCCCGCCGCAGGGGTTTATTAGTGTGTATATAGATCCCCTTAGAATAGGCTTGAGATTGCCCCTGTGGGACATTGTGATCCAGTTGCTGAAATACTACGGAATTGCCTTGAGCCAACTAGCGCCGAACGCGGTGAGGCAAGTAGTGGGATTCACCGTAGTGTGCAAGAACGCCTTGATAGAACCGACCGTAGAGCTTTTTAGGTTTTTCTACCAATTAAAAGCCTTCGGGAAATCCAAGGGGTGGTACTCCTTTAGTCCCCGGGCCCGAGGTGGGTTCAAGGTTCAAAACCCAAGTAAGGTGGAGGGATGGAAGGAGAGGTTTATATTTGTAAAGAACAAAGTAACTCTCCCGAAGTGGAGGAGAGATGAGGTACTTGATACCGCTCCGGTGGAGAACCCGGAGGCCGAGGTCATACATGTATTCCGGTCAGTGGGGACTTTCAAAACCCTCTGTACTGAGGAAGAACTGGAGGAGGCAGGACTGAGCCCGTATTATTCGGGCGATGCGGCTGCCGAAGAGGGTAGGAGTTCTTCTATCTTGCTTTTACTACTGTTGTCTTGCATAGGACTAACTATAACCTCTGTATGCAGTGGGACGCTTCGGAAAAGAACCAGCCGGAAGCCCCGCGGCGGCTGCAGCGGCCAAGAAAAAAGGTAAATCTACTGAGGTGTCTCCTCGGATGAAGACGGTGTCCAGTCCACGACCGTCTGCGGGGTCGGAAGAACGAGTTATGCCGGCGGGGTCAATTCCCGGAACGAAGAGGAGGCCAGAGCCTACCGGGACTCCGCTGGCACCATCCAAAAGACCCCGAGTAGGGGAGAGCACGGAGGTAAATTGGAAACGCTGCTCATAATTTTTACGCACACGAAGTGTGTACTTTTAATACTGAGTTCGGTGTCATGTCTTGTGTAATTATCCAGGTGGAACAAGTGGCCCCTGGTCTGCTGGGGTTGGAAGGCGCGGACGTCGAAGAACTTCTGCGCTTGGCGCGAGGTATCCTGGACCTCGGTCGGAAGAGCGAGAAGGAAGGCAAGGAGGAGCTGGCCGAAGTGGCAAGGGAGCTTCGGGCGCGCAACGACCGATTAACCCACGACCTGACCGAGGCACGCAAGAGGGCTGCCTTGGTCGAAAATGAGGTTGCGCGTCTGCGCGGAGTGGAGGCAGAGACCAATGTCCTCCGAGGTGAAGTACTGCGGCTGTGGGCAGAGATGGAGGCTCGGGAAGCTGCCGTAGTCGAAGGGCAAGGAGCGATGCTGAAGGCATTCGCCGACAAATTATTCCAAACCAGCACGTTCCTTGACTTCCAGACGGAGTTTGTGGCAATAGGGGACCAGGCCACACGATCCGCGCTGCTGGAGCAGGTGAAGGAGGTCTACCCGAATGTGGATGTATATCGTCCAGAATTCGGGTACGACTTTGAGGCAGTGGCCGGGGTGGAAAAGGCCTACTACGCAGCTCTAGCGAATCTGCCGGAGTGGCCCCTGGTGAAGGCTCTAGGGGAGAAGAAACAACTGCTGATGGCCGCGGAGATCGCCAATTGTGAGGTGGACCAGGACCAAGAGTTCATGGCGTTCCGCCGGGGTGAGCTGGTCTCCGAGCCCCGAAACAAAGAACCCCCCCCCCTCGGATGGAGGTCGAAGCCATAGCTGCGGACGAAGCTGTCGCCGCGAATGAAGAGGGAGAAGCCGAAGTGTCAGAGGGCCGGCGAGAGGTGTTGCCCGAAGATATTGAGGGAACTGAGCGGGAGGTCAGTCGTTCCCCGCAAATTTAAAATTGTAGATAATAGGAGTATATGCGAACATTGTACTGAATTCTGGATATTGTACTTCCATTTTGTTGAATAGAATTTTTGTTTCTCAGACACTTCGTCTTCCTTTTGCTTGAATGATCAATTTATGTTGTTTTCGAACTGAATTCCAACTCTTTACATACTTGAGATTGATTGATCTGGTTGACTCTTCTTTCTGTTTAGAATACCGTGGAATTGCACGAAACAATAAAGAAACTCATGCGATCACTTGAGTGGTTCCGCGAAGAAAAGAACAACCTGCAAATGCACGTAGTGCCAAAGCTAGAAAAGCAGGTGGCCTCGGCAGAGAGGAAAGCAGTTGAAGCCGAAGAAAGAGCCAAAGATTTCGAACTGAAGTACCGGGCTAAAGCTGCTGAAATGAGTCGTGTCCTCGTTCATCAAAGGGAATATGACCGGATACTGTCGGAGTTCGGCCTTCTTACCTTTGAGGAAGTGGAGGAGCGGGTCGTAGAGATTCAGGGCGAAATCTCGGCGCTTGTGGCAAATAACCCAGCGGAGTCCTCGGAGCTTGTAAGAAAGCGAGAAGTTCTGGAGTTGCTTCTTAGCATGTACGAGGGACTGAAGGGCCGAGGCAGGTGGAGGCCTTCTGCCGAGGAATTCATCGCGAGTTCAAGCCGGAGCCAAGGTACTCCAAAAGCTCCCCGGAAGGATAAAAAGAAACCCTCTAGAAAGAGCAAAGGCATTGTTATCCGAGAGCCAGCTCCAGTGACCACGATTGAAGAAGAGCCCGCTGTGGTCGCCGAAGAAGTAGTCGAGGAGCTGGCCAGAGAAATTGAAGTGATGGCTCCGGAGGAGTGGGACCCTGTGCAGTGGGCCCAAACTTCGAGGTCTGCTCCGCAGCCAGGTAGCCGCGCTCATACAAGGGACGAAATTCCCCGACAAGCGCCAAGGACAAGTCCACGGTGTCGGGGAGCCCGCGGAGGGGAAAGAGCCGGAGCCCGAGGTCGAGGATCTACAAGATCCCGGAGGACACAGCGCAGATCGAGGAGCAGGCCTCAACGCCGGAGCGCTGAATATTGGCTCGGGGGCCGCAGATAATGGCTTATATTTTTCTCATTCTTTTTTTTTTTGAAGTTTTATGTAAAAAACTTTTTGGTGTTGTATCATTTGGAAGATAATAAAATCGTTTTGATGTGCACAAATGTGTTAAGGAAAACAACAAGTTATTAACTGTTTTAGTTAGGTGTTCGGGAACACAATTCGAATAACTCTAATGTAAATCTCCCCGAATGGATCAGGCGGGAGTAAATAATTCTCCCCGGACGGATCAGACGGGAGTAAAATCTCCCCGGACGGGTCAGGCGGGAGTAAATAATTCTCCCCGGACGGATCAGGCGGGAGTAAAATCTCCCCGGACGGGTCAGGCGGGAGTAACCACTTCTCCGGTTAAACAGGCGAGAAAGTGATATGAGTCCGGGGACGGAATGTGGATCTCCTCGGACGGATCGAGAGAGAGTTAATCGTCCGGAGGCGATTAATAATTTTATGAATGCGTTAGGGCGTCCCCGTAACGTAAAAGAGAACACAGCAAGATGCATAAACAAAGAATTTTTATTCAATGATAAGTGCCGGAGCAAATTAAAGAATACAAAGAGAGATAACAATCATAAAAGAAACGTACAATGAGCATAAAGATAAGATGGTACTTGTGATTTGGCATTCACAGATAGAAGCGCCTCAAGTTGGTAACATGCCAGCTTCGGGGAATCGAGGTCCCATTGAGATGCTCTAACTGATAGGATCCAGAATCGTGCGCGGCAACGACGCGGTAGGGACCCTCCCAAGAAGCATGTAATTTCCCCTCGGGGGCAGCTTTACTGGCTGAATTGAGCCGAAGCACTAGGTCCCCGACATTGAACTGAGTGCCCCGGACCCGGAGGTAATGATACTGGGCTGCCCGTTGTTTACACCTGGCCTGTTGAATGAATGATTGATCACGACGATTTTCAAGCTCATCCAAATTTGCTCGGAGAGCCTCGTCATTATCCTCTGGAACCAATGTGATGAGGCGAGGGATTGGTACACTGATTTCCGCAGGAATAACGGCTTCGGAACCATAAGTAAGGCTGTAAGGAGTCTCCCCGGTAGAGGTGTGCGGTGTCGTGCGATAAGCCCATAGGACTTGCGGAAGGTTTTCGGCCCAGAGACCTTTGGCATTATCCAGGCGTTTCTTTATACCCGTGAGCAGTGTACGATTGGTGACTTCAACCTGACCGTTGGCTTGAGGGTGAGCAACCGAGGTGAAAATTTGTTTGATGTGAAGCTCTTCGCACCATGACCGAAAGGGATCGTTGGCAAATTGTTTACCATTGTCCGAGATAATAGTGCTCGGGATGCCGAAGCGACATACGATATTGCGCCATACAAACTTCAAGATATTTTGACCAGTAATGGCCGTAAGAGGTTCGGCTTCGACCCACTTAGTGAAGTAATCTACGGCAACGACCAGGAATTTCAATCCCCCCGGAGCAACTGGGAATGGGCCGACAATGTCGATTCCCCATTGAATAAACGGCCACGCACTCTGGATTCCAGTGAGCTCGGTCTGCGGCAAATGCTTCACACGGGAGTGCAGCTGACACTTGCTGCATTTGGTCACTAAGTCGTGGGCATCGTTGAACAAAGTTGGCCAATAATATCCCCAGCGGAGAACTTTCTTAGCCAATGTCCGGGAGCCGATATGGCTGGCACAGGCCCCTTCGTGAACCTCCCGTAGAACTTGAGTAGCCTCGGCAGGAGCGAGGCACCGGAGATTTGGTTGTAAGTACGACCATCGGTACAAGACTCCATCATGAAAGGAGTATTTGGGGGCTTTGAGGACAACTTGCCGAGCTCGCAGCTTATCAGTAGGCAGAATTCCATCTCGGAGATATTGAATGATAGGAGTCATCCAATTCGGATCACTATCGGTCAGTACCGAAACTGTGGCCTCATGAATTGCTGGATGAGATAAGTCTTCGACCATGATATCTAGAGATATATTAGTTCGGACCGCGGAGGCCAATTTGCTGAGCGCATCTGCTCTTGCGTTCTGAGCACGTGGTATTTTCTGGATAACAACTGTATCTAGAGTTGACATAAGCTTAAGTGTTAAAGCACGATACCTGATCATTGTTTCATCCTTGGCGACATAAGTCCCTTGGATTTGCTTGGACACGACCTCGGAGTCCGTGAAGAGCTCAAGATGGCGAATGGCTAAGGATTTTGCGAGCCGGAGCCCGGCGAGGATTGCCTCGTATTCTGCTTCATTATTAGTCACCTTAAATTTGAACCGGATGACGTATTTAACTTCAACCCCCTCGGGGTCAATGAGAAGCACCCCGGCACTACTTCCTCGAGTCGTGGATGCTCCATTCACATATAGTTGCCACTTCCGAGGTGAGGATACGAGGGTAGCGGGGTGATGGGTAACACTGTCTGCCGAAGACTCATGATTGTCTCCCGGGGTTTCAGCCAGAAAGTCGGCGAGTGCTTGACCCTTGATAGCTCGGCGGGGAAGATATTGAATATCATATTCGCCTAACTCAACAGCCCACTTGGCGAGGCGCCCAGACACCTCGGGTTTGACAAGAATCTGACGGATAGGATGATTGGTCAGAACTCGTACTTCACGTCCTTGGAAGTATGGCCGCAGACGCCGAGCCGCCATAATAAGGGCCAACACGGTTTTTTCCAGCATGGAATATCGTGTCTCCGCTCCGTGGAGTACTCGGCTTGCAAAATACACGGGATGCTGAACGCCATTAACTTCTCGTACCAGGGCTGCACTAATAGCTTCCTCGGCGGAAGGCAAATATAAGCAAAGCGGCTCTCCGGAGAGAGGAACTGACAAAGTAGGCAGCTGCTGTATATGACGTTTCAAAGCCTCGAAAGCCTCGGTGCACTCCGGAGTCCATTCAAAGGACTTCGATTGTCGCAAGATTTTGAAGAATGGGAGTTGGCGCTCTGCCGCTTTGGATAGAAAGCGATTTAAGGCCGCCAAACCGCCCGTGAGGCGCTGAACGTCTCGGAACGTCTTCGGTGGCTGCAGATCCAAAACATCCCGAAGTTTGGCTGGATTAGCCTGAAGACCGTGTTGTGAAACCATATAACCAAGGAACTTGCCGGAGCCAACGCCGAAAGTGCATTTTGCTGGATTAAGTCGCAAATTGTAACGCCGCAGGGTGCGCAACGTTTCGGCAATGTCTTGCACACTTGAAGAATGGGAGGTACTCTTTATAACAAGATCATCAACGTAAACCTCGACGTTGCGGCCAATCTGGTCGTGGAAAACACTGTCCATGAGACGTTGATATGTGGCTCCAGCGTTCTTGAGCCCGAAGGGCATTTTCTTAAAAGCAAAACACCCGAAAGCAGTGATGAATGCTGTCTTGAGGGCATCCTGCTGATCCATAAAGATCTGGTGGTATCCCTTATACAGATCTAAGAAACAGAGTGCCACGTACCCAGTAATGGCCTCGGCCCTTTGGTCAATGGAAGGTAGGGGATAACAGTCCTTCGGACAATGTTTATTGAGGTCGGAGAAGTCGACACACATCCGCCATGCCCCGCTGGACTTTAGCACCATCACCGGATTGGATAGCCAAGAGGGGTAATACACTTCGAACAAGATGTCCGCATCCAAGAGTTGTTGCACCTCGATTCTAATTGCTGCATTTCGCTCCGGAGCGAACTTCCTCTGCTTTTGTTGTATAAGCTTTACACTGGGATCAATGTTCAGCTTGTGGGTTATTATGTCGGGAGAGACCCCGGGCATATCCAAAGGAGACCATGCAAAGACATCGGAATGCTCTCGCAGGGTCTGAATGATGGCCTGGTGCAACCATGGCACATCCACGGCACCAACAGTTACAGTCTGTTCTGGCTTGGACGGATCAAGCGGTACCTGGACGGTGGTATCCCCCAATGAGGGACATACCCGAGGTTCAAGAGCCGATGATGCTACTTGAAGCTGCTGTTTGGGAGGAGCTTTGGCAGTCTTTTTGAGTGCCACGTACATACACTCCTTTGAAACCCGCTGACTACCGCGGATAGCCACCACGCCATGCGAGGTGGGGAATTTTAGAGCGAGGTGGTATGTGGAGCATATGGCTTTGGCGGGAGTAAGCCAGTCCCGACCCAAGATCATGTTGTATGGTGACGGGGAGTTCACCACATAGAAATCCACGAAAATAGTTTTTATTGCCGGATAGGTCCCCAGAGACGCCGGGAGAGTGATGACACCTTCTGGTTGGACTTCACCCTGAGTGAAAGTCTGCAATGGCCCGGGGGCCGGCCGAAGTTGTTCCCGAGGAATTCCCATCTTTTGGAAACAGTCGGCGAATATAACACTCACTGCGGCTCCATTGTCCACAAAGACCCGCTTTATTGTAATATTGGCCACAGTCATGTCGATGACAATGGCATCAGTATGAGGTGTTATCTCCGGAACAGGGTCCCTATCTGTGAAACTAACAGTTTCGGACTGATGGAGGCGCTTATGACGTGGCTCCTCGGGAGGAGGACGGCGAGCCTCTGCCTTCAAGGCATTTCGTGAAGCCCCGGTGGGAAGGGCCCCATATATCACGTTTATTACGTGAGTGGGTGCATTGTCTCCGGGTCCTCCCGGAGGAGGAGGTGGTGGCAGAAAACGAGGCTGTTGGCGATTGCCAGAGTCTTGCCGTGCATTATTGCTAGGTCCCGGCCGATTATTCTGCCACGGCGGCCGATTCTGTTGTGCGCCCCGGTCATGATAACCTCCGCGGTTATGAGACGAACCCCCATTCTGGCTTGTCCGAGGTTTGTCATCGGTCCGCGCGATGTATTGTCGCAGGAGACCTTTCCTTAGACACTCCTCAATTTCCTTGCTGAGCTCTCGGCACTCCTCTGTCTCGTGCCCATGATCTCGGTGGTACGCACACCACTTTCCACGGTTCCTTTTTTCAGGCGGAGCAGTCATCCGCGGACAAGGCCATAAATCGTTCTTGTGAACAGAAAGGATTTCGGCTCGTGACTTTGCCAACGGAGTAAATTGTGGAATATCGCCTCGGGATTCTGAACTCCCCGGGTTCAGACGGGAAAAGGCACTAGGTCGCGTGCTAGGCCCAGCTTGTGCCCTGTCGGACTGCCGCTTGCTAGCATGTTTCTCACGTTTCCGGCGAGTCTGCTCCTCGGCCTTAGCATATCTGCACACCGTTTTGAACAGTGCTCGGGTTGTGACCGGTGGGTTTCGAACCAACTCGGTGTAAAGTGGACTAGGACGGAGTCCATTCATGAATGCGTTGATGACTACGTCATCTGAGCAATTTCCCACCTTGAGGCTCTCCGCTGTGAAGCGGTCAAGGAATTGGGTAACGGTTTCCCCGTCCCACTGTTCCATATTCATAAGGTCGGCCAAGGTGGCCATGGGCTTCGCACGTGCTTCGAAACGCGCCCAAAAGTGTTCGGTGAGTTCTCTAAAAGAAGATACGCTGTTGCGTGGGAGAGAATCAAACCAAACCCGAGCTTCATTCTGAAGGTACTCAGGGAAAATCTTACAGTAATGGAGGGATGTAGTGTGATCGCGGCTAAGCATGTTATGCCTGAAAGCTCCAAGAAAATTGGCTGGATCTCCGGTGCCGTCGTAAGGTGGTATGGCCGGCCGTTTGAACCCTTCGGGAAGGGAGGTGGCCATGATTTCTTGGGAGAACGGTGTGATGATATCTCCATTGGTATCAAGGCCCAGGATTCTGTCCAGTTCGACATTGCGTTGGACTCGCTCATACTCTTGAAGATCTAGAGTATGAGGATTGGCATAACGAACTCTCTTAGCTGCGTTGAGTGGACGGCGGCGATCGACATCGGTAGGTTCATCGTTGCGTTGTCGTGATTCGTTAGAACTCCCATGGTCCTCGGAAGAACCAGGTCGTTCCCGTCGCCTATCCTGACGCCCGCGATGCCCCGGGTCTTGTTGATCACGCGAGTGCTGATGATGTGGAGGCACCGCGGGATTGGCATCATGTCCGGCAGGCCCCGCGGGGTGTAGGCGATTAGCCGCCCAGTCTTGGAGAACATGGGCATGCTCTTGTAGGAAAGCCTGGAGCAATTCTGGTGTGATTTGAATGTTAACCGGTGGCTGGGCAGCAACGGGATTAGGATTTTGCATGTCTTGTGGGGGTGGAGGCAAGAACTGGTTGTTTGGATTCACAACCGGACCTTGGTTGCCCTGATGATGAGACGCACCTCTTGTCGGCGACTGCCTCGGCGGCAAAACTTGATCCACGGGTGGATCTTGATTGGATTGATCACCGTGGCGAGATTGATTCAGTCGAGTCATCACCATGATATTTGAATACACTGTTAACGTCAGAAATTGCTTACGGTTCCCACAGACGGCGCCAATTGATAATGAGCAATCCGATATCCAAGAAACTTAACAAAAACCTACGTAAGCAATATGAAAACACACAAGATTTACGTGGTTCGATCCGGAGATCTACGTCCACGGGCAGAAAATAACACTTGCCGAGGTGTTTCTCTTACTCGAACTTTGAGTTTACACGTAGTAATTCAGAATACAGAATGCGAACCCTAATTCAGAGTTCTTTTCTCATATTTATACTAAACCTCCCTAAACCCTAACTAACTCCCTATTATCATGCCTATTTCCCACTGCATGGCGGTTGGGAACGGATCGTGGGCCTTGATTCACGGAACAAACCACCCGTTGGGCCGACGCGCGTTTCTGGACCTGCTGGGCCTACGCGTGCTGGGCCCACGCGTGTTTCTGGACCTGCTGGGCCTACGTGTGCTGGGTCGGTCAGTGGGCTCGGGTATTAACCCGACCCGAAGTGATCGGGCCATCCCTATCATAAGGCAATCATAAAACTAAATAGTTAAATGCCCTATTTTGAGGCACTACTGGTCAGTTTTGTAATTTAATCGGTTAAATTGTTAGGGATGTTTAGACAATGATGAATATATGCAGATGAAGATATGTCCTTTAAGAGGTATATTTGTTATGAGAGAAGTATTGTGTGATGTGCACTGTAGTTCAAATTAATAAAGTGATGAATGATGATTTATATTATTATTTTGTGAGAACCGATAAGTAATTATTTAAAATTAGTTGAATTAGCAATTTTATTATATTATAAAAGGTTTTGTGAATAATAATAACTTTGATTATTAATAAATGAAAAATGCAATTGAGACATGTGGAAGAGAATAAGATGCTTGAAAATATGCTACGTTCGAATTGAGCACATTCTCATAGGCGGTAACATATCCTTAAGTATGGAGCTACATGCAGTGAACGCTTCACTAATGCCAACTTTGTAGCCAAAAATATAGGTAGTTAGTTAAAAATAAAGAGAAAATCTTCCGCAAAATATTGCAATTTTTGGTAGACCCGATATTTATTGATTATGGTAGACATACGAAAATGCAAATTGTCAGAAACGGAAAACAAAAATGTGGTTACAATTTGTAAAAGTTAAAAATGTTATTTTCCGTATTTGTTACTGTTATCGATATATTTTATAAAACCCACACACTTATTAACAGATCCGGAGGAGTTTCAGTCGATTTGACTCGTCACCTTATTAAGCTTCTCTCTCTCTCTCTCTCCTCTTCCATCACTCACCAACAAAAACTCGTATGGGCAAAGCCTCCAAATGGTTCCGAAGTCTCCTCGGACTCAAGAGCACCGACACCAACCGGACCCGAGCCGAGAAGAAGAAGAAATGGGGCTTCGCCAAGGAAAAAGATCGGCAGAAGACGACTCAGCACGCCGACGACGACGACAATGAAGCCAGCAAGCACGCCATCGCGGTCGCCGCCGCCACCGCAGCAGTCGCCGAGGCTGCTGTCGCTGCAGCTCAAGCTGCCGCCGCTGTGGTCCAGCTCACAAGCAGCGGCCGTAACATTTCTGTGGCCGATGCGGCGTGCGTTAGTCAAAGTGGCGCAGGTTACCGGCGGCGGGAGGAGTGGGCGGCTGTTACGATTCAGTCTCATTTTCGTGCATACTTGGTTAGTTTATTCACACTCAACACGCGTTCAATGCTGTTATTCTAATTTACTCTACACCCCTTCCCTTCCGTGATCATTCAATTTCCATCTGTATTCACTCCGATTTAATGGCTTTTCACATCACTCATCCCAGTCCCAGCAATACCTCTTTCATGGAGTATAACTGTGTTATCGTTATGATTTTTCCACGAAGTTTACTCTTACATTGGCCGTAACAGCCAATTTTGTCTTTTTCTATTTCTTCAATTCTTTGTTTGTTTCGTTTTCATTTGGTTTTCTCAATTATACAAATGCAGTGCATATATCTTTGTGTACATATCTATGATGGGTCAAAGGGTATGTTGAAGGCGCGTGGACTAGCGAGATCTGACAATTGCAATTGTCAGATAGTGGTATATAACATTTTAAATGCAGGCATAGAAGAAAAAGGAAGAATATTGTAAATGCAAATACTATTGTGGTTGCGGTGGAGCTTTCAAGCACCTGTTGTGAGATAGGAATGATCTCCGAGTTGTACTTGTTAATTGAATAAAAGGGTGTAATATTTAATGGAGTTTTTCCACGTTGTTAGACATGGTTGTTCTGGGTCGGTGCAACATATAATATACATTTTAGCTGTATAAAGTCAAGATTTCACACTACATGGATAGCAATCTTTTGACTTGCATTTACACATTGGTTTCTTGACTTCTTTAGTTCCTCTCAGAGAATGGATTTTTGGGTCTATATCTAAATTCTCATTCTACATATCAGGTTTAGATTGCGCTCCTTACTTCGATTAGGTCCTGTCTAGGCTCTAGACTTAAGTTCGTGCATGTTAGCTAGTCTTGCTTTAGTGCTTGGGCCATTGAAGATAAGTCATATGTTGGGCATTTTAGGCCTTAGTGTCCTTGTGGGTGTTGCTCGGGTGTACTAGAGTCTGGAAGTTGCACTCGGTGTAGCATTTCAAAGACTGTGTTGGCCCTAATTGTCTTGTCAAATCATTAGGTTATTTTCTAGTAAATGTTGCATGGATTTGGTATACTTTTTGGCAAAATTAGGAGGCGTGGACTGAATGGGCACATAGGTTGAATGATGCTAATACCAAAAAGCTAACAAGGACAGACTCCTAATATTATAACCTGCAATTCCAAGAAGATTTCTGCATACGTTTTGGATATAAAAGTTGATTGAGTAGGGTTGCTTTATGTTTATGGCTTTTTACATCATAGTAGCTTATTGAGTTACTTTTTCTTTGCTTTATGGTGCTGTTCTATGACATGTCTCTATCTTCCATAATGTCAGACTTTTGGCTTATTATAAAGTGAAAAATCAAATCTTTTGGGGCGCCAACAAAGTTTCAAAAAAAAATCATTCTTGTCTGCGCAACCCCCATTATGCCTGTATAATTTTGAAGTTTCTATGGGTTTTTTTTTAGGGTCAATAATTTTGAACTTTCTTGATTGCACTACTTTCTCTTTATTTAATTGACATTTTTACTCAAAATTATTAATTATCATGATTCAAGTTTGAAAAGTTTAGCTTCATGTCTTCTATCTAATAGTGTTTTGATGGTAAACATTTAGTCTAGAAGAGCTTTACGAGCATTGAAAGGATTGGTCAAGCTTCAAGCACTGGTGAGAGGTCACCTCGTGAGGAAGCAAACTGCATATGCTCTGCGACGCTTACAGGCCCTTGTACGTGCCCAAGTCAGGGCTCGGGCTGGGCGGTTTCACATTTCTGAATCGCCACATTCGAGCACTAAATCTTCTCACTTCAATTATGCGGTAAGAAAATTCATTTTCCCTCCAAGTAATTTGAATTTGATTTGGTAGTAGTTGCATTGCATTACAGAAAGTTCAATAGAGTAGAAGGGGACCATTCTTGCAATCAAAATAATACTGTGATACTTTGGCAGGATAAGGTATCTAGTAATTCCACTATGCGAATTATATAAATAGGAGCGGACATAATACTTATTTTAATTGTGTAATCATGCCTTATTTTGTACTGATTAGAGCAATTATTTACGACTTATCTACTCAACTTACTTGTAGGGCCCAGAAACTCCTGAAAAATTCGAGCAAGCTAATCGGGCTAGGAGTGTAAAACATGAACAATTAATGATGCTCAAGGTTAGTTATAAACACGTCACCTACTCAAGTAGCTTAGTTTGTTAACTATTATTTGATATGCCTAATATCATGTTCTTGCTAATCCCAGAGAAACTGTTCGAAATCAAGGAGCAATGGAAGAATGTCGGAACACGGGTCTTTTGCCAGAAGTCTCCCCACAGAGGACGAAAGAAGTGATAAGATTCTTGAAGTGGATACGGGCAATCCGCACGTCGTTTCCAAACATAGGGCTCTCTTCTACTCTTCGCATCTCAGTCTAAACTCGGATCAAAATTGTCAAAGCTACTCTACCTCGAAAGACTCCACTGCCCGTCAATCAGTTCCGAGCCCATCGCTGGGTGAAGCCCAATCCTTGAGCCCGTTAAGATTCACACAAAATGAGGATGAAAGTGCCTTCTGCACTGCTGAGAACAGCCCGACATTCTATTCCGTATCATCCAGGGGGGGAAGCTCTAAGAGGGGTGCTGCATTTACTCCGACAAAGAGTGATGGTTCAAGGAGCTGTTTAAGTGGTTACTCCGATCACCCAAATTATATGTCTTATACAAAATCATCAAAAGCTAAGGTGAGGTCCCTCAGTGCCCCGAAACAACGGCCCCACCAATTCGAAAGATCAAGCTCTGCAAAGAGATATTCAGTTCATGCATATGGTGATTCCAGATCATCACAGTTCACTAACAAAGCTTATCCTGGATCGGGGCGGTTAGACAGGCTTGGGATGCCCGCTAGAGGCGATGTCACGGGCCTTAGTGGTGGCCATTGGCAGAGATATTAGTGAAGTTGGGCTGGGTTTTCTCTATGACTAATTACTAATGTAGGTGGGTAGAGTAGTTTGGACTAGGAATTGTGGGATCGAGTAGGGTTGGATGTTAAGAATTGCGCAAGCATTGTAAGAGGGAGTTTTCTCTGCAAATATTTAACTTAATCAGGTTGAACTTTCTTGATCAGTATCCTTAAATAATTTGCATGAAAACGGAAGATGGTGTTTTATGTTAGTTGTATTGTATCAAAGGTGTGCATTGATGGAATCAGTGTAAGGTCAAATACAGGATGCTCCTAAAGTTTATTGTTTGGGCAAGTAATCTGTTAATCAATGTTAGTGAAAAAGTGGGTGGAATTAAATGAATGCTGCTTATTAACGACAACCAACCATTAGCACAATCACTATCCTCAAAGTGAAATGCTCATTGATAGAGGTTTTGAAGCCAACAAGAAAAGAAATAAAAAACAAAAGAATAGTAGTTGGACAGTATGATATATCAACATCGGTACACTATGCATTTACATAAGAAAGCATATGAAAAGTGTGCAATATACAATCAATAAGAACCCTGTAACTGTAAGAAGAACATAAACCGTCAAGACTCAATATGAAGGCCAAAAATATCAAACATCAAACCCAATCAATTGTTACAGCTCCATCTTGATGTAGGCACACAGCTCAGATAATGGCACCAGCTGCATTTGTCGTTTCCGTTTTCGCCCTTGAACAGCATAACCAGTCCAACAGTAAACCTGCAAAAATTTAGGAAAAACAAGATACATTCATGTCTTCACACTGATACAACTTGGATATGAAGATCGATTGGGATGCACGTCGCATATGAAGTATATAGGAGTGTTCCACGTAGGAACAGATCTTACCCAGTAATAAACAGAACAGCAGCAATGATCCAGAAAACGTATTGGTACATGGTGTACTTGGACTTGAGGCGTGTGTCAGCTGGACGATTTCGGCCTTCAGACCAACCGAACTGGGGTCGGACCAGAAACACAAAGCCGAGGAGGAAACCGCTCAAAAACCCTCCAATATGAGCAAAATTGTCAACATGTGGGAGAATTCCAACAGCCAGGTTAATTGCGATGATGATCACCAGAGTAAACAGAGCCGCAATCTATAATAACACGAAGATTAATGATATTTATTAAAAGGGATTTGAATTTGAATATGCCCAAGAAGGATTATGTAGTATATCTGAAATATGGTAAAATCAGTTTTCATACTTCGTGGGCATATAAGATATGATATACCTTGTTTGTATAAATGGACCAGTTAGTAAGCAACTCAGATAGCATTGCTCCAAGAAGGCCAAACAAAGCACCGGAAGCTCCAACCGAGATACTCCTCTGAATAAATAGGGAAGACATAATGCTGCCCCCGATTCCTGACAGTAGGTAAATCAGCCCTACTCGAACTGCATCACAAATGAACTTATAAGTAGGTGAAGGATAAGTACTCAAACTACTGGACCTACAGAACAAAGAACCAAGACAGCTAACCAAGATATGATTGTAACATTAAAAGTTTATAGGAATCACTAAAGAGATTGTAAAATGCTTATGTACATATAATAGTAATGATAGATTTGAATTTGCAGAAGAAAAGTATCGTAATTTAGGTAATAGTAAAGATGCTAACCAAATCCAAACTGCTGCTCCAGACGGATTCCAATGAAAACTAAGCTGAGCATGTTAGCAAGTAAATGAATGACACCAGCATGCAACCAGATACAAGTTATGATCCTCCATGCTTCATTCTGGTGCACTACTTTGTTCCACTCCAGTGCTCCCAGTTTTTCCAGTCTGCAAAAACAATAGTAGAAAGAGTTGTTGAGTTTCTTTCCAGAAGAAAAAACAAAGATCTTTAACATCACGAGTGCATCAGAAAATCATGATACTCGCAACATGAGGGCAAATCATTAACATTTCTGGTGATGGTAGACCAAAATACACAAGTTTTCTACCAAAATCAACAAATGACAGCTTAAAAAAACTTCGGCAAAAGGATGTCTATGTATTTAGGTTATCATTTGACTGACAAAATTATTTAAAATAACATTACCGCCCGCTATTAAGCTGCTTTCATGATCTCAATATTTAGAGAAATGGAATTGTTGTGGTAGGAAATTTGTTTAGTTATTTGTTTGGATGAATAACTATCCAGTTATCACATTTCCAATTCAGATAGCATTCCCTACAAAAAGGCGTCGTATAAATATAGTGAAAATAATCCCATGGAACAAAACGCGAAACTGCAACTACTTAGGTCAATTTTAGAAATCGAATAGCTCATTGATTGTTGATATAATTATCAGATAAATGAAGTTCAATTTTCAAGCAAAAGACACATCTAGCACTGGAAGCTAACAGTCAATCCAATTGTAGTCAACAAAGGAAGTGAATAATTAACAGAAATTACAAGGAGAGGGGGGGGGGGGCACCGAGTATACAGAATCCCTATAAGTTACAACCCTATCATCAACTTACACATGACAAAATAAATACAAAGGAAATTAAAGAGAAAACAGATAAGGAATTCCCTAGCACCTCCATGTCTTTATGAGATGTTCGATCAATTCTGATTAAAAAGTTTTACAACATGAAAGTTGAGGTGTTCTGTTAGTACTAATTAAACACCTCAAAATGTGTTTGGTCACTTTGGCCGAACATATTTGTATTTGTTCGATCGAACAACTTCACGAATGTTCATCAAAAGTGGGGTTGCATAGTCGGAGCCTAAAACAACTCTCAGAACCCCAACGAACAGGTTTTCAAATTATAAATCCAAAATCTAATCAAATAGTATCAAGAAACCAATCCAAATTAAGAGCAAACATACAGAGAATTATCCACCCAAAAGCTATAAAAGAACTCCAAAATCGAGAAGGGGCTGAATAATAACCCTAAAGGGGCCAATTGCAGTTGAGAAATGATGATCAAGTAACAAAAAGATGACAATCATAACCAAATTTAAACAGCACCAACCAACCCACATATGAAATAAAAGGAAGATTACGTGGAAGAAGAGGGGCCGAAGAGGGGGTTTTCCCTGAGGGGCTGAAAGGAGAGGCGGCCAAGAAACCTAGCAACACAATCACCGCGACGGCCATCGTGATTCTTGGGACAATCATTGACAAACATGATCACCACAAACATGGCAACGTTTGCCACAACAATCATGGGGACCAGCCAAGAAGTCCACTGGGTGTCTGAATACTCCATATCGTAAGCTCCTGCAGCGGCATAGAAAGTTTGTGGGTGTCTGTGGTTGTTCCTGTTCTTGGCTGCAGTTCCTCTCTCTAGATCTCCATTACCTATCATTCTTGTTGGCACAGCACTGTGTAGGTGTGGAGTTATGGGGGGGTTTATGTACAAGAGGTTGAGTAGCTTTAGGAGAATTCAAGAGATCGAGGGAAGTGGAGAGAGAGAACGGTTAAATTAAATGAGTTGCTTGTCTATTTCGACTAAATTAAGATTTCTTTTAGTTCGCTGAATTGTGGCATACTGGAAGTTTCACACGAGATTATTTTCTAATCAAATTCTGATCAAATCCACTTTTACACTGCACTTTGCTATCTAAACTCAAATTCGTATATCAAACTGTAAATATTCAAAATTCCATCCACTAATTTGCAATTTAGACAAAGAACATGCATTTAAATTGGAGTTCATCAAGAATTACAATAAATAATGAAAAAAAAATTTAGTGTAACATTTAGGATATGTATTGACAAACCTTGGGACGTGTGAGTTCAAGTAATGATGGAAATTTTATATTTGTTCTAAAATGGAATAAATTAGGATTTTAGAAAAAATCTGGAAAGAGAGAGAGAGTCTTAAATGGTTATAATTTTAAGTCCTAATTCAAATGCAAGTTAGGATTGATTAGTCCTTCATCTGAATTGATAAATTTATAAACAAATATTCCCCCCGTTCCGATATAATTTGCACACTTTTTTTTTCGGGTGTCTCAAGATAATTTGCACACCCTTAAAAAGGAAATTTTTCTTAGAATCTTCGCCCTTAAAATCGTCACTCTCAATCTCCACCTTTAAAAAAGTCAACTAAAAAGTAAAAATTAATTTTTTTTTTTTATTTTACGGGTCGAAAGGATGTGTAAATTATCTGAGGACGAAGGTGGTATACATTAGTGATGGATTAAATTTGAATAGGCTGCATTTAGAAATTTAAAAAGAGTATAAAATTGTTATGTGGGTGTAGTGATTGAGTTGGCAGGTTAAATATATTCTTTGACGCGTTCTACAAAAATATATAGTAGTAGGCTAGCATTCACATACACACGTTATATTTCGTTGTGAATTAAAGATTAAGAAAAAGGACGCGTTGTCAAACCTCACCATAATTCCTGTACAGGATTAAGATTGAATCATAACAGGCTTCCATTCCAATCTCTCAACACACAAAAATAGATTATATCAAAATTTGCAGGCTCAATTCACTAACCTGCTCTTTTATTATTGTAATAATAATAATACAAGCATAGCTTATATATTGTACGGTTAGGTTTTCAAAATAACGTGCATTTACTTATAAGAATTCATGTGCTCTTAATTTTAGATTTCTGCCTTATTTTATACACTTTTATTATTTTACTTTTTTAAGTTACAAACAAATTACATGTAAGGTTCAAATTCAGTTTACAATTTTAGACTTCTAAAATTTTGTTGCTTAAGTCAACTAAATTTTAAGTTTTTGTAGATTATTTTGTTCCAATACAGGTTGGTAGATCGAATCATAATTCGAATTGGTCGTACTCGGATTATCAATCTTGACCTCGATAACTAAACAGGTCGAATCTAAATTATTAAACAATCAAGTCCCAACCCGACCCTTGAATCCACAGACCTTGCACCCGTAGGTCTACCAAACAAATAAAAAAATGAAGCTGTAATTGAGCTCCATCAAAACTTTTGAGTATCTAGGGATTGCTTATTGTTTGGGGAAATTCTAAATTTGTTCTCTTGAGATTGTTAGTTTGTTATGAGGAAATACTTTTACTATAGATATCATTGTCTATGTTGGAAAAGATATAATGATAATTGTTTTGATACTATATTGCGAATAGATGTGTAGAAAATGAGAAAACTAAATAAACAATAATACTAGCATAGACTAAATCAAAATAAATATAGTCGAAATCTCAAATTCGCCATGATTTTTTTTAAGTTAAGTAGCCCTTAATAATTTACCTCAATTCAGTTTTAGCGGATCATCTTCTAATACTGTTTTATTCTTCACATACTCCTTTATTGGAAATACAATCAAACAAAACTAACGTATTCTTCACCAATAAATTAAAGACCCACTAATCCGTATTTATATGTTCCATTATGTCAACGGGTAGCTTTCCATATTCTACCCACATATAAATTGTTCTACCTATATCTTCTATTATTCTATTTTTACCTCGTTAGGGTATGAATATACCTTATATTCACAAAAATCAAATAAACAATAAAATCTATCAAATGATATCATGTTAAAAGGTAATAAATTACACCATAAAATCAACAAAAACCAAATAAGACATACAAATGCACAATCTGGACAAACAATCACATCAGACCCCGCCCAAGAACGGTCAAGACGGTGCCGTCGCACCTACATTTTTTCTTCAAAAATATAAAAGTGTATTGTTTATAAAGTTTTGGTGAAAGTAACAATTGGCGGTAGAACCTATTTGGATGGTGATAAAGCGCAATCCGCTATCACCGAAATATTTACGAAAAGTATTAAACAAGAAAATAACCAAGCAATAAGACACAAGGTTTACGTGGTTCGATCCGGAGATCTACGTCCACGGGAAAATAATGTCCCAACCGGGCTCCTTTTTCTTTCTCTTTCTTTCTTTGTTATTGTTTACAAGCGTGCTTTCTCTTTCAAAAATTCCAACTCCTCTTCTCTTCCTCATTCTACTATTTATATCACACAAATTACAGCCCTAACTATATTCCTACAATTGAGGCCCCTAACTATATTCCTGCAATTAAGGCCATGAAGCTCACTTTCGTGATTTGGAGGAAATCGTGGGTCAGATCTTTTCTCTCTCTTGTGCTGCCGTTACAAACCAATTATCAGATCCATACTTGGGCCAATTCTTGGGCTTCCAACTATAAACAATTTGGGTCGGCCTGTAACTTTAGGCAACTTGGGCCTTACTTACCAGATGCCCCTCCCCCAAAGAAGCCGAAGCAGAAGGATTCGGCTTTGTAAAGTAGATAAAGTAAGCCAGGGGTGCCGGAGTCGAAAAAAGTAAGTCCAGAAATTCCTCACACAGGGTTGAGAGAGAGTAAAACCCCGAGGTCATTCAACCGTGATTGAGAAAAAGTAAAACCCCGAGGTCATTCAACCGGGGTTGAGAAAAAGTGAAACCCCGAGGTCATTCAACCGGGGTTGAGGAAAAGTAAAACCGCCGAAGTCCTTCAACCGGGGTTGAAAAGCTTCCTCAACACGAGTGATGAGCACAACTGAGGCGCGTGACCAACAGCTGTACACGGTATTCGAGTAAGCGCGTGTGAAACGGCGCATATTGCTGATTTCGAGGCGCGTGTGTAGCACGTGAAGATCAGGATCGTTGATTTTAAACCATCGAATTGTCACCGTTGCTGAATGTAAGAAAAGGAGGGAAATCAAAAACCCTTCACCTTCTTCTTTTACAGTTATCTGAATCGTGTGTTAGAGAAATCCGCCATTGTGCCAACTTGTGACGATAGAACATCTCTCAACGATCAACCAAAGAAAACAAGTAAGTATGTCTATCTCATCTTCGTCTTCATCTAAGGTGGGAGAAGTAGGCACAGAAGGGGTGCCTTGTAAAGCACCTCCTATACGAGTGATCTTTCCCGTGAACAGTGAAAGTAGACAAATCCATCGCGGTGATCTTAGTGAAATAAGAGTAGAGGCAGTAAGTTTTCCCCGGTGTGAAGAGGAAATAGAGGGATTCGAGGTAGCAGGGGTAAGACCCACCGTAACTGAGACTCAAATTAGGCGATGGGTGCCAAATTTTTTCTTACCCTTTGACTTGGAGTTCATTATTCCCGAAGATAATGACAAAGCCTGTTGTCCTCCCAAAGGATTCATATCCGTGTACATAGATCAACTGGCCGTAGGATTGAGGTTTCCCCTATGGGATTTTTTAATAAAATTGTTGGATTATTATGGGATAGCGTTAGGACAATTAGGACCTAATGCTGTAAGGCAGGTGGTAGGTTTTTTAGTGGAGTGCAGTAAGGGGGGATTAGTGCCTAGTATTAGTTTATTTAGGCATTTCTTTCAATTGAAAACGATGGGGAAAAATAAAGGTTGGTATTACCTTAACCCCAGGCCAGGGAAGAGGTTTAAGGTTAAAAATCCGAGTAAAATTGAAGGATGGAGAGGGAAGTTCATCTATGTTAGGCAGAAAGCCGTACTGCCCAAGTGGCAAATGTTAGAGGTAGTAGATAGTGCCCCGGCAGGGGAACCTAAGGGTGTGAATGTTTTGAAGAAAGCCGGTGTATTGGAGTCCAGATTCCCGGAAGAAGTCCTAGACGAAGCTGGGTTGAGTCCGTATTATTCCAGATGGGCTGCTGGGACTTCGGATTCCCAAGAGAGCAATACCCCCACCGGGACTGATTCTGACAGGACACCGAGCATATCTGAGGGGGAGAGAACGAAAACCAGGGCAGAAGTAGAGGGTAGGGCTTTTATTCCTGTACAAGTTGTATAAGATAATCTTGTCAATTCCCTGAATGTTGGTTTTTCATGTGCAGTGGGTAAGTTCAAGAGTGCCGCCAGGAAGAGTACAGAAGCCAGCTTCGGGGGACGAGATGATAGGTCGAAAACCCCGGAGCTACAAAGAACAGCAACGGAAGGTAGCACGGAGCTGACCCCGAAGACAACATTCCACTTTCCGGGTTGACACCAAGTACCAAGAGAAGGATCACCTCTCCGACAACATCACCGCCTCCCAAAAAGGCGCATATGACCCCGGCTCACGAAATAGTGTTATTATTCTTTGCACACGCCCATCATAATAGTAAGGTAATGCAGGGGCAAGGAGTGGAGATATCGGCGGCCGGAGCCGAGCTTGAAAGACTGTTGGAGCCCATCCGAGGGCTAGTGGGGAGATTAGAGAAAGAATCTACCCAAGGCAGAGTAACTGAGCTAGAGGCCGAGGTTGCCAAATTACGAGCTGGCTTCGCGGAGGCTCAAAAAAGTGCTAGAGCAGCCCGAGACAGGGCAGTACTTGCCGAGAGAGAAGCGGCTAGACTACGCGAACAGGCCGTCGAGGTTGCCGTTATGAGAGGCGACCTAATTGCAACGCGGGAAGAGCTGAACAAGGCGATCGTGGGCCAGGGAGCTGTACTAGAAACGTTCGCCGAGAAATTGATGCAAACAGAGACATTCCTGAAGTTTCTGAGCACGTTCGTGGCTGCAGGTGACACGGCCACCAAAAGCGAGCTGTTGGAAA
This sequence comes from Ajuga chamaepitys, assembly GCA_958295605.1. Taxonomy (NCBI): domain Eukaryota; kingdom Viridiplantae; phylum Streptophyta; class Magnoliopsida; order Lamiales; family Lamiaceae; genus Ajuga; species Ajuga chamaepitys. Next base: position 21,845,251 of record OY282502.1, read on the forward strand.
CCGTATATGATAAATACCCGGAGGTCAATGTTTATGATGAGGACTTCGGGTATAACTACGATGCAGTCGGGAACGAAGATGGCGCATATTTTGAGGCATTGATGAAAGCTCCGAAGTGGCCATTGATTGAGGCCTTAGCGAAGAAGAACACAATCCTCACTCCCGAAATCATAAAACGGTGTAACGAAGACCAGGATAAGGACTTCTTGGGCTTCCGCAACGGTTTTTATGTACGGGAGCTAAGGAACCGAGCTCCTATTCCCCGCAAAGAAGTTGTTAGACCCCCCGTCATGATCGAAGGCCCTAGCAAGGCAGCGGAGGTTGCGAGTGACGTTGTGGAGGCCACGGGAGGAAAAGAAACCAACCCCACCCCCGGAGAGGTCAGTGACCTCCCAACTCATGAGCAGAATGTAGGATAGATGATCTTGTAAAAAGGATTCCGTTGTAGTTTCTTGCTTTGTAATGATCAACTTTGTATTTCCGGAGAAATGAACAATGTTGAAATATTTTTATGGATATCAAATGCTGCTACTTTCTTATCCAAACAATGTACATGTATTAGTAAAGTCTAAAAACCCGAGGTGTCTCCTTTGCCAGGAAAATATTGAAAACCCATATGAAGTAATAAAGCAGCTTCAATCATCAATAGCTTGGCTACAGAAAGAGCGAGATATGTTGATGTTGCATGAAGTCCCCCGGTTATCAAGGAATTTATCATTAGTAGAGAAGAGATGCGTCGAAGCGGAGAGCTCATGGAAAGAAGCTGCACAACAAATGAGGCAGTACAAAGCGCAGTGTGTGTTAAAAGATCTTGAGTTGGAACAACTCCGTATCAACCAACAAGAGTGTGAGCATCTTCTTGTGGACGGCGGACGACTATCAATTAAAGATATTCAAGCCCGGAGAGCCGAAATCCGGGAAGACGTCCAACAGCGGAGTGAGCGAGGTGATGCCGATGATCCTGAAGTCATAAGGGACCGGCTGGTACTAGGATTTCTGGTAGAGCTGCAAAAGAAAGTCGAGGCTCGGAACGAAGCTTTGAACATTGCAGAGCAAGAAGAACAAGAACACAGCCGTAAGAAAAAGCGTCGGGGCAAGAAAACAAAGTCCGATATCCAAGAGAAGATAGTGTTGGCTGATCAAGCTGTAGGTGTTGGGAAGACCAATACCATGCCCGAAGTGATATCAAACGTATCCCAAGAACCGGAAGGAACTCACGTGATGGAGCCGGAGGCCAGTGGATCGACAGTTGTGGCATTGGCCAAGGAGATTGATGAGATGCCTGCTGAGGAGTGGGATGCCGTAGAATGGGCGAACACTCCGGGAAGAGAACGGAGAAAAAACCCGATGCCTAAAAAGTCACTAGAGCCTCCTCGTCAAAAAACCGGGGAAGGTATAAATAAAACCCCCGAGGTGATGGATCCATTGGCGCCACTAGAATGGGGCCATGCAGAATGGATCAATATGTTAGGGCCAAGGACAAGAACCGGACACGCTACAGATGACCGGGGTCCCCAAGCGATAAGTCATAGGTATGGGACCGAAGTCCGTGGCCGAAGCGAAGCAGGGCGTCGTCGGAACGCGCAAGAATCATCCCGGAGGACGGGACATGCTCGATCAGAAACAAGGCGGCGCGGTTTCGCGTACTGGTTCGGAGAGGGCTCCGAACAACGTCCGTAGATAATAGCATAGCTAATTCCCAACCAAATTTAATGTAATGAAAGAGTGATTAGTCTGTTGTATTGTATATGACTTGTATATATACACATTTTTTTTTTTTTTTTGAAAAGACAAAGACACTTAAATAGATTATGAAGTTGTGTAAAGAAAGTGAGTTGAAGTCCGGAGACAAATCAATAGCGCCTTGTAATCTCTGATCGAGTAAGATAGAATTTGAATAGGACCCTGAGGTCTAAACATGTAACTTCAACCGATTTTAGGAATTGAGTAATGGAGTCCAGAGACATGTATGATATACGACGGATCGAAAATAAGTGTTCGGAAACATGAATATAAAGATATCGGGGCGTCCCCACGATATCACAAACAAGTAATAGTCAGACCAAAATAACATGATTAATCAAGCAAACTTATCGTAATAAAAACAAATTATGCAAGAGATAGGAAATCAAAATAAAACTAACAGTGTTTTAGAGGAAAAACTTTCGAAGATTAGTAACATGCCAAGTCCGAGGTACCGGGGTACCATCAACACGTGCAAGCTGGTAACTCCCAAGGGGATGAGCAGTGACTACACGATATGGTCCTTCCCACGCTGCATGGAGCTTGCCTTCAGGCTCGGCCTTACTGGCGGAATTTCGCCGGAGCACAAGATCACCAACTTTAAACTGTGTATTCCGAACTCAAGCATTATAATACCTCGTTGTCTGCTGTTTATTTTTAGCCTGCCTGATAAAAGCTTGTTCTCGGCGATATTCTACTTCGTCAAGGTTGGTACGGAGAGCATCTTCGTTCTGTTCTGGATCGAAATTCAGCACCCTAGGGCTGGCTACACCGATTTCTGCTGGGATGACAGCTTCGGAGCCGTAGGTTAGGCTAAAAGGAGTTTCTCCAATAGCAGAGTGTGGTGTAGTTCGATAAGCCCATAATACCTGAGGGAGTTCATCAGCCCAAAGTCCTTTAGATTCACCTAGGCGCTTCTTAATGCCTTCAACAAGTGTTCGGTTTGTCACCTCGACTTGGCCATTAGCTTGGGGGTGGGCCACCGAAGTGAATGCCTGTTTAATATGTAACTCCTCGCACCAAGAACGGAAAGGGTCATTCGCGAACTGTTTCCCATTGTCAGAAACAATGGTGCTAGGAATGCCAAATCGGCAAACAATGTTCTTCCGGACAAAATTAAGAATTTTCCTTCCAGTAATGGTAGTGAGTGGTTCAGCCTTGACCCACTTGGTAAAGTAATCCACCGCAACCACCAAGAATTTAAGACCACCTGGAGCTAAAGGGAAAGGGCCCACAATGTCTATGCCCCATTGAATAAAAGGCCATGCACTCTGGATGCCTGTCAGTTCAGTTTGAGGTAAGTGTTTAATCCGTGAATGCCGCTGACAATTCTCGCATTTTGACACTAACTCATGCGCATCATTAAAAAGAGTAGGCCAATAATATCCCAATCGGAGTGCTTTTTTAGCAAGAGTCCGGGAACCAATATGGTTTGCGCATGAGCCTTCATGTAATTCCTTGAGGATATAACGAGCCTGAACCGGGCCAAGGCACCGGAGACTGGGCTGAAGATAAGATTGCCTGTACAAAACTCCATCATGTAAAGTGTATTTTGGTGCTTTCAAGATCACCTGTCGGGCTTGTAACTTGTCATCGGGTAAGGTTCCATCCTGTAAATATTGGATAATGGGCGTCATCCAAGTAATTTGGGAATCAGTGATTACCGAGACAGGCTGTTCATGGATTGACTGATGAGACATCTCTTCTACAAGTACATCAGGAGGTGTACTTGAGGGAGCCGCGGAGGCCAGTTTGCTAAGAGCATCAGCTTTTGTGTTCTCTTCTCGGGGAATCTTGTGAATATGGGCGGAGGCAAATGTGTGTAGGAGACTTTGAGCTAAAGCCAAATACCATTTCATGGTTTCCTCCTTTGCTATGTATAGGCCATTGATCTGACTGGAAACCACCTCGGAATCAGTGTATAGTTGAATATGTGCAGCTCCTAAAGTCTTTGCAAGACGAAGGCCCGCAAGGATCGCTTCATATTCGGCTTCATTATTCGTGACTTTGAAGTTGCAGCGCAAAACAGAGTTAACTTCAACATTTTCAGGTCCATTGATGATGACCCCAGCACCACTTCCCCGTGTGGCAGAAGCACCGTCTACATGAACATGCCATCATTCGGTTTCAACACTGGTATCAGTAGGGGAAATGTGCTCGTGATGTGAGTTGGAGTCCTGACACTCATAAGTAGCTTCGGCTGAAAATCAGCTAGGGTTTGGCCTTTAATGGTGTGACGAGGAAGAAATTGAATATCGTGCTCTCCCAACTCTATTGCCCATTTGACAAGTCGACCTGAATGATCGGGCTTACTCAGGATTTGACGGATCGGTAGGTTTGTAAGAACATTAATAACATGTCCCTGAAAGTAGGGACGAAGGCGGCGGGCCGCCATAACCAATGCCAATATGGTCTTTTCGATGACTGAGTATCGAATTTCTGCTCCTTGTAAAGCCCGGCTGGCAAAATATACTACCTTCTGAGTTCCGTGGTCATCGCGGACAAGAGCCGCGCTGATGGCTTCATCAGCGGTGGTCAAATACAGATACAGGGGTTCTCCAGCAATCGGGGCGGAAATAATGGGAAGTTGACGGATGTGCTGCTTTAAAGCCGTCAGAGCTTCCTCACACTGGGGTGTCCACTCGAATTTCTTAACTTGTCGTAACACCTTAAAGAAGGGAAGTTGCCGTTCAGCCGCTTTAGATAGGAACCTGTTTAACGCGGCTAATCGACCAGTAAGGCGTTGAACATCTTTTTCCTTCTGGGGTGTCTTGAGGTCGAGGATATCCCTGATTTTAGAGGGATTAGCTTGTAGTCCCTGAGGAGATACCATGTACCCTAAAAACTTGCCTGAACCGACCCCGAAGGTGCATTTCGCTGGATTTAAGCGAAGATTATGGCGTCGAAGTACTTCCAGTGTTTCAGCAATATCCCGAACACATGCATCAAAAGTTCGACTCTTGATGACTAAATCATCGACATAGACCTCCACATTTCGACCAACTTGGTTCTGAAAAACATGGTCCATCAACCTTTGATAAGTGGCTCCGGCATTCTTGAGCCCGAAGGGCATCTTTTTGTATGCGAAGATTCCGAAGTCCGTTATAAATGCTGTCTTGATCGCATCATTCTTATCCATGTGAATTTGGTGGTATCCCTTATATAAGTCCAAGAAACAAAGCGTGGGATGTCCAGTAATGGCTTCAGCCTTCTGGTCGATAGAAGGTAATGGATAACAATCCTTAGGACAATATTTATTCAGATCGGTAAAATCCACGCACATTCTCCACGTATTATCAAACTTCAGGACTAGAACAGGATTCGCCAACCAGGTCGGATAATGGACTTCGAACAGGATATCTGCCTTTACCAATGCTTCAACTTCTGTGCGAATAGCAGCTTTTCGGTCGGGCGCAAATTGTCTGCGCTTCTGCTGTACTGGTTTAACTGCGGGGTCAATGTTCAACTTGTGAGTAATCAGATCTGGTGAGACACCGGGCATGTCTAAAGGTGACCAGGCAAAGACCTCGGAGTATTCTCGCAATACTTGAACGATGGCACTGTGAAGTAGGGGTAAATGTATAGCACCGACTTTAACAGTTCGCTCGGGCACATTTGGATCAAGAGGGATTTATACTACTTCTTCACCAAGAGGTTGAATTGGTATTGATTCAAGCCCGGGGGTATCTATTTGAAACTGCGGTTGAACCGTCTGTGTAGTTCGTGGTTTGAGTGCAACAAGCATACACTGCTTAGTCATCTTCTGATCGCCACGGATGGTTATGGTTCCGTAGGGTGAAGGACATTTCATCGTTAAATGAAATGTGGAACATATGGCTTGGGCAGGAGTAAGCCAGTCCCGTCCAAGAATCATATTATAAGGAGACGGAGATGACACCACATAAAAGTCAACAAAAACTGTTTTGGTTGCAGGATGAGTACCTACCGAGGCTGGTAGATTAATAATCCCCTCTGCGCGAACTTCCCCTTGTGTGAATATCTGCAAAGGTCCTGGAGCAGGCCGAAGCAAATCTCGAGATATGCCCATTTTTTGGAAACAATCTGAGAAAATAACACTTACAGCTGCACCATTATCAACGTACACCCGTTTGATTATAATATTCGCCACAGTCATATCAATGATTATAGCATCGGTGTGAGGTGTGCGTTCGGGTACGGGGTCGTCCTCAGTAAAACTTACTGTCTCATTATTGTGGAAACGTTTGTGACGGGGTTCCTCGGGAGGAGGTCGGCGAGCTTCTGCAATAAGAGCTTTGCGGGACACTCCTGCTGGCTGTGTACCATAGATCGAGGTTGTTGCTATTGAACATTGCGTCTGCTTCCCTGATCTTGTCTCGGGTAATGGTTATTCCCGGAGCGGTTATTCGGCCATGGTGACCGACCTTGTTGGAAACCACGATTATTATTGCCAGCTCGGTTCTGGTGTTGGTTTCCACCTCGGTGCTGTATTCTATTGTCTGACTGAGCAACATATTGACGGAAATACCCCTGCTTTATACACTCTTCGATCTCTTTGCTGAGTTCTCGGCATTCTTCAGTATCATGCCCGTGGTCATAATGGTATTCACACCACTTGGTACGGTTCCGTTTATCAGCCGGGGCTGTCATACGAGGACAAGGCTTTAGATCAGCCTTGTGAATGGCGTGTATTTCGGTTCGGGACCGATTTAAGGGTGTTAGTTGGGGTAGATCGTGGTGAGTATTGGATCGACCTCCGCCCAGTCGGTTAAAGGCACTGGTACGGGTGTTAGACCCAGATGGTCCTTTATCTAATTGCTTCTTGGCAACAGATTTTTCCCTCTTACGTCGGGTCTGCTCGTCTGCCTTAGCAAACCACCCAACCACATGATAAAGAGCTCGGGTAGTGACAGGGGTATTACGGACTAGCTCGGTGTATAGTGGTCCGGCCCGTAATCCGTTCATGAAAGCTGTGACAATGATATCATCTGGCTGATTGCCTACCTTCAAACTTTCAGTTGTGAAACGTTCTAAGAATTGAGAGATGGTTTCTCCTTCTTTTTGTTCGACGTTCATCAGGTCGGCTAAAGTGGACATAGGCTTTGCACGTGCTTCAAAACGTGCCCAGAAGTGTTCAGCAAGTTCCCGGAAAGAGGATATGCTGTTGCGAGGAAGAGAGTCAAACCAAACTCGTGCCTCATCCTGGAGGTACTCAGGGAAGATCTTGCAATAGTGAAGAGATGCAGTGTGATCTCTACTGAGCATGTTATGCCTGAAAGCTCCAAGAAAATTGGCTGGGTCTCCAGTGCCATCATAAGGTGGTATGGCGGGCCTTTTGAATCCTTCAGGAAGAGACGTAGCCAGAATTTCTTGGGAAAATGGAGTGATAATGTCTCCATTGGCGTCAAGGCCTAAAATTCTGTCCAATTCGGCATTCCTCTGTACCCTCTCATACTCATGAAGATCTGAAGTATAGGGATCGGTATAGCGAGCTTTCTTAGTTGCGTTAAGCGGGCGGCTACGATCAACATCAACAAGTTCGTCATTGCGCTGTCTCGATCCGTTAGAACTCCCATGGTCCTCGGGGGAACCAGGTCGTTCTCGTCGGCGATCTTGTCTCTCATGGTGTACTGGGTTTTGTTGGTTGGACAGATTCTGACGAGGTGGTCGCACTACGGGGTTGATGTTATGCCCAACAGGGCCATCAGGGTTTAACCGGTTGATAGCCCAATCTTGGAGAACATGAGCATGTTCTTGTAAGAAGGCCTGAAGTAGTTCCGGAGTCATCTGGATATTAACTTGTGGTTGTGTAGTCGCAGGACCAGGGTTTTGTACATCTTGTGGAGGTAGAGGTAAAAATTCGTCACCTGGATTTGCAACCGGATCTTGGTTGCCCTGGTGGTGAGAGGCGTCCCGTATTACCGATTGCCTTGTCGGTAAGGTTTGATCCACGGGTGGATCTTGATTGACTTGATCACCTTGACGAGAGTAATTCAATCGAGTAGTTACCATGGTTTCAAGTGCAATATCAATACTAAAAATCCGATCGTTTCTACGTTCCCACAGACGGCGCCAACTGATAAAGCGCAATCCGCTATCACCGAAATATTTACGAAAAGTATTAAACAAGAAAATAACCAAGCAATAAGACACAAGGTTTACGTGGTTCGATCCGGCGATCTACGTCCACGGGAAAATAATGTCCCAACCGGGCTCATTTTTCTTTCTCTTTCTTTCTTTGTTATTGTTTACAAGCGTGCTTTCTCTTTCAAAAATTCCAACCCCTCTTCTCTTCCTCATTCTACTATTTATATCACACAAATTACAGCCCTAACTATATTCCTACAATTGAGGCCCCTAACTATATTCCTGCAATTAAGGCCATGAAGCTCGCTTTCGTGATTTGGAGGAAATCGTGGTCAGATCTTTTCTCTCTCTTGTGCTGCCGTTACAAACCAATTATCAGATCCATACTTGGGCCAATTCTTGGGCTTCCAACTATAAACAATTTGGGTCGGCCTGTAACTTTAGGCAACTTGGGCCTTACTTACCAGATGGAAACGATGGTTGTTTGCATGAGGTCTCGAGCTTTGTTCGGCCAGAGTAGTTAATAATCACATTACTTTTTAGTTTACAAGTCTTTTACATTGACCATCCCTTTTAGTTAATCATAGTTACTTATCCTTTTCTTTTTTGTTTTTTCTTGACAAAAATATTTTTTATTTACATAAAAACTTCTATCAGCTAACCAAATTCTTGAATTTCGATTTATTCTTATTTCATATCAAATTGTAATATTTAGTTAATTTAATATTTTTTCTCCTTAATGAAACTACTTTTGTCTCTTTTGTCTTTCCTCAAATTTTCTTATTCGACTTCTACTTATAATCACAACTCAATAAACTCTAATCGCAAAACTTCCATCATTCTCTTCCAAATGTTTCTTCTTTTATTGTTATCATCAATTTATTTTCTTTAATATTTAGTTATTGATAAAGTATCAAAATTGAAAGTAAAAATATATATATTAGGTTTAATTTACATAAAAAGAATTAATAATACAGGGGCCCGAAAATTATTTTTACACAAGGCCTCTTAAAATATTGAACCGGCTCTGAATCACATACTAATAAAGTCAAGAAAAACTAAATAACTAATAAGATTGAAGAAAAAAAGGAGGGTGAACTAACCCTAAATGACTAATTAGATAAATTTATATTCCACTTATTTCTTTAATATGTATTATGTTGTGCCAAGTTGCTAAATACTTCTACTGTATTTTAATATTACGCCAAATGTATAACATATGTAACATATAATGTTGTACATATATCAGTATACGTTAATATATACTGCCTCCGTTCGAATGAATTTGCACTGTTAAGTGGGCACATATTGGTAAAAAATAAAATTTTTTGGTTGACTTTTCAAACCTCTCTTTTTGCTTTATTTTTTTTTTAAATAAAGGCGGATTGTGAGGTAGAATTTGTGAGATTTGTTTCCTTTTTAAGAAAGTGTGCAAATTATTTGGGACGGATCGAAATAAAAAGTGTGCAAGTTTATTATGGACGGGGGAGTATTATATAAAAAAAACCCATATATATATCGAATAAATGAGTAGGGTATACGGATCGAGTAGCCGGATATGATATTAAATTCATACACTACCCTTATCCTATTACTCCCTCCGTCCCGGCTTAAGTTTCCTAATTTGACCGGGCACGGAGGTTAAGAAAAAGTAGATTTTGTGAAATCTTTGACTTTTTTAAAGGTAGAGATTGAGGGTGGAGATTTTGAGGGTGAAGATTGTGAGAGAAATTTGACATTTATGGGTTAGAAAGTTAAGTTGGGACAAACCAAAAAAAAAAGTAAAAAAGTTAGAGCGGAACGGAGGTAGTACAATTTAGTGGGTATGAGCAATGCCCTACGCATTACTCTAAAATTCAGATAGTGCCCGAGTCATTTACGAATTTTACCTGCATGTAAAATTGACATCGGTCGGTCCACTTGAACAGTGCTTATCCAATATATTGATGCTGGTCCATTATTCTAAGCATTGGTCCTACACTTATTACAAGAAAGTTGGCATGATGACTCGAGAATGCATGTGATCTTTCTTATTGTTTTTAGGGAGTTGCTTCATTTTTCCAAGAATATGAGAATCACTTAAGAACAATGATTCATTAACATCAAATTTATTATATTGGTGTTGCTTAAATTGACATGTATTTAAAAATCAATTATTTTTATTAAAAACTAATGCTGGATAAATTTAAGTGGGTTCAGAATTCATTCTCTATATCCTTGCATATCCAACTTCCATCAGAATGAATTATCAAATAAAAGATAAAAAAAACCTTCCATCAAAATGCCACCTTCGGCAATTTTGTTCACCATATAAAAAAGAAAGAACTGTATGATTCACATATGTGTTTTAGGTGTACCATAGTCTTTCATGTATTTTCCAAGGAAAACATAATTAGGTAAAGAAAAGGACAATTTGCCCCTTGCATCCAAGTTAAGACTCTGTTGCTTCGACTCAAAGACGTTACTACAAAGAGGTGGACTTGTTATAGTATATGCATATCGCACAATTATGACGCACATACACTTCAGGCAAATCCAAGGTTCAAGTTTTCCAGCACTGTAAGAGCATCCCCAATGGTCTTCCTTCAAAAGCAGGAATATGTTCGTCACGTCAGCGCCACCTCAAAAGTTAAAATATCTATACCTCAAAACAAAACTCCTCCCCAACAATATACCCAAAAAGCAGGAATATGTGGGGGCCCCACTTAAATATTCTATTTATCTTTTTATTTATTAATTTATCAACTAAATTAATTATTTAATTTTCGGATAAATAATAAGTGATTAATATTCCGACTATTGGATTTTTTTATATTTCATTATATTTCGGAAAAAAAAAAATCCCATAAAATGATTAATAAATTTGTTATTCATATAAAACGTAAAAATACAAAACGAAGTCAAACACGTTACATTAAAAAATCCAAATACAATAAAGTAAATTTCGAGCTGCTAACTTAATATTTTGCTAATAATTGCCGGAACGGTTCCAGACATGTTCAATTAAATCTTGGCGTAACTGGTGATGTTTTTGCTTATCGCGTAGTTGAACACCTCTCCGGATGTAGTCATTGAATGCTCCGGTTGATCCTTGACTTACTTGTGGAGGTGGCGTAGCGTAATTGGGATCGTCGGACCAATCAGTCGCAGAATCTCCTTCATTTTCGACTATCATGTTGTGCAGTATAATACAAGCTAACATTATTTCCTTTAAGTTATTCTTGTACCAGAAACGACTTGGACCTTTAATCATTGCCCAACGAGCTTGAAGTACTCCAAATGCACGTTCGACATCCTTTCTAGCAGCCTCTTGTAGTACTTTGAAATGCTTTCGCTTCGGATCTTGTGGACATGGAAAGCTTTTCACAAAAGTAGCCCACTCTGGATAGATTCCATCTGTAAGATAGTATCCTTGATTATATTGCTTGCCATTAACTATAAAATTAACGGAAGGCGCGCAACCTTTGAGAGTATCCGTGAATAAAGGAGACTGGTTGAGCACGTTTATGTCGTTGTTAGATCCTGCCACTCCAAAGTATGCATGCCATATCCACAAATCGGCTGAAGCAACCGCTTCGAGCATGATAGTTGGGACGCCATGATCACCGCGTGTGAATTGACCTTTCCAAGCAACTGGACAATTCTTCCAGTCCCAATGCATACAATCAAGGCTCCCTAGCATTCCGGGAAAGCCGTGTCTTTCCTCATGCATTTGTAAGAGCCGTTGACAATCCCCTGCATTGGGTTTCCTCAAGTAGTATCCACCAAATAGTTCAATCACACCACGGCAAAAATTAAATAGACTTTCAATGGCGGTTGTTTCGGCAACGCGTAGGTACTCATCGTAATGGTCGGCTGGTCCACCGTACGCCAGTTGACGAATAGCCACCGTGCACTTTTGAAGTGGGGAGAACCCTTTTTTACCAGCTGCATCGACCCTCCACCGGAAATAGTCATAGTTGGACTCCAATGCATTCACTATCCGCATGAACAACTCTCTTGACATACGAAAACGCCGGCGGAATATGTCGCTTCCGTAGATCGGATCTTCAGCGAAGTAATCAAGGAAGAGTCTCTACAACGGCTACTTTTAACAACGACAACTTTTAAAACGGCTACTTTTACAACGACACATTTTAACAACGAAACGTAAACAATAACGGTTGATTAATAACGGAAGCACACAACAAATATATTGAAAAACACGATTACAAAATATAAAATTTCAGAAATACTAGGCACAGAAACAGCGAACTAAACTTAAACTACATCCCCCAATTTTTCTTAATTTTATCACACATATGGAGATGGATACGGAGTTGTTCTTCAGTCATCTTCGAAGTATCTTTCATGAGTATTTTGTACTCACGCGTCGCGGCAAGACTCATTAGCCCTTCGAGTTTTTTCTTATTTTGTTCTTCCAGGACCCGAAGCCTCTGCTCAATCTCGTCCTTGTTACCTTCAGAGGATGTGCTTGCTTTTCCTTTTCCCTTACTCAGCCTCTTTGCCGCTTTCTGGCCCATTGGGCGAGTACGTTCCACTCTGAAATCCTCCCCCGCGCTTGAATCAGTGTTGGAAGACGTCACATACTCTCCAGAAGCAGAGATCTTTGTCTTTTTGGGTCCACGAACTTCTTCGCCTGCATCGGCAAACTTCGGACTATCTTTCAAGATATGCCAGGCACCCATATGCCTAAACACAGTCGGCTCGTTGGTTGCACTGTAATGGGCCTTCGCTTTCTCTATAATATCCGCATCACTACAACCACTTCCCCAGTCTTTCTTCATCCGGTTGTAACTGCAACAGAACGCTTTCACCTGTTTCTGTAGTGTGTAGTAATGTGTCTTCAACACATCATAACTCCGTGGCGGCATGTTGTTGGTACGATTTCGGTTGTACGCTTCACCGATTCGGACCCACATTTGTTCCAATTTTTGTGCGTTGCCTACCACAGAGTCTGTACTAATATCAAGCCAACAACTTGCAAGAAGAGAGTTTTCTTCATCAGAGTAAGTTTTCTTTTTTAGAGCTGGAACCCTTGGTGGTTCAGCGGCGGCTTCAAAGTTGCCAGAGAGATTAATCCGATCTAGTCCGATCGGAGAGAATTGAGACGAGAAGGGGGACGACTGTTGAGAAGTTGGGGTGTCTCTGTCTGTATCCGAGGAATCAGTGCTGGGTCTTCTTGATGAATTTGCGCCCATTATCGGACGAAACCCATATTGCGGAACTGGCCTATAGGGACTTTGATCTGGATGCCCGTAGTATGATGCACCTGATGAATTGAGCGGATTGAATTGAGTGTTTCCACCTTCCGAAAAATCTGGAAAATATGGAAAATGGGCTGGATAATTTTGGGGTTGAAAATTTGGATTATCAGGACGGTAGTTGGTGTTTGGAGGACGAAAATTGATTCCTGGAGGCGTTGCATTTTCTCCATAATTTGAAGAATTGCCCCATTGATTCCATGAATCTTTGTCCATTTTTTCAGAGAAGAAATGTAAAATTTTGATAGAAGATTGAAATTTTAAGAGTAGTAGAGGATGAAGAAAATGGTGATTGTTGAACATATATTTATAGGAAAAAATTATTTTTTTTTTAAAAAAAATACTGAAAATAATTGCTATATTTTAAAAAATTATAATAAAAAAAAAAAAGGGAAGAAAAAGCCGTTTGCAACGGCTATATTGTCTCCTAAAGTGTATCCAAAAATTCAAAGCATTAAAAGAAAATCAAAAAAAAAAAGCTGAAAAAAAAAATTTATATATATTAAAGGGGGGGGGACAGCCTGCAGGCGCGGGCCCCACGCCGCACGCCACCCACGCGCGCGTGGGGGCCACGCGCCTGGCCAACGCCTCCCCCTGCGCGATTGTGACTCACACCCGGCAACCCCCACTCTCACACCCCCAATCTCTCTCCTCATATTCCCAGGAAGGGATTTCACACCCCAGCAACAATACCCCTACCCAAAAATCACCCCCCCCCCCCCCATTGATGAAATACCCCATTGCAGATATTTTTAACTTTACAAGTCACCATCTCCCCAATCAATGGGGATGCTCTAACCCATACCTCGTCAACAAATAACTGTGAACGCAAGCAACTAGTAAAAGAGGAGGCGATTCTTCTACCAAAAAAAATCAGGTCTTAACCTTGCAAGCTAATACGCTTCAAACAAAGAGCGAACAACACATCAACAACCGAATCAGTACAAAAAGAACGGAACAGGCCAAATGTCTACTCCAATATGCTTCAGAGTGTAGTTGTAACTTGTAACAACAAATAAGATTAAAAAAACAAAATTTAACGCTTGCCACCACCACCACCGAGCTTAGGGCCCTTAGGTGCAGCACCACCCTTGGGTATATTACCCTTGCTAGCCTTCTGCTTGGACATCGATTCTGCCTTCTTAGCTTTCTTCTCATCCTTGGTTTTCTTGATCCTCTCCTTAATCTCACTGTATAAAAAGCACAAGTCATGAAAGGTCTGATTGCACACTGAGCAGAAGAAAAACTAAAGCTATCTACGTACCGTAAAGCAGCTTCACGGGCAGCGTCACGCACTTCTGGTTTCTCACTTCTTTTCTTCTGGATAACTTCCAATGTGGCGCCGACAATGGACCTTGAGTATGGCTTCTTTGTCGCTCTGCGCCTCTTTTTCACAGCTTCAGCAGCCGCATCCTGTTATTAGATCAATCAATCACAAGGAAGCATTTAGCTAAAATGGCATTCAGGGAAAACTGAAATTCCGGATAAACAATTGGGGTGAAACAGCGATATTAGACACATTTTGAATGTATTTTACCTTCTTATGTTGCTTACGGTACATAGCAGTCCAAGTAAGCTTTGCAGGTCTCAGGCGGTTGTGGAAGTACCTCTTGCATTTTGAGTTGACGAAGAGGAAAACCTAAAACAGGCAAAACACAAGATTAAAACAAGGTGAGAAAAGGCGAAAATAGTACGCCACTCAACTATGTTTGGAAGAAGTTGGTTAACGTCACAGAGATCAGTAGTTGTTTTGGCTAATATTATAGATTATTTTAGACATCTTATAAAATCTTTTAAGATCTTGTTAGCACTTTAAACATGTTTGATACGATTGTTATTGTTACTATTATTTTGAAAAAAAGAGAGATTTAAAATGCTCCAAAAATATGATGACAGGAGTTAAGAAGCTATTTCCAAAACGAAAATCCTATCCTAGTCTTGAACTACCATTTTATCTCAACAAAGTCATCCAAGTCATCATATTCAAAATTGTAGAATCTTTTAATCTTATTAACAGCTTATTTTTCAAATAAGACCTTATATCATTAACTGCTCTAAACAATTAATGGCCAAACCATCAAAATAATTATCTCCCAATGTGAAAAAGTTGGTCGACATAAATTCTGCATAGCAACTAAAAGGAAAAAGTACTGCATGTCAGTCACCTCCCTATTACAAACCTGTGAGTCTGCACGGATAAACCTGATTCCTCTTCCCGGGTATATCTTGGCACCACTGAAACGGCAGAGCTCTGTCCTGATAAACCAAGATTCATAGTAAGCAGATAGTTATATGTTGTGAAACTCTAAGATAACTAAAATAACATTCAAAGGAAAAATCACCGCATATCTAAACATCGATCACCAGTGGATTCATGATAAGCGCCAAAAAAGTTGGGAAAATATATAACTTCTTTTATGGGAAGCAAAAAAATTCAGCATATACATAACTGGAACAGCAAAAACGTTTACATTCCAAAAATTCTTGATAAGGCAGATAGGATAACTGCCCTTAACGATTTTGCAGTTGGATTAATACTAAAATCAATCTTTTCTAATGAAATCTGCAGTGTTCAGCATGAAAATATGCCCTTAATTGAAGGAAATAACAAATTAAACCTACACCAGAAAATAGCAAGCACACACATCTAACAACACTTGAACATCATCATCGGTATCATACGTCTCTAAGTAGTTAACTACAAACTTGCAGACCATAATCCGATTTATATTATATACATATAGTTATTTTTACCCCTCCAATCCAAGACTAAAATCCAGTACAGCGTTCAACATAACCAGCAATTGAGAACAAAGATTTCAGTATTGATCCTTCAGCAGAATATATACAAAGATCAAAACTAAGAAATGGATACATACAAATAACAATACAAAATCTGCCCGAAAACCTAATAAATATTGGCCAGCCGTCAACATACTGGAAGTCTCTACACATTCAGCTTGAAATAACTCAGGGAACCAATATGAATCTTACGATGCAAAAGGGAGAAAAGAAACAACAAAACAAATGATCCATTGACATTACAACGTAATACAATTTAAGTCTAAGATGCTTGAACATATGTATGCGAGAAAGAGAGAGAAATTTACTTGAGAACCATTGTTCTGATTTGTTGCGCTTCCTTCTTCTCTGCCGCTTTCCGAAACCCTAAAGTCCCAGCAGCAATTTATGCCACACTATGGTTACTGGACTTCATTTTCAAATGCTCTCAGCCCATTACTCTGGGTTCAACAAGTCTTGGGCCACCCACGTAATTGGTCCAACCGAAAATTACAAATCAACCATCAAATTATTAGTTGATAGTTGAGCTATTAAAATGCTATACTTTGATAGCTAAATAGGAGGCATCACGTGTTTTTTATGAGGGTAGAATTGTCATTTTATTAGAGTGCCGAATAAATAAATAATTGAAAAGAGAAACTCACTATCTATCATTCCTAAAATATCCTTTATTACAAATTACAATACAATCATTCCTAAATTTTCGATGTCTCTGTTTTCTCAATTGAAAATAAGAATAACCTGAAAGAGTATGATTGATAGATTTTCATGAGTTATAAGAGCTTGATTTTAAAAATTACTTCCACGCATATTTTTATAAAATATAATAATGATCACCGATCAAGACAAACTGAATCTTCAAACACAAGTTAAGAAAATTAACTTTTAATTATTTTATTATTGTCGGTGCACATAGGTCTTCCTTTAAAATTTAACTGAAAAAATTAATGTATCATATCAGCCCTTAGGCTATGTTTGTATTGGGTAGGGTCCATTCGGATGGAGGATGGTCCGACAATAAAATATGTTCGAGCAAGCAGATGGGATGGGGTTCGACACATTTTCTCCCATCCAACCATATATATATATATATATATATATATATATATATATATATATATATATATATATATATATATATATATATATTGTAACGACCCAATTTTCATAAATAATTTTAACACACGGAGGCTGAAGGTAACACACTCAATGAGCACTGCTAATACTATGAACGACAGGTTGTTGCATTGAGGCGTGAACTCAAGGAGTTGCTCTTGAACAAGGAGCCCAGACACTATTGCCGAGCTATGGGGTCTCCGTTCTCGAAATATATCCTTCAGGATCTATTACCTACGAACTTCAAGGCCCTGACTTATGAATACAATGGGACTTTGAACCCATATGACCACTTACTGCAATTCAAGAACGATGTTTTACTTCATTAATGCACCGATTGGGCAAAATGTCAGATATTTCTGACCAAACTGACGAAGGCGACACAACAATGGTTGGGGCAATTGGGTGCGGACATTATCCACTCGTTCGCTAATTTCAGCTCTTAGTTTGTGCAACAATTTGCAAGCGTTCGTAACAACACAAAACTTCCTTGTCACCGTGCAGCTTCAAGCAGGGGATGACTGAGATGTTAAAATCATACATCGAGAGATTTAACAAAGCACCTTTGGAGGTACCCTCGGCTACTGCTAAGATCAAAATCAACGCCCTAGCCCAAGGCTTCCAGGATGGAGATTTCTTCAAATCTCTCGAAGTGTGCCCCTAGATCTTTTGATGAGCTTTTGGAGCGAGCATGTAAATATATTAATTTGGAGGAAGCCAAAAGTGGTAAGAAGAAGGTGGAAAAGGCAGACGAGAAAAAGTGCAGGCTAAAAAGAAAGACCAGGCCCCAACCAAGAAAGCGGGAATCCATAAGGATAATCATTACTCCCAATACACTCCACTTATTGTGCAGCAAGTTGAGTTATTCAAAATTATTGTTTGATCATCACAAGTTCCGGCTTTCCTCTGGGTACGATAAAGGACCTCGAAAGAAGCCCTATGACGAGTTCTATAAACACCATATTGAATATAGACATGACACAAATTTGTGTCGCCATCTAGCTAATGAAATCAAGATGATGGTTCGTGACGACCAATTAGTGTACTCGTGAAGAAGGAGCAAAGTAACCGATATAAGAGAAAAGAAAACTAAGACAAAAACCCTAGGAGAAGGGTAAGCAAGAAAATCCAAGAAGGTTCCAAGGAGGATACAAAGGGAAAGAAAGGATATACACATATGATCGTGGGAGGACCCACTGATAGGGACACGAACAACGAACATAAAGCAAATCTATGGAGTGCTCGAGCGTGGCATGAAAATGAGTATAAGGAAGTTGGGAAACTGAGTTTGTCTCCCTACGTGGAGTTCAAACCTCGTGATTATGGTTCGATACAGTAACCCCACCATGAAGCCGTGGTAATTACAGTGGATATAGCAGGGTAAACTGTAGCTTGCGTCTTCCTAGACACGGGAAGCTCTATGGACATACTGTTCGATGAATACTTCCCGTAGATGGACATAAACGTGGAACAGGAACTATTGAAGACATCCCTATATAGGTTTAGTGGAGGCGCTATACGACCGAAAGGGCAGATCTCACTTTAGGTTCCGCTAGGGAGAAGCCCCATATTAAAACAAGAATGATCAAATTTATGGTGGTTGATGCTTCCTCGCAGCATAATGTGATACTGGGGAGACATGCTCTCAACCTGTTCCAAGCAATTATATCCATCTACCACATGAAGATGAAGTTCACGGTAAGGGAGGACGTAGGAGAAGTTCGGGAGATCAATATAGTTCGCGGAGATGCTACATGAACACTATAAAGAAACCAACCAACTCAGAAACAAAAGAGTTGGGGCGAATCAAGGGAGAGGGTAGTAGCAAAATACTAAAGGCCCTGGAGTTGGATGAAGAAGAACCTGAGGTACAAGTTCTACTTCAAGAGAAACTGACGAGTGTGGAGCTATTCCCAGGTCGTATGGGATTCACAATAAGGATAAGGACTTAGATATCCCTTAAAGTGGCTTCCTCCGTAATAGGATGCCTAAACTGGAACTTAGACCATTTTGCCTTCCAACCCTCAAACATGATGGGGATTGACCCCGATGTCGCGATGCATTCATTAAATGTTGATCCAACGATCAAACCTGTCAAATAGAAACTTGGGTCAGTGGGTGAAGAAAATGACCGCTCGATTTGTGAAGAGGTGGCTAAGTTACTAGAGTCGAGACACATCACATAAGTGCAGTTCCCGGAATGGTTATCAAATGCCGTAATGGTAACCAAAGGATGCTAAACTCACCTTGGAGACATCATGCAGAAAAAAAAAAAACAAAGGCATGGGTTCGTGGAGGATGTGCATCGACTTCCGCAACCTCAACAGAGCGTGCCCGAAGGACCATTATCCTCTTTCCCGTATAGACCAGTTGGTCGACTCAACTTCAGGTCGCTAGCTCTTGAGCATGATAGATGCCTATCAAGGGTACCATCAAATAAGGATGGACCCGAATGATGTAGCTAAAAAAGGCATCATGGTGGTATGTGGTACATACGACTACGTATGAATGCCCTTTGGACTTAAAAACGCCAGAGCAACATATCAACAGATGGTGGACAAGGTCTTCCACCAGCAGATAAGGCGTAACATGGAAGTCTATGTAGATGACATGTTCATCAAGAGATGAAAGGCAAGTCAACACTCTATTGACATGAACAAAGTGTTCGGGGTAATAAGGATCAACTTGATCAAGCTAAACCCAAAGAAGTGTGCAATCGGGATTAGATCGTAGAAATTCCTGGGGTATCTGATGACAGAAAGAGGAATAGAGGTCCACCCTGAAAAAGTAAGATCAGTGCTAGAAATGTAAGAGCTGCAAAACTTGAAGAAGTTGCAACGACATAATCACGGTGCTCAGTAGATTCATCTATATGTCTGCTGAGTGAAGCATAATGTTCTTCAAAATTCTGGTGAGGGAAAGTAAGTTCGAATTGCAAGAAAGCTTTTGAAGAACTTAAGGCACGTATGGCTCAGTTATCCGTGTTAACTAAGCCAATCCCGAGGGAGGCATTATACCTATATTTTTAGTGGGAGAATTCGCACTTAGTGTTGTTCTGTTGCTCGAAGAAGGAATGTTGCAACATCTCATATATTATGTTAGCAAGATTATCCAAGGGGTCGAAGAACGATACTCCGATGTTGAAAAATCGACATTGACTTTTATGATCACAGTAAGGCGGTTACGACCTTACTTTCTTTTGCACAAGGTTATCATATGAACCAACCTACCACTGAAGCAATCTTGAGTAGCTCGGGCCTTACGGGCAGGATGATGAAATGGGTGGTGGAGTTGGGTGAATATGACGTCGAGTACGAACCAAGAACTGCTATCAAGGCTCAAGCATTAGTTAATTTCATCCAAGAGAATATAAAGACGCTGGAAGCTCCCTCTTGGAGGTGTTTGTAGATGGGTCCTCATCAAGCAATGGATGAGGAGTGGGGATATATCATCGATCCAGAAAAGAATGAACTGTAGTTCGCGGTTTTGTTCGGGTTCCAAACCTCGAACAATGAATCTGAATATGAGGCAACCCTTGAGAAATGAAAATGACTTGGGAACTAGGAGCCCAATGCATTATGATATTCTCTGACTCACATCCGGTAACCCAACAAGTCCAGGGGATGTACAAAGTGAAAAGCACGAAGATGGCTCAATATGATGGCCAAGTGGCAAAAATGATGAAGAAAATCCAAAAAGTGGAAACAAGACAAATGCCAGAAAAAAGAGAATAAAAAGCAGACTACCTGGCCAAGTTGGTTAGTTCGGCCAAAAAGGGTGCTTCAGGAAAAACAACGCTATTGAGCGCGGATCATGACTTTAGTGAATAGGTTGTGGCAACGGTCAAAGAAGAAGAAGAAAACTAGCACACTCTCATAAGAAAATACTTTGAGGAAACAGGGCCTAGAGCACGACTCCGTTGAAACTGACATGCCAAATACTGCATTATAGGTGACCATTTGTATAAAAGAGCATTTCGCTCACCCATACTTAAGATGTGCATCCGAATCGGATGGCAATTAAGTGCACGGAGATTGTGCAGGTAGGGGGGCCACATTTTGGTTTTACCGACAGAACCATATCGAAACTAACAATTCGATATGTACTGAACCGAACCGAACAAATTTGGTTCGATATTCATTGTTATGTTTTCTGAAAATTCGGTATTCGGTTCAGTAAAAACCAAATGGTTATTCGATTTTTACCGAATGCAGGACCAAATTAATAATATGCCTTTTATTTTTTATTGAGCATTTTATATGGGCTTTTATCAGTCCATCAAATAAGCCTCCACCAAAATCAGTGGAAAGCCTCGTTTCAATCAGCCAAATGGCCCTACTCCACTCCAATCGCCCAAATGGCTTTCACGAAAAGGGGAATAAATCGGCAGAATCTCTTCTGAAATTTATAATTTCTTTAAAAAAATGGGTTTTTACCGAAAATCGAATAAGAAAACTGCAATAAGAGGAAACGCCCAACCGATAACAACAATCAGGGAAACCGTGCGCCGAACAACAATGGCCAGGGGAAACAACCTGCGAATGTGACAAAATTTGCAGGAAATTATTACAATTGTGGTAAACCAAACCACATGGCTAAAAATTGTAATCTGCCTAAGTAGAAGAAGAAGAAGAAGAAGAAGAAGAAAGTGACAGCTAATGTTGTTGAGGATAATGAGTTGGACCTCACTGCTGTAATTTTAGAGGCCAACGTTGTAGACAATCCAAGAGAATGGTTTGTTGATACAGGAGCCTCTTGTCACGTCTGTTCTGACAGAGAGGTGTTCTCAAACTACAAGGCTTCTTCCGGGAGGAAGTTGCACATGGGAAACCAAGCCTCGTCTGAGGTGGCTGGAGTGGGCAACGTGGTTCTTAAGCTAACTTCTGGCAAAGAGCTCACTCTTAAGGATGTGCTGCATGTCCCAGACATCCGGAAAAATTTAGTTTCTGGATCTTTGCTGGTGAAGCATGGGTTTCGACTAGTCTTCGAAGCTGACAAGTTCATACTGAGCAAGCAAGGAGTTTTCATAGAGAAGGGCTTTGTAGTTAATGGGTTATTCAAAATGAATGTAATAGCTAAACGCCAAGTGAATAATGTAACTTCCACTATGAATGGAAAGGCATCAACCTCTTCTTACTTGCTTGAGTGTTCCTCTTTATGGCATTCTAGATTAGGACATGTAAATCTTAATGCTATAAAATGCTTAGTAAATTTAGATTTGCTAAAACTGAATGAAGTTAAATCACATGAAAAATGTGAAGTGTGTGTTGAAGCTAAAATGACTAAATTACCTTTTCATTTTGTAGAAAGGAGCACAATACCTCTAGAATTAATACACACTGATGTGTGTGACTTGAAATTTGTGCAGACTAGAGGCGGTAAAAAGTTTTTTATAACTTTTATAGATGATTGCACAAGATATTGCTATCTTTATCTTCTAAGAAGTAAAGATGAAGCAATAGAAGCGTTTAAAAATTACAAAGCCGAAGCTGAAAATCAACTAGGCACCAGTATCAAAATAATCTGAAGTGATGATAGAGGTGGTGAATATGTGGCTCCGTTTGAAGAATTATGTTCTCAAAGTGGCATAATTCATCAAACAACAGCTCCTTATTCTCCTCAATCAAACGGCGTTGCAGAACGCAAGAATCGTACTCTTAAGGAGATGATGAATGCTTTGTTCATTAGCTCAGGATTACCCCAGAACATGTGGGGGGAAGCTGTTCTCACAGCTAATTAATATTGAATAAAATTCCACTAAAAAGAGTAGACAAAACTACTTACGAATTGTGGAAAGGACGTAAGCCGTCTTACAAATATCTCAAAGTGTGGGGGTGTTTGGCTAAAGTTGAGGTGCCATTACCTAAACGTTAGAATTGGCCCTAAAACGGTTGATTGTATATTTGTTGGGTATGCACTCAACAGCAGTGCATATAGGTTTCAGATTCATAAATCTGAAATCCCAGATATGACTGTAGGAACGATTATGGAATCAAGGAACGCAGTGTTCTTTGAAAATATCTTTCCATGTCGAGAAAGATTGGTAGAAAATTTAAACCAAGGAATTACTTTAGAGAAAGGAAATAGTTCAAATTTAAAAAGAATTGTTGAAGCTACTAGTAGTTCTCGGACCTTAGAAGAGGATGAAATGAGACGTAGCAAAAGAGCAAAGACTGCTAAGTC
Organism: Ajuga chamaepitys; assembly: GCA_958295605.1. Classification (NCBI taxonomy): domain Eukaryota; kingdom Viridiplantae; phylum Streptophyta; class Magnoliopsida; order Lamiales; family Lamiaceae; genus Ajuga; species Ajuga chamaepitys. The sequence goes on from OY282502.1 coordinate 21,868,425, forward strand.
ATTCGGTCCTGATTTTATCATATATATGCTAGATGATGAACCGAATTCGATAAAAGAAGCTCTGTCTAGTCCAGATGCACCATACTGGAAAGAAGCAATCAACAGTGAAATTGAATCCATCATGCAAAACCACACGTGGGAGTTAACTGACCTTCCATCAGGTTGTAAACCTTTAGGATGCAAATGGATCCTAAAGAGAAAGTATAAAGCAGATGGTTCAATAGATAAATACAAAGCTCGTTTGGTAGCCAAAGGCTTCAAACAGAAAGAAGGTGATGACTTCTTTGATACTTACTCCCCTGTGACCAGGATCACATCAATTAGAGTGCTTCTCTCGATTGCTGCAATACACAATCTTGAGATTCACCAAATGGATGTGAAGACTGCGTTCTTAAATGGAGAGTTAGAAGAAGAGATATATATGAATCAACCCGAAGGGTTTGTGGTACCTGGACAAGAAAAGAAGGTATGTAGACTAGTAAACTTATTATATGGTCTCAAACAAGCGCCAAAACAGTGGCACTTGAAATTTGACACCACCATGTTGTCAAATGGTTTCAGAAACAATGAATGTGACAAATGTGTGTATATAAAAGGTACATCAGAAGCATATGTCATAGTATGTCTATACGTAGACGATATGTTAATCATGGGAAATAGCCATGAAATTATCAGGGATACTAAGAAGATGTTGAAAAGAAATTTCGACATGAAGGATATGGATTTGGCTGATGTGATTCTCGGAATCAAAATAGTTAGGACATCTGAAGGAATTGTTCTGACACAATCTCACTATGTAGAGAAAATACTCAGGAAATTCAATGCCTTTGATGGTCCACCTGCCAAGACTCCATTAGAATTAAATGTTCATCTTAGGAAGAACATGAGTGAACCTGTAGCTCAAGTTGAGAGTCTTATGTACATAATAAATTGTACTAGACCGGATCTTGCATGTTCGGTTAACAAAATGAGCAGGTTTACAAGTAATCCAAGTCAAGAACATTGGAAAGCTTTGACAAGGATTCTGAGATACTTAAAGTATACTTTGAATCATGGGCTACATTACACGAGACATCCTCCAGTTATTGAAGGATACAGTGATGGAAATTGGATTTCAGACACTAAAGACTCCTTTTCCACTAGTGGATACGTTTCACTATTGGAGGTGGAGCAGTGTCATGGAAATCTACAAAGCAAACGTGTATAGCCAGATCCACCAAGAATCGGAGTTCATCGCTTTGGATAAAGCTGGTGAGGAAGCAGAATGGCTTCGCAACTTTTTAGAAGACATTCCATGTTGGAGTAAGCCTGTACCGGCTATTATGGTTCATTGTAACTGTCAAGCCGCAATAGGAAGAGCATTAAACAATATGTATAATAGTAAATCTAGGCATATACGCCGTAGACATAACACCATAAGACAATTGATCTCTATTGGGGTTATCACAATAGACTATATAAAGTCTAAGGATAACTTAGCGGATCCGTTGACCAAAGGTTTAAACCGAGATCAGTTGTTCAAATTGCGAGAGGGAATGGGAGTAAAACCCACCAACTAAAGAATAATCAAAATGGATATCCAACCATGATGAGTGGAGATCCCACAAACTTGGTTTAATGGGACAACTAAGTTTTGAAAGTTCGGATGAGGCACTTGGAAGACTATGTCTTCAAAATCCATCCCTAGAACGTAAGATAAGTGCGTAAAACCTGTAACGGTGGTAGAGGATAAGTCTTATGACTTTTCATGACTTCGAGATACCTCAAGGAGGTAGAGTAGTACAGGATACTCGATAAAGAAGTCACCTATATAAGTGTGAAGTAAAGGGTCGCTTCAAATGAAACACTTATGAATCCAAAGAGGGTCCATGACCGAAACGGACCAAAACGTGAGAACAAGGATGTTCTGGTCAGTATTATGTAAACATTGTTGACTAGGTACACACTAAGGAGGATTAGTTCAAAGATTAAAAATCTACCAAACCACCGGTGTATCCGACAAATGGATTGCTATGGAAGGTTCAAAGTCACAAACTACCTCTCCTTAGGCAGTACTGATCACTAAGAGTCTAGACTGGAGATTGCATTCATGCATGCATTAATTTTCACTCATGTGGGGGATTGTTGGAATTATTAATAATTAAAGTGTGGATAAGACACTTTAATGATATAATTAAGTGGTCGGAAGTTTAATTTTGTAGGAACTAAACTTCACACGATTAATCTATGCAAAGAGTAGATAATCGTAGGATTTTAAATTTCTCAAAACCGATTTTGGTGAGTGAGAAATTAATACATAAAGTTTACCACTTGATTATGTATTAAATGTAAGATTAATAACTAAGAGAAGTTATTATCCCACATTGGTTTAAGAGCTCCTTAAATTAGTATATATATATATATGAAAGCTAATTAAGGTGTATCAATTACACATGTGAGGGAGTCCAATAGGAAGCCCACACGCGCGCTCGCTCGCTCGCTCGGCCCGACCTCGGGCTTGGGACTTGCCTCGGCTGAGGCCCAAGTATCTTTTTGGCAGCCCAAAATTATTGGGCTTGCCGGATGAGCTTCAGAAGCCCACGATGGGCTTGTTGGATGAGCCCAACAGTGAATGGGTTTGAATTTTAAATTCAAACCTGTAACATCCAACATAATGGGTTGTATTAAGGAGTGATTAAATTGGGCCGTTACTAAGCCTGTAACAGCCAACCATAAGTGACAGAATTAAATTTATTTAATTCTGATGTTCCCCAAAAGCCTATAAATAGATGTTTCCTGCATGCATACAAACACACAATTTTCACCTGAAAATATCATTCTCATCTCTGCATTCAGCTCCAGTTTCAGACTTGAATATCCTTAAGTTTGCCGGAGCCTTTTCTGTTAGTGGTGCTACTACAGAAAAGGACGTAAACCGTTATATCTTTGGGGTCTATTACTTCATTCCGTGAGCACTAGCCGAGAAGTAATTTTTCCTAAGGACAGTGGTCTTTCACGTCTTGGTTTTATTCTGTTTTATTCATTTCTGTTCTATTCTGTAATTTTTCCAGAACATTGTACTAACATAATGTTTGACCATTATTGTCGGTTTCTAATTCAATGGTACATGTTTTTATCAATTCGTAATCCTAATCTTCACTTCGCAGTTTATTTTGTAATTTGTTGAAAGTGATGACATTTGGTAAGAAAAATCATGCTGAAAAATCTTGCAAATTTGGTTTAACATTCCTTTAGAAGATGGACAAGGCATATTGATGTATTTTTTAATTCTTTCCGAATTATTGTGTTTTAATTTGGTGATTTATATGTTCTTCCCTGTAAGATATCTATCTATCTATCTATATATATATATATATAAACAAAATAGATTTATACTACAATTGAAATATAGTGTTTTTTCCGCTCAAACTGCTTACTATATATGGTAATAAAAAATATTTTTTTAATTAAAAAAATAACACAATATATGCGTAAAATATCTCCGAATCTGGTACATATATATGTAATGGTAATGTTTTCGCAAAATTAGGGAAATTGTTGTTGAATTTATTGGAATGAGTTTTTTTGTCCCTAAATATAAGTACTTGTATCCAAATTTACTTTACAAAATTATCAAATCGTAAGATACAAATCAATCTTTAACCATAATATTTTAGAACGAATCTTTACCAATATTATTTATGTTATAATACCTAAATAAATCAGCTATTTCTTTTATCGAAATTACTATGCAAATGAATCTACAAATTTATTTTATCGCATAAAATTAGGGTAAAAAATACTAATTACAAACCCTATATTCCAACTATCTAAAAAATGCATTATTTTTATATCTGGAAATAAAGCATTTCATCCCCCCCCCCCTCCCCCGCAACTTATATACCTATTTGGGAAATAAAAAATTATTTTATTTATTATTTGACTGTAAATTTTAATTTATGGTTGGCCCACTGACCTACCTTTTTTTACTCCGATAAATTAGGAAACGGTTTTCTTAACTAACTAATTTGGTAAAAATTAAATCAAATCATATTTTTTGTGGAAGTTATGTATCCCTCCCTAAAAATAAAGAATAAATAAGCATATAGATTTAATTTACAACATAAAACCCCTTAATTTTAGCAACTGAATATCTTTCAGTATTTGAATACATAATCCATTTTAATTGATGAATCTGTTAATATATTCACTCCGTTTTGAAAACTGAAATAAATCAATTTTATCTTATCTTACTTAATAATAAGACTTCCTTCATTAATCTATTTTATTTTAACAAATTTGATATTAAAATCATTTATAAATTATTCAAATTTTGAAAAAGAAAATTGAAATCCTTAATTTGTGGTGATAAAAATCGGCAGATTTTAAAACTTCTATATTTTAGATTATTATGTTATGGGATTTTTTACCTAATAAGATATTATAAATATCACATCTTCACACTTCATTTTATAAAAAAAATCACCATTCATCAAAAGCATCCTCTCACTTATTTTCCAAGGTATATTCATAATCCTCTTGAATTTATCATTCTCATTATCTAAGGTTTACTTGACTGCCTTACATCAATGACAATCTTGAGGAATGGTTTCATGGAGCTATGGCGCATCACGGGCACCTCCCGTGGGAGGGACGTATGAAAATTTTGTTTGGCACTGCAAAGGGGTGAGTCTTTGTTGTCGGTATTTTGACTTGCTTGAGGGCATTTGTTCCTGTCTTAACTGTTCATCTCTGGATATATTTTGTGCATTTGTTTTATTTTATTTGACATAGGATTAATTAAATCAGTGTGATTCTTGATAAATAACTTACAAGTAGCGAGACAGATGTTGTTACTATTGGTTATTATAGGGCATTTGTTTCTGATTCAGTAGGTTCTCTTCTTAGAGTGATATCAATATGTTATTGAAGCTAATGCTGCAGGTTGGGTTGTGCTCGAAATACGGGTTGTATGAGACAAACTGAGAATAGTTGCAAATTGTAAGATTAGGTATCAGATTTAATACTTACATGTTTTCAAACTCTTCGTCAAGTAAATTTCTTCTACTAGATCAATCAACTCCTATATTTCCAAATAAATTATTACTCATAAGTTATAATTAGAATATTAAAGTTATAGGGCAATTATTTGATTTGTCCGACCAAAATTTTATCGTTGATCCAAATTTTGTCATTTCTCATCAGGTTGACCCTATAACGACCCAGGTCCGATAGACATTCACCAGAACTCAGAATTATCATACAAGTTCGTATTTTGGTAACGGGTCGAGTCGAGTTTTTCCATCCCTAATTTCTTAACATTAAACAAAATGACATTGTTGTATATAAAATAGAATTATTTAAGATCTTTCCCGTGCATCGCACGGGGAGATAACTAATATCAATATATATATATATAATAAGCCAAGTCATCCGGAAATAGTAAGTTGCAAATTTTCCCGCTCATTTTTTAGTTACTTTAAATAGACGTGAATTTGAAATTTGAATTTTGAAAAATCCTATTTTATTAGTGTGATTAAAATTTTGAATTATTTTTTTACATCTAAAATTCAGTAACAATAAATCCGTAGATATATTTATAACAGAATTTGTTACATATTTTTTAAAATTTTAAAATTTGAATTTTGAAAAAAAACTTATCCAATTACATAAATTCTCCTATAAATTCACAAAGTGTTCCGTAAATGAGAATCAAGTTTGCAGCTGGGTATTTTTTATTTCTTATTCATTTTGCAATAGCTTTATTTCGCAATTATTTCCCCTGTTTCTATTCACGATTCAAATTTCTATTATTGTTATTCCTTCATCCATCTTTCATTCAGTGTCAACTTTGATAGGTACTTCACAATGGATGCTCCAAAAGGACTACCTACAAATCAGAATAAGAAAAAAGCAGCAACACTGAATCTTAATTTTGGCGAAAAGAACTTTGATGATTGTAGAATTCAAGTCTATCTACCATCATCGTTATCTACAGTAATGTTTAATCATCAAAACAAATTTGATTTTTTTATTTTCTGTTATGTAGATTATCTATATTATTGTTCATATATTGTGCTAAACTTTTCATTTTGTTTATAACATGAATACAGCCAATATGTTTACAATATCGGGAAAAGATTAGAGATAATCAACTCATTCGAGGCTCAACCGAAATCGAAGAATAATTCTGATTTTATTGTCGTAGAATTCAATTTTTTATTTTCTATACAAAACAATATGTATCAGCTTCAATTGAAATTCTAATTTTGTTCCCCCTTCTTTTTTTCTTCTGTTATTACACTATATGTTTACAATAAAATGACGTTGACAATACTCAGGCAACATCGTTTACTATATGCAGTATATTTAAGAAGAAACACCCTTACTATATGAAGTATATTTAAGAAGAAACACCCGAAACATCCCATATACATCATATCAGGTTAAATTGATTATTTCATCTATTGCAGAAAAATTTATATAATATATTGATCTATTGCACAAATGAAATCACACATAAATTTAAACTAATATATATTTTGAATGATCAGCAAAATCAAAACTCGAAATACACATGATTTTGAAATTGAACTAATATATATTTTGAATGATCAGCAAAAACAAAACTCGAAATACACGTGATTTTAAAATCATAGGAATATGAATTATAATTATGATGTGCATATTAATAAAAGAATTAACATTTTACCAAAAATTGGATCTGTTTTATTAATCTTTTGATATAAAATAATATGTAATGTTCAATTCAATATTTGACAAATCATTCCAAATCTTTTAGATATGATTTCTGATTTCTTAATCTACCTATAAAATCGATTCCAAATATTTTATATATGATTTTTGATTTCTTAATCTACCTATAAAATCGCCACCCACGTAATAATTATTCAGAAACATAAATCAGTTTTTAGTTTTCTACTATGTATACCGATACCTACATATGTTTTTTATTCCTTCCTCGCCTCTTATTCCACAAAATTAGTTTATATTGTGAATTATTTATATTGTGAATTATTTATATTATTGTCTATATATTGTGCTAAATTTTATATTTTGTTTATAACATGTACAGTCCAATCCGTTCAAAATACTGGCAAAAGATTAGAGACAATCAACTCTTCGAGGCTTCTGAGAGATTAGAGACAATCAACTCTTCGAGGCTTCTGAGATTGAAGACTAATTCTGATTTTATTGTAGCAGAATTCAATTTTTTAATTTCTGCAAAAATAAGTTCATGTATCAATTTTATCGCAGTATTTCATTTTTGTCATTACAATATGTTTACAATTAAACTTTGATAAAACTCAGTCGACTATATGCAGTACTTTTAAGAAGAAATATATCTCATTTAACAACTATCATGAACTATTGCAGAAAAATTTGCAAAATATTATCTTATAAACAAAATAAATTTAAATTTGCAAAATATAATCTTATAAACAAAATAAATTAAATATACAGATTAGTGGATAAAAAATATCACATATAAATTTAGAACTATCACATAGATTAGCGAAATCAATACTTGATAGGGATAACCCGATCACTTCGGGTCGGGTTAATACCTAAGCCCACTGACCGGCCAAGCACGCGTAGGCCCAGCAGGCCCAGGAACACACGTCGGCCCAACAGATGGTTTGTTCCGCGAATCAAGGCTCAGGATTCGTTCCCAACCGCCATGCAGCGGGAAATAGGCGTGAGAATAGGGAGTTTGTTAGGGTTCAGTTAGGGTTTAGGAAAGCTGAGTATAAATATGAGAAAAGAACTCTGAATTAGGGTTCGCATTCTGTATTCTGAATTATTGCTTGTAAGCTCAAAGTTTTAGTGAAAGAAACACCTCGGCAAGAGTGATTTTCTGCCCGTGGACGTAGATCTCCGGATCGAACCACGTATATCTTGTGTGTTTTTATATTTCTTGCACTGATTTAGGCTGAATCGATTGGATACCGGATTGTGCCTTATCAATTGGCGCCGTCTGTGGGAACGTAAAGCAATTTTTGACATTCACAGCGTATTCAAAGATCATGGTGACGACTCGCTTGAATCAATCTCGCCACGGTGATCAATCCAACCAAGATCCACCCGTGGATCAAGTTTTGCCGCCGAGGCAATTGCCGGCAAGGAGTACATCTCATCATCAGGGCAATCAAGGCCCGGTTGCGAATCCAGATAATCAGAATTTACCTCCACCCCCTCAAGACATGCAAAACCCTAATCTTGCTGTTGCCCAACCACCGGTTAACATTCAAATTACTCCAGAATTGCTCCAGGCTTTCTTACAAGAGCATGCACATGTTCTTCAAGATTGGGCAGCTAATCGCCTACATCCCGCGGGGCCTGCCGGACATGATGCTAATCCCGCGGTGCCTCCACCTCGTCAGCACTCGCGTGATCAACAAGACCCGGGGCATCGCGGGCGTCAGGATCGGCGACGGGAACGACCTGGTTCCTCCGAGGACCATGGGAGTTCTAACGAATCACGACCGCGCAACGATGAACCTACTGATATGGATCGCCGCCGTCCACTCAACGCGGCTAAGAGAGTTCGCTATGCCAATCCTCATGCTCTATATCTTCAAGAGTATGAGCGAGTTCAACGCAATGTTGAACTGGACAGAATTCTGGGCCTTGATGCCAATGGAGATATCATCACACCGTTCTCCCAAGAAATCATGGCCACCTCCCTTCCCGAAGGGTTCAAACGGCCGGCCATACCACCTTACGATGGCACCGGAGATCCGGCCAATTTTCTTGGAGCTTTCAGGCACAACATGCTTAGCCGCGATAACACTACATCCCTCCATTACTGTTAAATTTTTTCCCCGAGTACTTACAGGATGAGGCTCGGGTTTGGTTTGATTCTCTCCCGCGCAACAGCGTATCCTCTTTCAAAGAACTCGCCGAGCACTTTTGGGCGCGGTTCGAAGCACGGGCGAAGCCCATGGCCACTTTGGCCGACCTCATGAATATGGAACAGCGGGACGGTGAAACCGTTACCCAATTTCTTGACCGCTTTACAGCGGAAAGCCTCAAGGTGGGAAGTTGCTCCGAAGACGTAGTCATCAACGCATTCATGAATGGACTCCGTCCTGGAATACTTTACACCGAGTTGGTTCGAAACACACCGGTCACAACCCGAGCACTGTTCAAAACGGTGTGCAAATTTGCTAAGGCCGAGGAGCAGACTCGCCGGAAACGTGAGAAACATGCTAGCAAGCGGCAGTCCGACAAGGCACAAACTGGGCCTAGTACGCGACCTAGTGCCTTTTCCCGCCTGAACCCGGGGCGTTCAGAATCTCAAGGCGATATTCCACAATTGACTCCGTTGACGAAGTCACGAGCCGAAATCCTTTCTATTCACAAGAACGATCTGCGACCTTGTCCGCGGATGACTGCTCCGCCTGAGAAGAGGAATCGTGGAAAGTGGTGTGCGTACCACCGAGATCATGGGCACGAGACAGATGAGTGCCGAGAACTCAGCAAGGAAATCGAGGAGTGCCTGAGGAAAGGTTTCTTGCGCCAATACATTGCGCGGACCGATGACAAGCCTCGGACAGGTCAGAATGGGGGGTCGTCCCATAATCGTGGAGGTTATCATGACCGCGATACACAGCAAAATCGACCGCCGTGGCATAATAATCGGCCAGGGCCTAGTAATTACGCACGGCAAGATTCTGGCAATCGCCAACAACCACGTCTTCTGCCACCACCTCCTCCTCCGGGAGGACCCGGAGACAACGCACCCCCTCACGTAATAAACGTGATATATGGGGCCCTCCCCACCGGGGCTTCGCGACATGCCTTGAAGGCAGAGGCTCGACGTCCTCCTCCCGAGGAGCCACGTCATAAACGCCTCCATCAATCCGAGACTGTCAGCTTCACGGATAGAGACCCAGTTCCGGAGATAACACCTCATACTGACGCTATTGTCATCGACATGACTGTAGCCAACATAACAATAAGGCGGGTCTTCGTGGATAATGGGGCCGCGGTGAGTGTTATATTTGCCGACTGTTTCCAAAGGATGGGGATTCCTCGGGAACAACTTCGGCCGGCCCCCGGGCCACTGCAGACTTTCACTCAGGGTGAAGTCCAGCCAGAGGGTATCATCACTCTCCCGGCGTCTTTGGGGACTTATCCGGCAATAAAAACCATTTTCGTGGATTTTTATGTGGTGAATTCCCCATCACCGTACAACATGATCTTGGGCCGGGACTGGCTTACCCCCACCAAAGCCATATGCTCCACGTATCACCTCGCACTAAAGTTCCCCACTTCGCATGGCGAAGTGGCTATCCGCGGGAGTCAGCGGGTTTCAAAGGAGTGTATGTACGTGGCACTCAAAAAGACTGCTAAAGTTTCTCCCAAACAGCAGCTTCAGGTAGCATCATCGGTTCTGGAACCTCGGGAATGTACCTCGTTGGGGGATGCCACCGCTCAAGTACCGCTTGATCCGTCCAAGCCGGAACAGACTGTAACCGTCGGAGCCGTGGATGTGCCATGGCTACACCAGGCTATAATTCAGACCTTGCGAGAATATTCCGATGTCTTCGCATGGTCTCCTCTGGATATGCCCGAGGTCTCTCCCGATATAATAACACACAAGCTGAACATCGATCCCAGCGTAAAGCCTAAACAGCAGAAGCAAAGGAAATTCGCTCCGGAGCGAAATGACGCAATTCGAATCGAGGTGCAACAACTCTTGGATGCGGACATCCTGTTCGAAGTATATTACCCCTCTACCGCATACCTCTGGGCTGAAAACCTTCCACAAGTCCTATGGGCTTATCGCACGACACCGCATACCTCTACCGGGGAGACTCCTTACAACCTTACTTATGGTTCCGAAGCCGTTATTCCTGCGGAAATCAGTATACCAAGCCCCCGCCTCCTCACATTGGTTCCAGAGGATAATGACGAGGCTCTCCGAGCGAATTTAGACGAGCTTGAAAATCGTCGTGACCAATCATTCATTCAACAGGCCAGGTGTAAACAACGTGCAGCCCAGTATCATAACCTCCGGGTCCGAGGCACTCAGTTCAATGTCGGGGACCTAGTTCTTCGGCTCAACTCGGCCAGCAAAGCTGCCCCCGAGGGGAAATTACATGCTTCTTGGGAAGGTCCCTACCGCGTCGTTGCCGCGCACGATTCCGGATCCTATCAGTTAGAGCATCTCAATGGGACCTCGATCCCCCGAAGCTGGCACGTTACCAACTTGAGGCGCTTCTATTTGTGAATGCCAAATCTCAAGTACCATCTTATCTTTAATTTCTTTTATAATTGTTATCTCTCTTTGTACTCATTAGTTTGCTCCGGCACTCATCGTTAAATAAAAATTCTTTGCTTATGCATCTTGCTGTGTTTTCCTTTACGTTACGGGGATGCCCTAACACAATCATATTATCGTTATTAGTCTCCGGACAATTAAATCTCTCCCTCGGTCCGTCCGAGGAGATTCGCATTTCGTCCCCGGACTTATATCACTATCTCGCCTGCTTAACCGGGGAAGTGTTTACTCCTGCCTGATCCGTCCGGGGAGACTTACTTTACTCCCGCCCTGATCCGTCCGGGGAGACTTACTTTACTCCTGCCTGATCCGTCCGGGGGGATGTACATTAGAGTTATTCGAATTATATTCCCGGACACCTAACTAAAACAGTTAATCACTTGTTGTTTTCCTTAACACATTTGTGCACATCAAAACGATTCTATTATCTTCTAAATGATACAACACCGAAAAGTCCTTTACATAAAACTTCAAAAAAAAAAAAAAAAAAAAAAAAATGATAAGTCATTATCTACGGCCCCCGAGCCAATATTCAGCGCCCCGGCGTTGCGGCCTGCTCCTCGATCTGCGCTGTGTCCTCCGGGATCTTGTAGATCCTCGACCTCGGGCTCCGGCTCTTTCTCCACCGCGAGCTTCCCGACGCCGAGGACTTGCTCTGGGCGTTTGCCTGGGGACTTCGTCTCTAGTCCGAGCTCGGCTACTTGGTTGTGGAGCGGACCTCGGGGTTTAGGCCCACTGCACTGGGTCCCACTCCTCCGGAGCCATCACTTCAATTTCTCTGGCCAGCTCCTCGACTACTTCTTCGGCAACCACAGCGGGCTCTTCTTCGATCGTGGTCACTGGAGCTGGCTCCCGAATAACAATGCCTTGGCTCTTTCCAGAGGGTTTCTTTTTATCCTTCCGGGGCGCTTTCGGGGTACCTTGTCTCCGGCTTGAACTCGCGATGAATTCCTCGGCAGAAGGCCTCCACCTGCCTCGGCCCTTTAGCCCTTCATACATGCTCAGAAGCAACTCTAGAACTTCTCGCTTTCTTACGAGCTCCGAGGCCTCCGCGGGGTTATTTGCTGTAAGCGCTGAGATTTCGCTCTGGATCTCTACGACCCGCTCCTCCACTTCCTCAAAGGTCAGAAGACCGAACTCCGACAGTATCCGATCATACTCCCTCTGATGAACAAGGACACGGCTCATTTCGGCAGCTGTAGACCGGTATTTCATCTCAAAATCTTTGGCTCTTTCTTCGGCTTCAACCACTTTCCTCTCTGCCGAGGCCACCTGCTTTTCTAGCTTCGGCACTACGTGCATTTGCAGGTTGTTCTTTTCTTCGCGGAACCACTCAAGTGATCGCATGAGTTTCTTTATTGTTTCGTGTAGTTCCGCGGTATTCTAAACAGAAAGAAGATTCAACCAGGTCGATCAATTTCAAGTATGTAAAGAGTTGGAGTTCAGTTCGAAAACAAACATAAATTGATCATGCAAGCACAGGGTAGACGAAGTATCTGAGAAACAAGCAATTATATTCAACAAAATGAAAATACAATGTCCCGGACTCAGTACAATGATCCGCATACATCCCTATTATCTACAACTTTAAATTTGCGGGGATCGACTGACCTCCCGCTCAATTGCCTCCGTATCTCCGGGCAACACCTCTCGCCGGCCCTCTGACACTTCGGCTTCTCCCTCCTCATTTGCAGCGACAGCTTCGACCGCAGCTGTGGCTTCGACCTCCATCCGTGGAGGGGGATCTCTGCTTCGGGGTGCGGAGACCAGCTCACCTCGGCGGAACGCCATGAACTCTTGGTCCTGGTCCACCTCACAGTTGGCGACCTCCGCGGCCGTCAGCAGCTGTTTCTTCTCCCCGAGAGCCTTCACCAGGGGCCACTCCGGCAGATTCGCTAGAGCTGCGTAGTAGGCCTTTTCCACTCCGGCCACTGCCTCAAAGTCATACCCGAATTCTGGACGATATACATCCACATTCGGGTAGACCTCCTTCACCTGCTCCAGCAGCGCGGATCGTGTGGCCTGGTCCCCTATTGCCACGAACTCTGTCTGGAAGTCGAGGAACGTGCTGGTTTGGAATAATTTATCGGCGAATGCCTTCAGCATCGCTCCTTGTCCCTCGACCACGGCAGCTTCCCGAGCCTCCATCTCTGCCCGCAGCCGTAGTACCTCACCTCGGAGGACATTGCTCTCCGCCTCCACCCCGCGCAGACGCGCCGCTTCATTTTCGACCAGGGCAGCCCTCTTTCGCGCCTCAGTTAGGTCGTGGGTCAACCGGTCATTGCGCGCCCGAAGCTCCCTTGCCACTTCGGCCAGTTCCTCCTTCCCTTCCTTCTCGCTCTTACGGCCGAGGTCCAGGATACCTCGCGTCAAGCGCAGAATTTCTTCAGCGTCCGCGCCTTCCAACCCCAGCAGACCCGGGGCCACTTGTTCTACCTGGACAATTACACGAAAAATGATATCAAACTCAGCCTCCATAACACACACTTCGTGCACGTAAAAATTATGAGCAGCGTTTCCAGTTTACCTCCGTGCTCTCCCCTACCCGGGGTCTTTTGGATGGTGCTAGCGGAGTCCCAGTAGGCTCCGGCCTCTTCTTCGTTCCGGGAATTGACCCCGCCGGCATAACCCGTTCTTCCGACCCCGCCGACGGTCGTGGACTGGGCACTGTCTTCCCCCGGGGAGACGCCTCAGTGGCCTTCCCCTTATTTTTTGCTGCGGCAACAGCCGCGGGGCTTCCGGCAGGCTCCTTTCCGAAGCGTCCCACTGCACACAGAAGGTAAAGTTAGTTATATACACAGTCAACAGCTGTAAAAAGCAAGATAGAAGGACTCCTACCCTCTTCGGCGCCCGCATTGCCCGAATAATACGGGCTCAGTCCTGCCTCCTCCAGTTCTTCCTCGGTGCAGAGGGTTTTGAAAGTCCCCACTGACCGGAATACATGTAAGACTTCGGGCTCCGGGTCCTCCACCGGAGCGGTATCCAGTACTTCATCCCTCCTCCACTTCGGGAGGGCCACTTTGTTTTTTATAAATATAAACCTCTCCTTCCACCCCTCTACCTTACTTGGGTTTTGAACCTTGAACCCACCTCGGGCTCGGGGACTGAAGGAGTACCACCCCTTGGACTTCCCGAAGTATTTTAGTTGGTAAAAAAACCTAAAAAGCTCTACGGTCGGTTCTAATCCGGCGTTTTTACACACCACGGTGAATCCCACTACCTGCCTCACCGCGTTCGGCGCTAGTTGGCTCAGGGCAATACCGTAGTATCGCAGCAACCGGATCACAATGTCCCACAGGGGCAGTCTCAGGCCTATTCTAAGGGGATCTATGTACACACTAATAAACCCCTGCGGTGGGCAGCAGGCCCTATCCTCGGGGTTCGGTATTATATACTCTAGGTTGAAAGGAAAGAAAAATAAAGGAATTTCTGTCTCAATTTGCTCTCGCGTCATCCGTAACGCTACAGAGGCTACCTCCAAACCCTCCTCCGCGCATGGATAGAAGGCAACCATCATAACGTTGCTTTCCAGCCCATCGGCCCTGTCTACGGTCCTAATCTCATTCCTCTCCGGAATGAGGTATCGAAGGGGGGGGATATCTAACGGAGCATCCGTAGTCCCTATTTCTTGAATAGAGGCAGAAGATGAGGCAGAAGGTGAAGAGGAAGACATACTTACTTGGGTTGAATTTGAGTGGGTTGAATTTGAGAAGTTTTGATTTGAGATGAATCACAGGCACCGAATCCCCTATTTTTCCCGCTTTCTAAACTGGTAAATCGCAATGAAGAAGATGAAGAGTTACTGTGCAGTTATTCCAAATATATACGCAAAAAAAACAACGGCTCTGATACAGCCTATTCAAATTCAATGAGGGAGATTTAACCGTGCTCTTCACGCGCTTTACAGTTCCCAAGGCGCGTGGGGAACAGGTTCCTTGGAAATCGCAGAGCGTGTCACTTCACATCCCTCTCTCTCATGATGGCGCCGCCAGTCACATCAACCTCACCCTTCGTCAGGAAGACTCAAACTACACTCCGGTGATTCAATTACCTCGGTCATACCACCACACTCCGGTGCTTCCTTCATTTTGGCCAGAATACTACACTCCGGTGTACCCTCCACCTCGGCCAGGTTGTTATATACTTCCAACGCGTGTCTTGCTTCTGGGAAATTCGGTATTTCGCTATATGTCTTGTGCACTTCGGCCTAGTTCGACTCCGCGTCCGCAGACTGCTCCGCGGAGTCCCCGGGGACGCGGATAGACTTAGTCATCCATAAACACTTCGGCGCGCCCGCGACCACGGTCCTTCTTGCTTACGGTTCCACCCCGGTGACAACCGAAGCTCCTTCCTCGCTTCGGCTGGGGGGGGGGGCATCTGATAGGGATAACCCGATCACTTCGGGTCGGGTTAATACCTAAGCCCACTGACCGGCCAAGCACGCGTAGGCCCAGCAGGCCCAGGAACACACGTCGGCCCAACAGATGGTTTGTTCCGCGAATCAAGGCTCAGGATTCGTTCCCAACCGCCATGCAGTGGGAAATAGGCGTGAGAATAGGGAGTTTGTTAGGGTTCAGTTAGGGTTTAGGAAAGCTGAGTATAAATATGAGAAAAAAACTCTGAATTAGGGTTCGCATTCTGTATTCTGAATTATTGCTTGTAAGCTCAAAGTTTTAGTGAAAGAAACACCTCGGCAAGAGTGATTTTCTGCCCGTGGACGTAGATCTCCGGATCGAACCACGTATATCTTGTGTGTTTTTATATTTCTTGCACTGATTTAGGCTGAATCGATTGGATACCGGATTGTGCCTTATCAATACTCATTATAGAACGATTTTTATTTTAATATGAATTATAATTATGATGTGGATATTTTAATATGAATTTTTTAATATATAATAATATGTAATCTTTAATTGGAGATATCTGATAACAGAATATCCAGATAATTACAAATCTTTCAGATATGATTTTTGATTTTCTATACTCCCTATGAAAACGGCAAAAGTCATTCTATACTCCCTATGAAAACGGCAAAAGTCATTCCAAATCTTTCAAATATGATTTTTAATTTTCTATACTCCCTGTAAAAAGGGCAAAAGGATGGTCGCTTGAGGGCAAAAGGATGATCGCTTGCTCGATCTCAAGAAATTTTAAATTGTAAAAATCAATGTATCAAACTATATATAGATTATTGTATATCAATAATGATATGGAACCACCGGTGGATTTTTTTATAGAGCCCACTTATAATGTGTTCGGTCGGCTAACACACTCCACCAAAAAACACGCTAAATATATTTTTTATTTCTTTCTTGCCTCTTATTCCACGAAATCGGTTTTTTTAGTATTTTTCAACTGTACAATATTTTTTTTTCCCAAAATTATTTTATCCGTTTTATTTCTTCTCTCAAAAATAATTTCATTTGTTTTTTTCTGCTCTCACCTCTCTTCCAAAATTTTAATATTACATTATAATAAATTTTGAAATAGATCATACTGATTAATAATAATAAACGAACAACGAAGATATACAATCCAAAATTGTAATACAATTTTATAAGATTGAGAAAATAATATATTTTCTTAATGACTATTCTTATATAAAGTATTTTATTAGTTTAGTTCATTAATTTTCTAAATCAAAATCCAACTTTATTTATATTAATGAGTTCATCTTATGGATATAGGAGATTATTCGATAAAAAAATTGAAAGATTTGAGGTCATCTATGTCTTTAAAAATTCTAAATCCAAATCCAACTCTATTTATATGAATGAGCTCATGATATGGACTATGAAGATTCAATTCATCCTAAAATAAAATTGTATTTTCTATGTCTTTCTTAAAATTTATTTCCAATAGAGGATATTTTGTAGGTAAACTAATAAAATATTTTATATAAGAATAATCCTTAAAAAAATTTATTTTTGTTTCTAATAGAAGATGTTTTGTGCGTAAACTAATAAAATATTTTATATAAGAATAATTCTTTAGATTATTTGTTTCTCAATTCTATTAACTGATATCGGATTCTGGATAATGTATGTTCGCTTTATTTATTATTATCAATCAGTGTAATCTATCAAAATTTATCATAATTTAATATGAATGTTTTGATAGAGACAAGATTAAAAAAAAAAATCTAGAATAAGATACGAGTAACAAAAATTCGTGAAAAAATTAAAATGTGTTTTTATTAGTAGAAATTACTGATTTTCCGGAGTAAGAGGTAAGGAATGAATAACACTGCAAAAGAACACAAAAGTTTTATTTGTAAAAAATTTTAACCATTTCTTTTTTTGTTTATATTATCAAATAAAAAGACGTTTTCAATAAAAAGCATCGCACGGGAGCATTTACTAGTTACAATGAAAATGATAACTCTATATATATCAAGGATGATTTCCTTTTCTAAGGAGCATTTGTCGCCTAAATAACCAATTATTTTCTAATATGCGTTGATTTTGTTTTATTTAGAATAAAACCGAATTTATAATTCAATTATAACACAATACCAAATCTGTCTGGATTATATAGCTTTTTTTTTAAAAAAAAATCTCCATGAAAAGTTGCATGCATATAGTTGTCTAAGGTCGAATACATGAGAATAATTAAAGTAGTGGACTTACAAGAACCTTATCCAGGTAATGCATACCACTGTTTCAGAATCTGATCAGATCGGCCGGTTCAACTGGTTGAACCGTGAATTTATACTCGAATCGACTCGGAGTACCTCATAGAATCGTTTTTATGGTTCAACCGATAAAAATAGGACAAAACCAAAAAAACCGGGGAACCGGAAAAAAAAAAAACAATTTTTTTAGTTTTTTTTTTTTTCTTTTGTGCTTATTTCACTTATAGATTTATTTACTTTTGTTTATGGGTTTATCGAATTTTAACAAGTTACTCATTGTTTACCATATTTTTCATGTTTGAAAAGATATTTTTAAGTTAAAAGAAATTTAGGGACTATAATTATTAAATTGTATTATAGGCATTCATATTCTTAAGTAGTATATTAAGTTATTATTATCTTTATTTGACATTTAAAGTTTAATTGATATTTAAGTATTTATATATTGTGGATGATAATGTGTATAATTACATCGGAAACATTAATAAATGATGATTATAAATTTTTTTGGTTAAACCGTCGATCCAACCAATTCAATCAATTGAACCGCCAATCGATGGTGAGATCGCTTGGTTGTTGGCTCGGGTATAACACCACTGCTGCATACATAAGCATTCATATTCATTTTATTCCTTAATAAAAGTAATGTACCCTAACTAATGAATCTGAAAACTTGATAAATTCAACGGTTAATTTTTTTCCAATTAATAAGAAAGTCGGGAATTTGATGAAGCTCAAAGTCAGTAACATTCATTTGCACTGTGGTATTTTTTCTTTAATCATACTAGTATACTCGTGCGATGCACAATTTATAATATAATAATGAGTATATAATAAGAATTATAAATTAAAGTTACATACATTACTATTGTTAAAATAATAATAATAATAATAATAATAATAATAATAATAATAATAATAATAATAATAATAATAATAATAATAAGTATGTAAATTATTTAAATAAACAATATATTATAAGAAAGTGAACATAATAATATTTAAGAAATAAATGCAAACAATATAAACATAAATACTAATTATAAAATTTAATAATATAAATAATATATTATAAGAAAAAAATTCAATATATTTAAATATTTAGAAAATATTTCTTATTATATATATATTTTTTAGAAATAAAAAATAATATTTGTAAAATGAAATCTCTGTTAAATAAAAGTAAATTACCAAAAAACAACAATTATATCCTAAATAATATTAGTACAATTATTTTTCCAAACATTAAGAAATAATATATCATTATTTACTATTTTAAAAACATAGTATATCATGTAATATTTTAAAATAAACACAATATTAGAGAGCCATACGAAATAAGAAATTTAATATTTTTAAACTCAAGAAAATACTCGATGCAATAAACATAAATAAATTATATATACATATATATATATATATATATATATTGTGAACGTAGAATTATTTTATGTTGATAAAATTACAGTGACAAAATTTTCCTTATTTACGAATATGTTTAATACCGATTAATACCCAACATATAAGAATATTTTGCGAATAGTATCCGCGTAATTCTCGCAAAATGTAAAATTGTGTTTGTTCTTTTTAATTTATTCTTATGTATATATTTTTGTAATATTTAATTTCGTAGTAATATATAGTAGAAATTCGTGAAATAGGGATAGTTATTAAAATAATGAATTTGTCTAGTAAAATAAATTTTAATTATATTTTAAAGCGTCTGTTTGAAATAAGCGACAATTACGGCTTAAAATATTATTTTTTAAAGAACGAATATAATTCGTAAGAAATATAGATTGTTGATCTAATAAGAATCTAATCCGAGACATTCTAATAAACAACAACACTTATTTAAAATTATAATATGAGATTGTTTCATTAAATTAACATAACAAATAGTATAAAATCGTAATATTCAAATACCATTTAAATTAGGGGTTTAAAAAAATTTCAGCCTAAACTATGATCGAAATATTAATTTGGTTTCTAAACTTTTTTCACTATCACTTCAGTTCATGAACAACACGAAATTGTTATTTACAATTTGCCGGTGACTTTCCTGCCAAAAGTGTATCATGTACCCATCATATGATACAAAAAATATTTTTCAATGATACTTCAGTGTCTGAACTACACGAAACCGACACTTTGCAACCCACCGATTTACATGGTTTACAAATAATTTTTAGAACTGCGGAACCTTGTGAATTTTTTTTGGATAAGTGAGGGACCTTAACAAATATTTGTGGATAGTTGAAGGATTAAAAGATGCATTTTGCCTCAAAATAATTATTGGGTGGAAAATTAAAAAAGAAAAAGACAGAGAACGAAGAAAAATAAAATTTGATAGCTCCAATTAATTATACATTAAGATTTGACATATCAATGAAAGATTAATAACTTTTAATATATATATATATATATATATATATATATATTAATTTTAACAAATTTATATTAATTAAATTTATGATTTAAAAAAAAAATTATTTATCTAACAAATATTTAGGAAAGTTAATATCTCGAATCCAACTCAGAAATCAACCAACAAAAATTTTACGTTTTTCGATCAATTTTTTATTAATATAAATAATTGTTATATTTGTAGTAATAGAGTCGTCACATATATAAGGAACATATTCATTATTTCTCTTGATTATTATGCTTGGTGTTAATTTATATCTACGGCGGAAATCAATGAGTTATTTATGGCTATCAATATATAAGTCAAAACTTCACTTAAATACATATTTTACTCTAATTTAATCCACGATCTATTTTTAGATGATTTTTGAGCGGGAAATTTTTAACATTTCTATTTATAGACGAATGTACTTTTATATTAAGTAGGATATGCCCAAAAATTGTAGGTGTCATTATATATCAAATTAAGTATTTGAGCAGACATAGATATACACTAGTATAGACCCACGAAAAATTTCCACGGGTCTCTTAAAATCTTTTTTTAAAATTTTTAAATGCATAAACACATTTTTTGTGTTGTTTTTAATTATATTATAAAAAATATTGAGAGGTTATAGTTATATAATAAAGGAAATGAAAGAGGCTTAAAAAATGAAGAGGATTTTATATATGATGGTTTTCAGCATAAAATTAGGGATGCAAATTAATTGATATTTTAATAATTTATAAAAATTACATAATTAATATGATAGTTACTCAAATATTCCAAAACAAAATCAACTAAAATGGAAAAAGCAAAAAAAAAGAGAGAGAGATAGAAAGGGGATTTCATATAGGAGAATTTCTCAACACATGTTTAGGTATTCAAATTAATGGGTAATTCTTCTGTGCAATCGTTGCACCTATGCAACTTAGGGTATTTTTTTTATTTTAAGTGTTGTACTGGGACATATTATTGTTTTTTAATAATTTGAATCCACCCCATTATTATTTTTTAATCATTTGAATCGAGGACCTCTGAAAAAGAGGATGTCCCGACGGAGGTGGACATGCCTGTTGGGGTCGACGGCAAGAAGGCTGTTGGAGGAGGCCTTGCTCTCATTCGACATGGTACGTCTATGTGAAGGGGTGAAGACGGATTGGTGTAAAACCGCAATATGTTGCGCAGAAGCAAATAGAAAAAATTGTCTGAAAAACTTGGCTAATGGAGGATTATTTTCGAAACAGACGGAGATAGAGTGTTGAACTTACTTTTCATAAAGGTTTTTGGGACTTGTAATAACTTATTGGGAAGAGGAGAGAATAATTTGACATTTCAGCCCTTTTTCCTTTTTTAAATTATTTGAATTAAATGAACGTTCATATCGAAATGGAATAAATCCAACAGTGAAAAAATGAGGATTGCATGGATGCAACGATTGCGCAGAAATTGAACTCCAAATTAATTGATATTCTAATAATTTAAAATTAATTTTGTTATCAAAATACTATAAACTTAGAAAAATTGAGAGATTGTCACGTGTCCAAGTAGTTTGTTGTCTAGTATATAAAATATTAAGCATCTAGTAGATATAAAAAATCTTAACAGAGTCTCACTTATCTAAAAAATTCTTATATGGAATATCTTTACCTATACAATATTTTAGTAAGTTGGATATCAAACAAAAACCTATACTCAGACGATACAAAAAGTAAACTCACAATCCAATCAAAATACTATAGCCCAAGGATGCATAAAATACTATATTAAAATACATTATATTGAATTTCAACTGAAGTAAAAGGAAAGAAAATATATACTTTTATATAAAATGAATTGTAATGAATTTCAAACGAAGTAAAATTAAAAAATATTGACTGACAAACTTATTCAGAGAATAAACTGAGGAACATGTTGATGTAGAACTATACAATGCAATTTAAATAGTGGATGTTCACAGTGGTAAATCCCTTAAATATCAAGTAGGCAATATTTAAAAATCAATGATTTAAATTTAGAAAAAAAAAGGTCTTTCATCACACCTGTACAACTAGAGAGTTAAGTATCTAACAGATATAAAAAATCTTGTCAAGAGTTCCACTTTTTTAAAAAGTTGTTGTATAAAATGTACTCTATATTGTGTCAATATAATAGGCTCTTGAATACAAAGTATATTAATTTTTACATAATAATATAAAATAAATTATAAATATACTATTAGGAATGCCTTTACACATCGTGTCCATTTAATAGACTAAATATATGTTTTACATAATAATATAAAATAAATAAATTATAGATAAAGGAAAAAAAAATATTGTGATAAAATAAAGAAGGTCTCCATATACTATGTTCATATAATAGGACTACTCAGTATTATATTCGTTATATTATCGTCTTATTTATAACAACAAAAACGTACAAATTAAGAAACATCACCTTTTTCCCGCCTATGAAACAACCCCAATTTTAGTAAAACGTTTTCCCTTCATTTTTGTAAAGTAATCAACACAAAAACGTTGTTCAGTGCCAATTACATTTTCCATTCAGGTCAAATGATTTGCCCACTCAATTATTCCTGCTAATTGACCGACCAATCACTAATTTGTGATAGTGAATTTTTATAAAATCAATACCATACCATCATTACTTCTTAAAATAATATCAATACCATAATCCATCACTCATAATTGATAATATAACATCCTGCCGATTTTAGAAAATTAATCAACTGACGCAATTTACCATACCATAATCCATTTCATAAGCAATTAAAAAGTATTCTTAAATACATATGATGCATCATTCATCCATACTTCATATAATACTAACAACCATACCGAGTATATTACATTATAATATTGTACATTGTAGATGGTGATTTTGCTTCACTAATAATTCAACCTCAATAATCTTACGATATAATAAAATAGAACCCCCTATAAATAGTAATTTCAGTATTTTCCTATCCATGTACACTTACTTAATGTAGAAATAACAATTTTACGGTAAGATTATAAAATTTTTTATGGAGATTATACTACAATTACAACCCGAAATCCGCCGAAATTTGTGGTTAGTAGAATCTTACCATAAAATTTTGTATTCCAATTAGCAAAAGATTTTGTATTCCAAATATTGATATATTCAATTAATTAGCCAAAATCTGTGATTAGTATAATCTTATTATAAATTACGTCGATATATGCTAGGAGAATATTTTCTAAATATCAACAGATTAGCCAGAAAATTTGTACTGCAAAAATTATCAACATATTAGCTGAAATTTGAGGTTATTTATGAAAATTAATTTTTTCTAGCAAAAGTTTTCTATACCAATTTTTTAGTGTAATATTTTATTTGGTTAAGTTTTGATATATATTGATATTTGAAATATTTTTTACAAAATGAAAATGTGAAGTTATTCTAAAAAAATAATTTGAGTAATGCTCAATAAATTCTGAAAGGTTGGCTGCTGCATATTCCATTGAAAGTGGGGAAGCACTAGCATGTCGGGAAGGGATGACCATGGCGTTAGAAGTAGGCATACAAAAGCTATCAGTGGAAGGTGATTGTAAGAGCTTATTTCAGTGAATTCTGTTGAAGAAAAGGGATCTGTCTGAAGTTGGTTGCATAGTATAGGATATATTAGATATGGTGCCACGTTTCTTTTGATTATGTAGGTAGAGATGCAAACTATCTTGTGCACTCTTTAGCGTAATTTACTTTTACGTTTTCTTTTCCTCGTTTTTCCTTGGGTCCTGTCCCTGGGGCATTATCGTTTATTGTAGGCAATGAGGCTGTTGCCCTATCATAATGAGATTGATGTTTCAACCCTAAAAAAAAAAAAAAAAAAAAAGATTAGAACGAACATTATGCAAGACATTAGGTTCTTTTATAAATAAAAAAGAAAAAGAAGACAAAGAGAAATAGAATGTGAAGACCACAAGCCGGTCCCTCACAAAGCAGATAAGCCAAATAACAATCATATTTATGCCACAGCTCGACAGGTATAGGAGTAAATGACCTAGAAAGTAAAACTCGGTTACAAACAAAATAATGCAAGACAATCCAACACCGAGCAATAATAATATAAAGCGAAATAGATTGACGAGGTAGCACTGCCATCAAGCATACATCAGAAATGGAGCACCTTGCCCTATGTCATGAAATCCAAGCCTGGGGGAAAACCAACGTTTCTCACGTTGGCGTGAGTCCAAAAATCCCGGGAAATATATCGATGTATAAGTTCAGAACTTTCAAATCTGTGAAGCCATGAAGACCACAAGTCAATATCCCAGAGTAGCCAAAAATAAAACCATTCAAGCCAAATGGGATTGCCATCGACGAGAATAGGTTGATGGGATTGCCATCGGACGAAACTGTCGTTATATGAGACATGGGATTGCCATTGTAAAAAACTGACGAAGCAACAATGCAAAAGCAACAAGTAAAAGGTGTATCAAACAAATCAATTTTGCCAACATCATCAAAAATCAACATTTAAAACTGAAATGGAACCCGACTGATGTAACAACGATATCGGCTGAAAATGGCCCACGTTCCAAGATCCAATATTGTCTCAGGGGAGATGTTAATATAGAATCAATTTAACAAAACCCCCAAATGAAGATGTATCAGAAATCAACGCCACTAATAGTTGAGGATGGGAAGCATGTGCCCTTCGACCATTTGGAAGTAGGTCACGTTTTCTAGAATATTGACCAATTGTAGCAACCATATTTAATTTAATAGTTCAAAAGGCTCACTGACTGGGTTGAAGATTCAAACTTGGCGAATTGCTGCTCACCTCAGACCCTGAAGACGGAGCCATTAATGTTGACCCCGAACCGATTCGGTCGCCAATGGTCCGGTTCAAACGAGATAATGAACCGGCTCGGGTTAGGGAATATGAAACCCTAATTATGCGCCACCAGATCGAACTCGGCACCACCAAATCTGACTCACTGAGTTGGATTTCATCTAAGCAGAAGTGGTGGACTTAGTGGAGCACCACCAGATCGTGACCTCCAAGCTGCTCTCACAATCGAAGAAGATCGCGACTGTGGAGTCAGAACTCCGAGGAACAAAGATGCGATCTTGAATTGGGTCATTAAAGAACATGCATGCCCAGAAATGGCTCTGAATTGCGAAAGATGGAACGCGACCTGAAATAATTAGACCGTCAAAGGGTCGCAAAATGCGACCTTGAATCACTCACAGACCTCTGCCATACATCAGGATGCATCGCTGCCATTGTGAAAGAGGAGAGAAGGGTTTGGCCTAGTGGACCTCCGACGAGGTACGACGGAGAATAACAGGGATCCCGAAACCGATCTACTACAAGCCCCAACGATGACCAAATATCAGAGACGAAAAGTTCTCGAAAAAATATGACATACGAAACTAAAGAACTGGACTAAAAGCTAGAAACCAAAGCAACGTAATAGAAAAACATGAGTAAGAGAAGCAATAAATAAACAAAGGTTGGCCAACGGCTGTGGGAGAGGAGACTTAGTTGTTGCTTATTCGAGAGAGACAATTCCTAAAGAGAGAATTTGTTTATGTGAATAAACATATATTGAGAACGAACTTTATGCAAGGATAACAAAGATCTTCACACCTTAAACCAGTGAATATGATTATCTTATAACTTATTTATATTTATGTATCTTTAATTTTTTAAGCTCTTTCCTTTTAAATATATAAATTTACATCTTTTATTATGTTACAATATAATTATATAAATATATCATTTATATTATATATTCGTGATACATTAACAATTCGTGCATCGCACGATGGGAGAATTCTAGTATTATAGGAAACAATACTATATACGTTATTTATAGAAATACTTATACACTTTTTTTATAAAAAAAAAATATTACGTTTCAAAAATAATGTGAACGAAAAAAACTATCATATGAATTTTTAATAATCCTATTGATATATCAGAATTTATTCCATTATGAGGTTTTTTGAAAAAATTTATAGATTATTGGAATGCTTATATATCAGAATTTGAAAGCACATACTTTTGATTTTTAATAACAATACCGAGTACTGTAATTATAATTATCCGTAATTATTTAATGAACTTATCCAGGGAAAATAAAATAAAAAATCAAAATTTTGAATATTGAAATATTTTAAATTTTCAAATCACAACTATGCATAACATAGAAATATGGGTCATTAGTTGCTATAGTTATATCAACCTTATACAGAGGAAATAAACAAAAAGAACTCTTAAATATTGAAATATTATAATATATTTTATATTTCGAAAACTCTAATGAAATGACACTTGGCAAGATGGCTACTAAAATGATACTTCGCAAAGTTGTTTCTCTTTTAGTATATAAGGGATGTAACATACATATATATATAATTAATAGAAACTATAAGATTATTTAGAAACTTTTGTAACTACCACACAAATAAATAAAAATAATGAATGTCATAAATAGGTAAGAATAATATTCAATATATATGCCACATGGCAGACGCGGGAGAGTGGTATTTGTTAATCAAGTTGTCATTTTCATACTTTGTTAAGAAATTTATATATATAATATAATAATAATTATTATTATTTTGGCATAATAATAATAATAATAATAATAATAATAATAATAATAATAATAATAATAATAATAATCTATATATATATATATATATATATAAACAAAATGAGTTGTTACCACAATTGGAAAAAGTATTGTTTTCTCGCCCATTTGCAAATACCAATTGAGGAAAGACTTCTACGAATCATTAATACTAACTGAGACACTAACTAATCCCCAAAAATAGGAGAAGTTTATGGGAATCTGTTCAAATTTATCAACTTATTTTGGAATGATATAATAACAGTTTAGATATTTGCTTTATTTCGATTTTTTCTGTGTCTGCAAATAAAGATTATGTTTATCAATCTGACGGTATTGATCTTATAAGAAAATCTGATTTAGATATCAAAATTTACCCCTAAAATTTTCTATTTAAATAGTAGAATAAGCAGGCAAGTCTCTCACTCATTCAACAATCAGCCGGTTGCCACTTATCCATCGTCCTTCTCTCACTGTGAGTTCAACTATGTTTCCTAAATCGATATATATATATATATATATATATATAAACAAAATGGATTTATACCACAATTGGAAAGAATTTGTTTTCCCGCCCATTTGTCATTACTATTTCGGGAAAGAAAACATGTAAAAATATGAAATCGTTCGGATTTCGAGATCCCCTAAATTAGCCGACAAGATCTCTTTTATTTGGTAATCTGTTACAACTTTATAAATTAGCTAGAGAATAAAATCAATTTTCCCCTATAAAATATATGGTTGAGATTTTCACTCTTTGTTGATGTCGAAATAGTATCAATTTTAAATAAAGTGAATTAATTTACTCAATCAGATCAAAACAAACTTTCAGGATAAGTATGCGTATAAACATTTTACGCAATTATAGGGAACTTCACAACAATTCTAAATTCTAAACACTATATTTCTTTAGTATAAATAGAGGTGTACACAACATTGAGATCCACAAATTGCATCCTGCAGAAACTCACGCTCATTGAATCACAGTTGTAAGTTCATATTAGTGTAAATGTTTAACTCATTTCATGAAATTTATGTATTTGTGGTCTAAAATAGTCCATATTCACCCCTGCTGGAATGATGTTTTTGTATCTATCTCTTATGTTTGTTCACTAAAAAGAAAAATAAAAACGATTCAGCACATGTGATACATCATGTTCTCCCCCCCCCCAGTTTTTTTATGTAGTTACATATCAAATGTTTATGAAAAATAGCATGCGCTTTTGCAAAATGATGAGATCAGCTTTTTGGTTCTCACTGCGCTGCAGGCAAAGAATAATGTGATTAGCATATATACGGTTTAGTCCCTGATGAATTGTTACCTGATATTTTGAAATCAGATCTGAATATGATGTCCCTTTTGTCTGTACCTGAAATTTGACTGAATATTATAATGACATTATCAGAATCATTTAGTTATTTGTTTATTATAAAACTGTACAGATAATCTTTTTTTTTTAATAGTTGAGGAACATTTTACCATTAACAGTTCGTTTGTTTGCATAACTGATTTTATCCTGTTGCACATTGCGTTGCACATGTGTAACGACTGAGATATAGAGATTTAAAATACTGATTAGTTTTTCATCAGTCTGTTAAGATAAAACAAAGTTGCTGTAATTGACATATCACTAAATGATTGAATAAATCTATTTACCTGAAACATGATTTTGAAAATGATTTGTTTAGGAGATGGCTCCAATCTTTCAACAATAAATGAGGTCAACACTACAAGATCCTACTGGGTTCTCAAACTAAGATTGGTCTGAGCGTATAATATACCTATGTTTAGAAATCCAGAAATTTTAAAGCTTTGAATGTGTTTTTCGTGATTTTGAGGTACATTTCGCAATATCTAATCTTTTTACGTTTTTTCAATTTACTGTTCTATTTTCTATTTTCCACTTATATGTTAATTGATGATATATCAACACTTTTCAAGAGCATTCAACTGGAAATTTCATCTTCTATGTCAACCATGACAATTTGTCTTAAATATTAAACTCTCCAAAACATAGATTTATGTCATTCAAATTGAAACCCCTAAATTCAAAACATTGTATGTCAATTTCTTTCTAGATGTCTAATTTACTGTTGTTCCTCTAAAAGTTTTACATCAGTTTCTCATATAATAATTTTAATATTTTTTCTCCTTCCGCTTTTATCTATGTATGTTTTACTAATATTAGCAAAATCACCTAACAATATATAGTTTTGAACATGTTACCTTAAACTATTTTTCAGAGTTCAACTATCCGAGGTTTGGGTCAAGCTCCTTAAATGGAAAAAATTTGTGCTAAGCTTCGTGAAGGAAACCTGTACATAATCGGCAATTTTATGGTTTCAAAAGACGAACTACGTTACAAGACAAACAACTCATACGCACAAGTTTTCATCCTATGGGAAGACTATAATAAGGCAGATTTGTGATCAAATCTTTTCCTAATAATAGGTGTATCATTAAGTCGTTTGATCAGATTGCTAAGCTTAAGGAAGCAGATGAGAACCTACTTTTCAGTAAAATCATTGTTTTACCTACATTTTTAACATTTTTGTTTTAATTTTGTTTAACATCTTTAATCTGACAATTCTTTTATGCAATTAATCAATTTGTAGTCATAAGGTATAGATAAACTTATCTGTTAATTTTGAGCCTGAATATCTTGAATCTGGATTTTGTTTCTATTTAACCGCGTTGTAATTATTTCCGGCATCATACAATGCCCAAGATATTAGGGGTGTGATGCACTTAGTTTACATGAGACATTCATGAGTTATATCATAACAGTACAAGTTTGTTCACTCATTTTTTAAAGTAGTGTCTATTATATATGGGTATGTTTGGCTGGGGTTGGGCCAAGCCATTACTATGTTTGTTTAACAAGTTGGCCCAGCTGCCTCAAATCACCACAAATTTTAATACAACTTTAATCATTAAATCAATCATAATTAATAATTTTTTATATATATCATATCACATTTTACAATTAAAAATTATATCCGACACTACAACCATTACCCAACCACCCAAACAAACATCACTTTTTTACTTTCCTACTCCAGCTATTATCCCCAGTTAACAGTACTCCAGCCACCCCAACCAAACATGCCCTATGTTTGTGGTTATGTAAAGTAGTAAGTAAATGAGTGACATAGATTGAGTTATATAATGATGAAAATCGTACAACACCAGAAACAAACTTTAAATGGTATTGTTAATTGTTATTATTGTACAAAAAATCTATACAAACATAATAACATTATTTTTTAATCAGTTGAATAAAAATGTGTGTATTTCATTAGAATGTCAATCATAATTATATCACATAATGAACATCTACTCTAAATATTTATATTAGCAGCATAATCGAAACTCATCATAGTCAACATCACAATACATCATAAAAAATATTATCATCTACACACTTGAAAATATGTATCTGTGGAATACCTTTTTTGAGAAGTGGTTAAACTATAAAATAGTTACATTTGTGTCTAGAATTAGGAATTGTATATGGAGAAAACCCAACTCATCAAGACTTTTTGTTATTTCTTATAGATATGTAAAATCTATACTCTAAGGGCAATGTTTGGTTGGGGTTGGTCCAACCTCTCATCAGTTTGGCTAACCCAACCTCATGTTTCTTTGGGCTGGTTTGGCCAAGCCGGGGTATTAGGATTTAGTGGGGGGACATTGATAAAGCGCGATCCGTTCTATCACCGAAGTCTTTACGAAAGGTATTAAACAAGAGAATAACTAAGCAATGAGACACAAGGTTTACGTGGTTCGATCCGGAGATCTACGTCCACGGGAAGATAATGTCCCAACCGGGCTCCTTTTTCTTTCTCTATTGGTGTTTACAAGTGTGCTTTTCTCTTTCAAAAGTTCCAACCCCTATTCTATTTCTCATTCTACTATTTATATTATACAAATTACAGCCCTCAATAAATTCCTACAATTGAGGCCCCTAACTATATTCCTACAATCAAGGCCATGAAGCTCGCTTTCGTGATTTGGAGGAAATCGTGGGTCAGATCTTCTCCTTCTCTTGTGCTGCCGTTACAAACGGATTATCATACTTGGGCCAATTCTTGGGCTTCCAACTATAAACAATTTGGGCCGGCTTGTATCTTTAGGTAACTTGGGCTTTACTTACCAGATGCCCCCCCCCCCCCCCCCCCAAAAGAAGCCGAAACAGAAGGATTCGGTTTTGTAAAGTAGATAGAGTAAGCTAGGGGTGCCGGAGCCGAAAAAAGTAAGCCCAGAAGTTCCTCACACAATTTTGAGAGAGAGAATAAAACCCCAAAGTCATTCACCCGCGATTGGGAAGAAGTAAAACCCCCGAGGTCCTTCAACCGGGGTTGAGAAGAAAAAAAACGCCGAAGTCCTTCAACCGGGGTTGAGGAGAAGTAAAAACGCCGAAGTCCTTCAACCGGGGTTGAGGAGAAGTAAAAACGCCGAAGTCCTTCAACCGGGGTTGAGAAGCTTCCTCAACACGAGTGATGAGTACCACTGAGGCGCGTGGCAAACAGCTGTACACGGTATTCGAGTAAGCGCGTGTGAAACAACGTATATTGCTTTTTTCGAGGCACGTATGCAGCACGTGAAAATCAGGATCCTTGATTTTAAACCATCAAATCGTCACCGTTGTTGAGTGCATAAGAAAAGGAGGGAAATCAAAAAACCCTTCACCTTCTTCTTTTACAGTTATCTGAATCGTGTGTTAGAGAAATCAACTATTGAGCCACCTCGTGACGATAGAACATCTCTCAACAATCAACCAGAGAAAACAAGTAAGTATGTCTATCTCATCTTCATCTTCATCTAAGGTAGGAGAGGTAGTCCCAGAAGGAGTGCCTTGCAAAGCACCTCCCATACGAGTGATCTATCCCGTGAACAGTGAAAGCAGACAAATCCATCGCGGTGACCTTAGTGAAATCAGAGTAGAAGCAGTGAGTTTTCCCCGGTGTGAAGAGGAAATAGAGGGATTCGAGGTAGCAGGGGTAAGACCCACGGTAACTGAGACTCAGATTAGGCGATGGGTGCCAAATTTCTTCTTACCCTTTGACTTGGAATTCATTATTCCCGAAGGTAATGACAAAGCCTGTTGTCCTCCCCAAGGATTCATATCCGTGTATATAGATCAACTGGCCGTAGGATTGAGGTTTCCCCTATGGGAGTTTTTAATAAAATTATTGGATTATTATGGAATAGCGTTAGGACAATTAGGACCTAATGCTGTAAGGCAGGTGGTAGGTTTTTTAGTGGAGTGCAGTAAGGGGGGATTAGTGCCTAGTATTAGTTTATTTAGGCATTTCTTCCAACTGAAAACGATGGGGAGAAACAAAGGTTGGTATTACCTTAACCCCAGGCCAGGTAAAAGGTTTAAGGTTAAAAATCCGAGTAAAATTGAAGGATGGAGAGGGAAATTCATATATGTTAGGCAAAAAACCATATTACCCAAATGGCAAACGTTAGAGGTGGTAGATAGTGCTCCGGCAGGGGAACCCAAGGGTGTGAGTGTTCTGAAGAAAGTCGGTGTGTTGGAGTCCAGATTCCCGGAAGAAGTACTAGACGAAGCTGGGTTGAGTCCGTATTATTCCAGATGGGCTGGTGGGACTTCGGATTCCCAAGAGAGCAATACCCCCACCGGGACTGATTCTGACAGGACACCGAGCATATCTGAGGGGGAGAGAACAAAAACCAGGGCAGAAGTAGAGGGTAGGGCTTTTATTCCTTTACAAGTTGTAGAAGATAACCTTGTCAATTCCCTGAATGTTTATTTTTCATGTGTAGTGGGTAAGTTCAAGAGTGCCGCTAGGAAGAGTACCGAAGCCAGCTCAGGGGGCCGAGGTGATAGTTCGAAAACCCCGGAGCTACAAAGAACAACACCGGAAGGTAGCCGCGGAGCTGACCCTGAAGACAATATTCCCCTTTCCGGATTAACACCAAGTACCAAGAGAAGGATCACCTCTCCGACAACACCACCGCCTCCCAAAAAGGCACACATGACCCCGGCTCACGAGGTATCACCGTAAATAATGTTATTATTCTTTGCAGACACCCATCATAATAGTAAGTTAATGCAGGGGCAAGGAGTAGAGATATCTGCTGCCGAGGCCGAGCTTGAAAAACTATTGGAGACCATCCGCGGGCCAGTGGGGAGATTAGAGAAAGAATCTACCCAGGCTAGAGTAGCTGAACTAGAGGCCGAGGTTGCCAAATTACGGGCTGGCTTCGTGGAGGCTCAAAAAAGTGCTAAAGCAGCCCGAGACAGGGCAGTACTTGCCGAGAGAGAAGCGGCTAGACTTCGTGAACAGGCCGTTGAGGTTGCCATTATGAGAGGTGACCTGATTGCAACGCGGGAAGAGCTGAACAAGGCGATCGTGGGCCAGGGAGCTGTACTAGAAACGTTCGCCGAGAAACTGATGCAAACAGAGACGTTCCTGAAGTTTCTGAGCACGTTCGTGGCTGCAGGTGATACGGCCACCAAAAGCGAGCTGTGTGAAGCCGTACATGATAAATACCCGAAGGTCAATGTTTATGATGAGGACTTCGGGTATAACTACGATGCAGTCGGGAACGAAGATGGCGCATATTTTGAGGCGTTGACGAAAGCTCCGAAGTGGCCATTGATCGAGGCCTTAGCGAAGAAGAACACAATCCTCACTCCCGACATCATAAAACGGTGCAACGAAGACCAGGATAAGGACTTCTTGGGCTTCCGCAACGGTTTTTATGTACGGGAGCTAAGGAACCGAGCTCCCATTCCCCGCCAAGAGATTGTTAGACCCCCCGTTATGATCGAAGGCCCTAGCAAGGCAGCGGAGGGTACAAGTGATGTTGTGGAGGCCCCGGGAGGAAAAGAAGCCAACCCTACCCCCGGAGAGGTCAGTGACCTCCCAACTCATGAGCAGAATGTAGGATAGAGTATCTTGTAAAAAGAATTCCATTGTAGTTACTTGCTTTGTAATGATATACTTTGTATTTCCGGAGAAATGAAAAAAAATCTTCTTTTTTATAGATAACAAATGCTGTTACTTTCTTATCAAAGCAATGTATGTATATTAGTAAAGTCTAAAAACCCGAGGTGTCTCCCTTGCCAGGAAAATATTGAAAACCCGTACGAAGTAATAAAGCAACTTCAATCATCAATAGTTTGGCTACAGAAAGAGCGAGATATGTTGATGTTGCATGAAGTCCCCCGATTGTCAAGGAATTTATCCTTAATAGAGAAGAGATACGTCGAGGCGGAGAACTCATGGAAAGAATCTGCACAACAAATGAGGCAGTACAAAGCACAGTGTGTGTTAAAAGATCTTGAATTAGAACAACTCCGTATCAACCAGCAAGAGTGTGAGCATCTTCTTGTGGACGGCGGACAACTATCTATGAAAGATATTCAAGCCCAGAGAGCCGAAATCCGGGAAAATGTTCAACAACGGAGTGAGCGAGGTGATGCCAATGATCCCGAAGTCATAAGGAACCGACTGGTACTTGGATTTCTGGTAGAGCTGCAAAAGAAAGTCGAGGCTCGGAATGAAGCATTGAACATTGCTGAGCAGGAAGAACAAGAACACAGCCGCAAGAAAAAGCGTCGAGGCAAGAAAACAAAGTCCGATATCCAGGAGAATATAGTATTGGCTGATCAAGCTGTAAATGTTGGGAAGACTCACATCACGCCCGAAGTGATATCTAAAATACCCCAAGAACCGGAAGGAACTCACGTGATGGAGCCGGAGGCCAGTGGATCGACAGTTGTGGCATTGGCCAAGGAGATTGATGAGATGCCTGCCGGGGAGTGGGATGCCGTAGAATGGGCAAACACTCCGGGAAGAGAACGGAGAAAAAACCCTATGCCTCAGAAATCACTAAATCCTCCTCGTCAAAAAACCGGAGAAGGTATAAATAGAACCCCCGAGGTGATGGATCCATTGGCACCACTAGAGTGGGACCATGCAGAATGGACCAATATGTCAGGGCCAAGAACAAGAACCGAACACACTGCATATGACCGGGGTCCCCAAGAGATAAGTCATAGGTATGTGACCGGAGTCCATGGCCGAAGCGAAGCAGGACGTCGTCGGAACGCGCAAGAATCATCCCAGAGGACGGGATATGCTCGATCAGAAACAAGACGGCGCGGTTTCGCGTACTGGTTCGGAGAAGGCTCCGAAAAAAAGTAGATAATAGCATAGCTAATTTTCAGTCAAATTTAATGTAATGAAAGAGTAATTAGTTTGTTGTATTATATATGACTTGTGTATATACAAATTTTTTTTTTTTTTTTTTTGAAAAAGACACACTTAGATAAATTATGAAGTGGTGTAAAGAAAGTGAGTTTGAAGTCCGGAGACAAATCAATAGCGCCTTGTAGTCTCTGATCGAGTAAGATAGAATTTGAATAGGACCCTGAGGTGTAAGCATGTAACTTCAACCAATTTTGGGAATTGATTAATGAAGTCCGGAGACATGTGTGATATACGACGGATCGAAAATAAGTGTTCGGAAACATTAAGATAAAGATATCGGGGCGTCCCCACGGTATCACAAACAAGTAATAGTCAGACCAAAATAACATGATTAATCAAACAAACGTATCATAATAAGAACAAATTATGCAAGTGACAGGAAATCAAAATAAAACTAACAGTGTGTTAGAGGAAAAACTTTCGTAGGTTTGTAACATGCCAAGTCCGAGGTACCGGGGTACCATCAACACGTGCAAGCTGGTAACTCCCAAGGGGATGAGCAGTGACTACACGATATGGTCCTTCCCACGCTGCATGGAGTTTACCCTCAGGCTCGGCCTTGCTGGCGGAATTTCGCCGGAGCACAAGATCACCAACTTTAAACTGTGTATTCCGAACTCGAGCATTATAATACCTCGCTGTCTGCTGTTTATTTTTAGCTTGCCTGATAAAAGCTTGTTCTCGGCGATATTCTACTTCGTCAAGGTTGGTACGAAGAGCATCTTCGTTCTGTTCGGGATCGAAATTCAGCACTCTAGGGCTGGCTACACCGATTTCTGCTGGGATGACAGCTTCGGAACCGTAAATTAGGCTAAAAGGAGTTTCTCCAGTAGCAGAGTGTGGTGTAGTTCGATAAGCCCATAATACTTGAGGAAGTTCATCAGCCCAAAGTCCTTTAGATTCACCTAGGCGTTTCTTAATGCCTTCAACAAGTGTTCGGTTTGTCACCTCTACTTGGCCATTAGCTTGGGGATGGGCCACCGAAGTGAATGCCTGTTTGATATGTAACTCCTCGCACCAAGAACGGAAAGGATCATTCGCGAACTGTTTCCCATTGTCAGAAATAATGGTACTAGGAATGCCAAATCGGCAGACAATGTTCTTCCAAACAAAGTTAAGAATTTTCCTTCCAGTAATGGTAGTGAGTGGCTCAGCCTCGACCCACTTGGTAAAGTAATCCACCGCAACCACCAAGAATTTAAGACCACCTGGAGCTAAAGGGAAAGGGCCCACAATGTCTATGCCCCATTGAATAAAAGGCCATGCGCTCTGGATGCCTGTCAGTTCAGTTTGAGGTAAGTGTTTAATCCATGAATATCCCTGACAGTTCTCACATTTTGACACTAACTCATGCGCATCATTAAAAAGAGTAGGCCAATAATATCCCCATCGGAGTGCTTTTTTAGCCAAAGTCCGGGAACCAATATGGTTTGCACATGAGCCCTCATGTAATTGTTCGAGGATATAACGAGCCTGAACCGGTCCAAGGCACCGGAGACTGGGCTGAAGATAGGATTGCCTGTACAAAACTCCATCATGTAAAGTATATTTTGGTGCTTTCAAGATTACCTGTCGGGCTTGTAACTTGTCATCGGGTAAGGTTCCATCCTGTAAATATTGGATAATGGGCGTCATCCATGTAATTTGGGAATCAGTGATTACCGAGATAGGCTGTTCATGGATTGACTGATGAGACATCTCTTCTACAATTACATCAGGAGGAATATTTGAGGGAGTTACGGAGGCCAGTTTGCTAAGAGCATCAGCTTTTGTGTTCTCTTCTCGAGGAATCTTATGAATACTGGCGGAGGCAAATGTGTGTAGGAGACTTTGAGCTAAAGCCAAATATCGTTTCATGGTTTCCTCCTTTGCTATGTATATGCCATTGATCTGACTGGAAACCACCTCGGAATCAGTGTATAGTTGAATATGTGCAGCTCCTAAAGTCTCCGCCAGACAAAGGCCCGCAAGGATTGCTTCATATTCGGCTTCATTATTCGTGACTTTGAAATTGAAACGCAAAACAGACTTAACTTCGACGTTGTTAGGTCCATTGATGATGACCCCGGCACCACTTCCCCGTGTGGCAGAAGCACCATCTACATGAACACGCCATAGTTCGGTCTCAACACTGATATCAGTAGGAGAAATGTGCTCGGGATGTGAGTTGGAGTCCGGACTCTCATAAGTAGCTTCGGCTAGAAAATCAGCTAGAGCTTGGCCTTTAATGGCGTGATGAGGAAGAAATTGAATATCGTGCTCTCCCAACTCTATTGCCCATTTGACAAGTCGACCTGAATGATCGGGCTTACTCAGGATTTGGCGGATTGGCAGGTTTGTAAGAACGTTAATAACATGTCCCTGAAAGTAGGGACGAAGGCGGCGGGCCGCCATAACCAATGCCAATATGGTCTTTTCAATGACTGAGTATCGGATTTCTGCTCCTTGTAAAGCCCGGCTGGCAAAATATACTACCTTCTGAGTTCCGTGGTCATCGCGGACAAGGGCTGCGCTGATGGCTTCATCAGTAGTGGACAAATATAGATACAAGGGTTCTCCAGCAATCGGGGCAGAAATAATGGGAAGTTGACGGATGTGTTGCTTTAAGGCTGTCAGAGCTTCCTCACACTGGGGTGTCCACTCGAATTTCTTAACCTGTCGTAACACCTTAAAGAAGGGAAGTTGTCGTTCAGCCGCTTTGGATAGGAACCTGTTTAACGCCGCTAATCGACCAGTAAGGCGTTGAACATCTTTTTCCTTCTGGGGTGTCTTGAGGTCGAGGATATCCCTGATTTTAGAGGGATTAGCTTGTAGTCCCTGAGGAGATACCATGTACCCTAAAAACTTGCCTGAACCAACCCCGAAGGTGCACTTCGCTGGATTTAAACGAAGATTATGGCGTCGAAGTACTTCCAGTGTTTCAGCAATGTCCCGAACACATGCATCAAAAGTTCGGCTCTTGATGACTAAATCATCGACATAGACCTCCACATTTCGACCAACTTGGTTCTGAAAAACATGGTCCATCAACCTTTGATAAGTGGCTCCGGCATTCTTGAGCCCAAAGGGCATCTTTTTGTATGCGAAAATTCCGAAGTCCGTTATAAAAGCTGTCTTGATCGCATCGTTCTTATCCATATGAATTTGGTGGTATCCCTTATATAAGTCCAAGAAACAAAGCGCGGGATGTCCAGTAATGGCTTCAGCTTTCTGGTCAATAGAAGGTAATGGATAACAATCCTTAGGACAATATTTATTCAGATCGGTAAAATCCACGCACATTCTCCATGTATTATCAAACTTCAGGACTAGAACAGGATTCGCCAACCAGGTCGGATAATGGACTTCGAACAGGATATCTGCCTTAACCAATGCCTCAACTTCTGTACGAATAGCAGCTTTTCGGTCGGGCGCAAATTGTCTGCGCTTTTGCTGTACTGGTTTAATTGCGGGGTCAATGTTCAACCTGTGAGTAATCAGGTCTGGTGAAACACCGGGCATGTCTAAAGGTGACCAGGCAAAGACCTCGGAGTATTCTCGCAACACTTGAATGATGGCACTGTGAAGTAGGGGTAAATGTACAGCACCGACTTTAACAGTTCGCTCGGGCACATTTGGATCAAGAGGGATTTCTACTACCTCTTCACCAAGAGGTTGAATTGGTATTGATCCAAGCTCGGGGGTACCTATTTGAAACTGCGATTGAACCATCTGTGTAGTTCGTGGTTTAAGGGCAACAAGCATACACTGCTTAGCCATCTTCTGATCGCCACGGATGGCTATGGTTCCGTAGGGTGAAGGACATTTCATCGTTAAATGAAATGTGGAACATATGGCTTGGGCAGGAGTAAGCCAGTCCAAGAATCATATTATAAGGAGACGGAGATGACACCACATAAAAGTCAACAAAAACTGTTTTGATTGCGGGATGAGTACCTACCGAAGCTGGTAGATTAATAATTCCCTCTGCGCGAACTTCCCCTTGTGTGAATGTCTGCAAAGGTCCTGGAGCAGGCCGAAGCAAATCTCGAGATATGCCCATTTTTTGGAAACAATCTGAGAAAATAACACTGACAGCTGCACCATTATCAACATACACCCGTTTGATTATGATATTCGCCACAGTCATATCAATGATTATAGCATCGGTGTGAGGCGTGCGTTCTGGTACGGGGTCATCTTCAGTAAAACTTACTGTCTCATTATTGTGGAAACGTTTGTGACGGGGCTCCTCGGGAGGAGGTCGGCGAGCTTCCGCAATAAGAGCTTTGCGGGACACCCCTGCTGGCCGTGTACCATAGATCATATGAATAACGCTATTGACAACGCGAGCTGGGGGAGTGGTCCCTTCTTCTTGGGGAGGAGGAGCAGGCAATAAGCGAGGTTGTTGCTGTTGAACATTGCGTCTGCTTCCCTGATCTTGTCTCGAGTAATGGTTATTCCCGGAACGGTTATTCGGCCATGGTGACCGGCCTTGTTGGAAACCACGATTGTTATTGCCAGCTCGGTTCTGGTGTTGGTTTCCACCTCGGTGTTGTATTCTATTGTCCGACTGAGCAATATATTGACGGAAATAGCCCTGCTTTATACATTCCTCGATCTCTTTGCTGAGTTCCCGGCATTCTTCAGTATCATGCCCATGGTCATAGTGGTATTCACACCACTTGGTACGGTTCCGTTTTTCAGCCGGGGCTGTCATACGAGGACAAGGCTTTAGATCAGCCCTGTGAATAGCGTGTATTTCGGTTCGGGACCGATTTAAGGGCGTTAGTTGGGGTAAATCGTGATGAGTATGGGATCGACCTCCACCCAATCGGTTAAAGGCACTGGTACGAATGTTAGACCCAGATGGTCCTTTATCTAATTGTTTCTTGGCAACAGATTTTTCCCTCTTACGTCGGGTCTGTTCATCGGCCTTAGCAAACCGTCCCACCACATGATAAAGAGCTCGGGTAG
Source organism: Ajuga chamaepitys (assembly GCA_958295605.1). NCBI lineage: Eukaryota > Viridiplantae > Streptophyta > Magnoliopsida > Lamiales > Lamiaceae > Ajuga > Ajuga chamaepitys. The sequence goes on from OY282502.1 coordinate 21,908,579, forward strand.
TAACAGGGGTATTACGGACTAGCTCGGTGTATAGTGGTCCGGCCCGTAATCCGTTCATGAAAGCTGTGACAATGATATCATCTGGCTGATTGCCTACCTTCAGACTTTCAGTTGTGAAACGTTCTAAGAATTGAGAGATGGTTTCTCCTTCTTTTTGTTCGACGTTCATCGGGTCAGCCAAAGTGGACATAGGCTTGGCACGTGCTTCAAAACGTGCCCAGAAGTGTTCAGCAAGTTCCCCGAAGGAGGATATGCTGTTGCGAGGAAGAGAATCAAACCAAACTCGTGCCTCATCCTGGAGGTACTCAGGGAAGATTTTGCAATAGTGAAGAGATGCAGTGTGATCTCTACTGAGCATGTTATGCCTGAAGGCTCCAAGAAAATTAGCTGGGTCTCCGGTGCCATCATAAGGTGGTATGGCGGGCCTGTTGAACCCTTCAGGAAGAGGCGTAGCTAGAATTTCTTGGGAAAATGGAGTGATAATGTCTCCATTGGCGTCAAGACCTAAAATTTTGTCCAGTTCAGCATTCCGCTGTACCCTCTCATACTCACGAAGATCCGGAGTATAGGGATCGGTATATCGAGCTTTCTTAGTTGCGTTAAGCGGGCGGCGACGATCAACATCAACAAGTTCATCATAGCGCTGTCTCGATCCGTTAGAACTTCCATGGTCCTCGGGGGAACCAGGTCGTTCTCGTCGGCGATCTTGTCTCTCGTGTTGTACGGGATTGTGTTGGTTGGACAAATTCCGACGAGGTGGTTGCACTGCGGGGTTGATGTTAGGCCCAACAGGGCCATCAGAGTTTAGCCGGTTGGCAGCCCAATCCTGGAGAACATGAGCATGTTCCTGTAAAAAGGCTTGAAGTAGTTCCGGAGTCATCTGGATGTTAACTTGAGGTTGTGTAGTCGCAGGACCAGGGTTTTGTACATCTTGTGGAGGTAGGGGTAAAAATCTGTCACCTGGATTTGCGACCGGATCTTGGTGGCCCTGGTGGTGAGAGACGTCCCGTATTATCGATTGCCTTGTCGGTAAGGTTTGATCCACGGGTGGATCTTGATTGACTTGATCACCTTGACGAGAGTGATTCAATCGAGTAGTTACCATGGTTTCAAGTGTAATATCAAGACTAAAAATCCAATCGTTTCTACGTTTCCCAACGGCGCCAATTGATAAAGCGCGATCCGTTCTATCACCGAAGTCTTTACGAAAGGTATTAAACAGGAGAATAACTAAGCAATGAGACACAAGGTTTACGTGGTTCGATCCGGAGATCTACGTCCACGGGAAGATAATGTCCCAACCGGGCTCCTTTTTCTTTCTCTATTGGTGTTTACAAGTGTGCTTTTCTCTTTCAAAAGTTCCAACCCCTATTCTATTTCTCATTGTACTATTTATATTATACAAATTACAGCCCTCAATAAATTCCTACAATTGAGGCCCCTAACTATATTCCTACAATCAAGGCCATGAAGCTCGCTTTCGTGATTTGGAGGAAATCGTGGGTCAGATCTTCTCCTTCTCTTGTGCTGCCGTTACAAACGGATTATCATACTTGGGCCAATTCTTGGGCTTCCAACTATAAACAATTTGGGCCGGCTTGTATCTTTAGGTAACTTGGGCTTTACTTACCAGACATCAATCACAAATGCAAACACTACTTTAATCATTCTTCCAATCATTAATAACTATCTCTTACCCATATCACATCACATTTTACAATTAATAATTAAATTTCACACTCCAGCCACAACCCCAGCCATCCAACCAAACATCACTCTCTAACACCCCCAGCCACTAACTCCAGCCACTTCCCCCAGCCCCAACCAAACATTGTTAATATACTTCAGATACATAGAGCCCATTTGACAATTAAAACCTTATAATAGCTATAAAACAAAAAATCTCAAATCATCATAATCATAATTTTACCAGTTTTGTTCAAATTTTCATAAATCTATGTTCTAGAAAAAGTAAGCTAAAGACCAGTACTTAAGAAGCACATTTAAACCCATATAATGACCTAAAGCACCACATACGGCTTCACTGTTTCTATTCTTTTACCCAAATTTTAGTTTGTATGCATAAGTTGTAGATAAAGTTAGCTGTGTTCTTTGAGCATGGTTATTCCACGATGAAATCTTCTGTATTTTGGTATGCTTCTTCAAGATTGTATAAGTATAACAACTTCTACATTTTACAATGTAAATATGTGTTATATAATGTCTGATACATTTAGGTTATACGAAACAAGCATGATCTGTATAGTTAACCTAAACAAATATGGTAACAAATTCATAAAAAAAATTACATATATATATATATATTAACTATAGATCAGCAACACAATTATATATATTAACTTAAATTTCAAACCTATATTAGGTTATAGATCAACAACACAATTAAGGGCCCGCTTGGTTGCAAATCATTAATGGCAATGACAATGGATATGAATGAGGGGTCAATCATATTGTGGAATGAAATGAGAGAAATTGTTAATAAAATGGGGTAATGATTAACTTATTTAATATGTACCAAGCACCATAAATGGGAATGAGTCTTCATTCATTCCTGTTCCTTACCCCTGAGCCCCCCAACCAAGCGGGCCCTAAATTGTCCGATTTCATTTACACATCTTACGGTATGGATACATAGATAATAAAAATAATATAGTAAAACAGAAAGAATAATAAAAATTACATTGCAGTTTTATTCAATCAATGACTATAAAAAGTACTGGAATTTTCCTAGCAAAATATATATTAGTTCGTTTATAAACAATACCCTCTAAGCCTAAGTATTCCTCAATGACCGATAGTGTTGCATCCTCTGTCTTACCGCGGCTGCTGGCACAGAGTTAGCCGATGCTTATTCCCCAGATACCGTCATTGCTTCTTCTCTCGGAAAAGAAGTTCACGACCCTTGGGCTAGATAAACTACCCACCTTGCAGTGTCCCACCTCCCCCCAAATGATCGGTGCAAGACCTTATCAAGATCATTAGCAAGACCACCAAGAAGTGGAGCCTCTGGACCTATTACAACCAGTCCGATTCCCCATTCACGGCAAAACAGATCACGACATTTTCTTTTAATAGCATGATCCTTGCTTTCATCGGAATATCCCCATTCATAGGTCCGAGATCTACATCTATGAATTGAAAGGGCTCCTCGGGCGGATTCCTCCTTTTGTTGGCCCCGCCTCTTCGCCCTCTGTGAACATGAGATTCGGTACCCGTACTCGGTATTGGTATATACCCTGATGGGGCTAGTGTGAGTAACATTTTCCTATTTTGATGAGTGGGTAGGTGGGTTAGGTTCACCTCTCGCCCAGTGGGAAGTCATGAGGCTCCTTGGGGAAGGCCGAGCAGTCAACCGGGCTTTTCCTAACATTTCTAGTACCAACTAATTCATTCGGAATGAAAGGATCCACCATGCCTTCGGTCGAGCGTCTATCCTGATCTCATGCCAATGCCTCCCAAAGTTTTTTCTTTTAGAAAGTATGCCAACCATACATCAATAGAGAAAGGGGGACCACCCACTAAGCCTAAGTATTCCTCAATGACCGATAGCGTACAAGTACCGTGAGGGAAAGGTGAAGCAGCTCTTAATCCACCTAAAAAGGAATATTTATTGTTTGATCCATATCCCGACATAAGCAATCCAGCTGGTTGAAGCGGGAGAATACTTTGAATGACCTACTTGTTCAACACTATACTTGGATTCTGCACTTTAGCCAATAGGCTTCTTGCAGAGGGGAGACATCCACAGATCACAGGCGGCTAATATTGTAGCATTCCTTGTCTTCTGTCAATTGTACCAGGACGCATACCGGAACGAGAGCCCACGCAGACCTTTTTCCTTGAGTCTCTGATAATGAGGAGGGTGGAGCTAAGGGTTTCATTTTGTAACTGAACTCAGGCTCCCGAAAGGGAGAATTGGAGGCCTGGAGTCCGCCCTTCCAACTTAGGTATCATAAGTCATATCGTTTCCACTTTTTCAAGAAAACCTGTTTTCCTAGCCATTTACAAGTGAAAAAGGTGCAAATGGGCATTTGCGTGCTTACGGGGAAGTGAAGACAGGATTCAAAAATGGACAGCTAGCGAATCTTTAATCTTCCTGTGAACCGCCTATCAGGGCGGATCTTCTTCCTCCTCACGAATAAAAAAAAAAAAAAGGATTCAAAATCGAATTGTTCGACTTCTAGGACTAGCGGAACTAAGGGCAGATAATCCCAACTTGAAACCGGTTGATATATATATTGCTTTTTTGTAAAATCAATCGAAAAACACAACGGTCAAAAGTAATTTGGGATGTATATACAACAATTTACTTAACCTTAGTTGGAATATAATTCGATAAAACCAGATATTGTTGGCTGTAGATTTAAGCTGCATGCAAATCTGTCTCCTCTTCATTTATCAAGTCAGAAAGTCTGTTGTCAACCCATTCTTGTTGATCTATAAAAAAACATACAATAAAGAAAAATTATGAACCAAATTCATCTAAAAATTCGAATCAAAATCTTTTATTGCTAGATATAATAAAACAAACATTTTCTATGATGGCTCAGAACAAATTTGAAACATAACAGTAAATTTTAAATTATCAGAATCAACATGCATGGGAAATTTTGCTTACACCAGCACGTCTGAAAAAAAAAGTTTCAAAATTCTATTAATATTTCAAAACCTCCTTCTTAAAACACATAAAAGCCCTAATGTATTCTAAAAATCAAAATAAAAAGATATGGATAACAGTCCATATCTTTAATTTCTTCGTTGAAGAGCTACAAAAGGAGAAGATTTCAACATTTTGTACTCCACGAACCGGAAATTTTCGAAATCGGAGGAAAAAAATTAGGGTTTTCATTCGGGTTTCAAAAAATATTTTGGACAGAAAACTTAGGATTAAATCAAGGGAACTTCGATGGTTAACACAAATCGGATAGGGGAATGGGTAAAAGGAATTTGGAACAGGAAAACTTGGATGAAAGAGAAAGGGGTGATTTTTTGAGGAAGAAGTCAAAAATGTTGAGGAGAGAGAGAGAGTGTCTTGAATGACTTTTGAGCGTTCCGGAATATTTAATTCTAATGAAGAGTTGGAATTATACTTTCAACATTAAAAGGAAATCGTGGGATATTTTGAAATCGTATGAACGTTTTTCTATTTTTTTTATTCTTTATGATAATAATTGGACCAATATTTTTGGATTGTAGCGAAAGAGAATCCTTTCAGTCCAGGCACTCAGTGCAGTCCAGACTCCAGACGCTCAGGGGAAGACTCCGGTTAGGAATGCTGATTGGAACCAATACGATTGCCCACAGGAGTTTTCTAATGAAGTTGTGGCAGGATCAAATGGTTTGGGCCTTTAATTTTCTAAATTTCATTGGACAATAAATTATGCCCAAATAATTTGTGTTGATAATTGAAGAACTTATCATTGTCCATAATGCAAAAAAACACCTTATTTTATGATTGATTAAAATATTTAAAATATGTATTACTTTTTTTTTTTAATCCAACATTAGGCTAAGTGTTTAAATTAATTCATTTGTTGTCCAAATTTAAAAAATACGTCTCAATATAATAGTTGTTACTAATATCTATATTTTTTATTAGTTTATCTAAATGTTCTTAGTTAAATATACATATATTTTAGTAAACACTATAACTACTAATATATATTCAAGTAATTTAATTTGGACTAAATATATATATATATATATATATATATATATATATATTTATATGTGATATAAATACTATATGTTTCAAGCTTTTTTTTTTTTTTTTTTTTTTTATTCTCTTTAGTTAAACTTAATACAAGGTGCATAATTGATGTGTAAGGCATATATAATTAATAAACTCCTTAATTTAAATTTTGGGCTTATGTGTAGATTGTAGATAAATTTTAAAATACTCTGAGCCCAAATGATTTTAAAATTGTAACTAAAATGTATAAGTTGAATAATTAATAAAGTACTTGTTGGAAAAATAGTTTATTTTCTTTTACATATTAAAATTTAATTTTCATATGTCGTATGATTAATAAACAATCAATTTTACTCTTAAGAATACAAATTTATTTATAAATGATCAAGATGGTATTTGAGCCAAATATCTTGGTAAAATTTATGAACATATTAAAAAAAAATAGAAAAAAAGAATATATATATATATATATATATATATGGATTTTCTGGTCAAACAATATCTTTTTTTCACTACATGCAATATAAAACTAAGTTTGATGACTCAGTAGAATCATCCCTCAGCTATCTGTCACTCCATCGGATATGAGAATGTTATTTCGATTTTAGAGGAGACAATTCCCTTTACCGTTTCTTATGCGATGACGATAAATAAAAGACAGAGACAATCACTTAACCATGTTGTCTATTCTTAAAGAAACATGCATCCTATCATGGTCAGTTATATGTTGTTGTATCTCATGTCACGAATCGAAAGGGCTTGAAAATTTGTGATGACGAAGATCCAGAAAGAAAGACTACGATGAAAGCATTGTATAAGGAAGTGTTCTAGAATTTATAATAGTTATGTTAACGTTTTTATCTTTCAAATAAATGGTTTAAGTTATAAAAAATGTGTGTCTATTTAGTGTTGCTACTCCTTGAGTCATCGTAGTAAATATTACATGGGTAAAAATAACAGTTTTTTTCGTTCATCAGATTATTTCATTTTAATATTTCTTAATGTTTTATGATTGATACTACTTCGGATTGTAATTACCGGTGTTGTTAGTGTTTGAAAGATCCTCCTGTGCATCGCACGGGCAACTACTAGTATAATATATTACAATATTTCACAAAACTTTATAATATCGTCCCTGTTTGTGCTGGATTGTACAAATATTGGGGACGGAGTGCTTCTCTCATGATTTGTTGTGCTGGATTGTATAAATGTGTAGATTCCTGACTTTAACCTCTTCGTTAACCAGAAAAATATCGAATTGTTGTGTTGCTCAATTTGCTGCAGTCTACTCTTTGATTTGATGTTGTCTTCTTTTTTACTGTAAAATCAAGTAAATTAAATAAATATTAGTTTGCGCTCTATTATTTGTCTAATCATCTACGTCTACAAATCTGCCTACTTTCGACCACCAAATAAAGAACAGTATGTTTTTAATAAATAAGAAACTTTACTTGTCTGTAAATTGACATTTGCACATATAATTTGTACTTATTTTTTTCATTTTTCTGTAAAAGCAAATCCATGGCACCAGTTTTTTCGAAGATCCGTGACGTGAACGCGACCAGATCTGACTGAGCCCTGAAGCTCAGACTGGTCCGGGCTTACAACATTCCTATATTCAGAAATCCTGAGCAAATTCAGAGCTTCGAATGTGTGTTCAGAGATGTTGAGGTATTATGCACTCTGTTTTCTTTTTCGTACTTAAAAAATATTCTAAATTTCACCTTTGATTTTTTTTTTTTTTTAACTACAATTTTACGCTAAAAATGATCCATATACAACATACAGTTTGTTTGGTTGATAAAATGTTCCTCTGATAAAATATATTGTATATTTATTTGACCTCAAACTTCACATATATGCATAACAAATATGATCAGCATTATAAATTAACATAGCAACATATGAACATGTCATTTTTGTTTATTTGTAATTTGAATTTGACTTAGTGAAAAATCAGTCTCCTATATAAAAAAAGATATTCTATACAGTTTGTTTGGTTGGCACAAGCAATCAATTCACGTCTATGATAAAATGCATGTAGAATGTCCCCTAATAAAAGATATTTTATATTTTATCACTGAATTTAATTTGTTACCTTCATTAATTGTAAAATCGGTCTTATATATAAAAAAAGATACATCATACGGTTTGTTTGGTTGACACAAGCAATCAATTCAGGTTTATGATAAAATGCATGTAGAATGTCCCCTAATAAAAGATATTGTATATTTTATCACGGAATTTAATTTATTACCTTCATTAATTGTAGGGCTCTACTATCCGAGGATCTGCAAGACCGCCTCATATCGAAAAGGTTCGCGCCAAGCTGCAAGAAGGCCATCTTTACATAATCAGTAACTTGATGGTGTCAAAGGACGAGCTGCGATATAAAACTGCTACTCATACTCACAAGTTCTCATTCTATGGGAAGACAATCATTAGGCAGATTCGTGATCAATCTTTTCCAAATAATAGGTTTATTTTCAAGCCTTTTGATCAGATTGCTAAGCTGAAGAATTCTGATGAGAATATGCTTTTGGTGAGTGTATATCATATGTTTTTTTGTTATTTAAAAAAAAATGAGATATCTGCCTTTTTAATTATTCATTGCACTAATGTGTGTTTCAGATGTAATTGGACGGCTGGTAGAAATGCACCCTCCTCAAAACATGCCAACTCAACAGGGCAACAAAGTGGTAATGGAAATAGAGATTGAAGACATGAGGTATAATTTTTTAGCAAACATAAAGTAATTGTTGAGTTTATTTGATGTGTACATTATTCATTTGATGTGCAAACTACTGAATTCACATAATTCATTATTAAACAGTGGGCACAGATTAACGATAACGCTCTGGGAAAGAATTTGTCAATAAGGTCATGCCTATCTATAATCAGCAGACATTCGAACCAGTCGTCATAGTTATGCAATTCTGCAGACCTAAGGTTTTTAGAGGTAATGTTTCATATTAAAAAATCAGTTCAAAGCTTCAATTTGACTTTATGATGATTAATGTTCTAAAAATTATTATTTACCGACTAAACAAAATATTATTACCATGCAGATAACGTGAAGGTTTCAAATACATATCATTGCACTCAGATGTTTGTCAATACTAACGTGTGGGAGATAAACGAGTTTAAGAGATTGTAAGTCCTTTTATCTTCTTTTATTCATTTGAATTACAAAAATAGAACATACATTAAGATATGAAACAAACTGACTTATCTCTTTTAAGGATTGCTGCATCCAATTCTGTTCCGAGGCCGGCCGCAATAACTCAGTCTTCCGGTTCTGGAGCATCACCTAGCTCTGAGTTTGCGTCTGGTCGGGCAATTGTTAGAAATCTTCAGGAACTATGTGAAGGGGAGGTAATAATTAGTATATATAATAATTATGAATTATAATAATCTTCTTCAATTGGTTTTTTAAGATGTTTATATACCGATTATTTGGCGTTTATTTAATTCTATAAAAAAAATAGGATGGGATGTCCTGGGTTTACTGCACTATTGCAGAAATTGAAAACCCAAAAGACGTGTGGTATATGGCATGTGTCACTTGCCATCGCAAGTTGAATTCCGTTGATGGCAAATGGAATCTCCGTTGAACCAAACACAAATTACAGGCAAGTAATGATAATGTTTAGGGTTCTGTTATACAAATGTACAAATGTTTAGGGTTCTGTTATACAAATGTTTAGGGTTCTGTTATACAAATGCTTGAAAATATAATATATTTGAGTTTTAATGAAGTTGATTTGTCAATATAGGTTCAAGCTTGAGGTAAGGGTGATTGATGAAACGTATAATGCACTATTCATTGTTTGGGATACTGAAGGTCAAAATATTTTTGGCAAAACTGCCCTCGAACTCAATACCGAGGATGTGAGAACCTTCCTAAATTCAAAATCCTACTTTCAAACTAGCAAATAATAAACATTAATTCGCATTAAACTAACTTATTATGGTCATATGTTTCTTTGTTAGGATGCTGAACCTGGAGTTTTGGACTACTTCATAGGTAAGTTGGTGGACCGCACCATTCTTTTTAAAGTGTCACGAAAGACTGATTACACTCGTGGAGCCCGGGTTACGTACTCTGTTGTGAAGATTACTGATGACCCGGAGCTGCTATCAAGGTTTTGTAGATCATATGTGCAGAGTCAGGTAATAAGGATACTAACCTGATGTTTTGTTCACACATCATAATTTGAATTGGTGATTGATTAACAAAAAAAATAAGATATAAAAAACTAAATTCACTTCATCTTGCAGGAATCTGATTTAACATCAAAACTTGCCCAAAAGTCTACTGATGTTGATGATGGATCATCCGAAGATAAGGTAACAACTCCGGACAAGAAGTTGAAAGGAAACGAGGTCAATGAAGGTCAAACTGACACAATTCCCAATGATAATTGTAATGTTGAAGTGTTGGGTGCTCATTCTGAACCTAAGGTTAAACGCAAGCTGATCGACGACCTTGATAAGAGTTCGACCCACCGGAAGGTTGTTAAGTAGGAAAAAAATTGAGATGATGATATTCTATAGTTTTAAGTTTTAGTATTTCTATCATTTTCATCAGAATTTCAGTCACGACTTTGATTTGTTATTTGTTATTTGTTTCATGTTGAATTTCCTACTTTGGTATTTTAGTCAGTTTTTTTTTATCTACTTTGGTATTCCTATACCAATGTGTTGATCAATATTTATATTCAGATATCTTATAGCAGTTGGCTTTTAATGAATTGCAGTAGGTTAATAACACTAAATAAGTAATAAAAACATGTACAAAATATGGGAATTGATTGAAATTGAAACAAGTTGCAATGAGTCCAAAATAGATTAATGATATATATAAAGCGTGTATAAAAGAGCAAGTACCAACATAGTGGATCAACTTATTAATAACAAAATGTGAAAAAAATTATATCATAACTGCCATCCTATTTGTCACGTGAAATAATAATAAGTTTGTATCTTAAAATCTTATAATATACAAATAACAGAAAAAATCACGTGAATTTCTCTAAATTAAAAGATGTTAGTATATATTCACTACTTCTTAGAAATATATGTTATAATACTTTATTGCAACTCAAATTTTAAAAAATATTAAATCAAAAACAAATATGATGAAACTCATTATTTTAATATTAATATATTCTAATTGTTACTTGCAGATGAACATTATCAAAAATGTTAAAATAACAGAATTACATATTAAATATGAAAAATAAATATTATGTATATATTTATGTCACACCCACCCTTGTAAAAACTTATTATATACTAACTTTTAGCCATACAAAACCTGTAATTTTTTTTTCCAAAATTAACGTTTTAAAATACTCCTTCAAGACCAAAATCTCACCTACATATATTTACATAGGTTCTGATCGAGTACAAAAGTGTCACACTCCATTCAACACCATATTTACAGAAATATACATATTAAAGTTCCTTAATTTGAACATGTCCAAAAAGATTATTAGAATACTAGCAAAAACATAGTGAGTCCAAGGTTTAGCCCCACAGGTCGTCATTCATATACACGGAGGCTTCAGAACTTGCAGAAACTCCAACAGCATGCCAGATCAGTCCACGAGCTCATGCGTAGTCAAACTCACCTCCAATGCAAGAACTACGTGAGCTAAAACTCAGTAAGCAGAAATGATGCATGACAAATACGTGAATGGTGAGATGCAATACACAAAACCATTTCTTTCAACTCTTTCCCAAGAAAAATCATATTTGGTGGGAATTGGCTCTCGTCACTGTCACAAACCTCCCCAAAATACCACTCATTGGCCATACTCGTGACTACCAAGGGTCCCTCCTCCCCCCTTATAGTCCACCCGAGATATCAGTGATGGTTGGTACGACCAAGCGGCTATCCTTCCGAGACTACCAGGGGTCCGCCTCCTGCCTGCCCCCGCAGTCCACCGGGAAGTTTACCTCTTCCCGTACCCATCAACATAAAGGTGCTGAAGTGGGAACCTCTTCCGTGTGCACGCCTGTCACCGGAAGCATCCCGAGAGACGCCAAATATAATATATAACTCTCAATGTGACAGTGGTGACCAACCCCAAAACATTTTCAATTTAAGAAATTATGCTATTTTGACTTCTTTCATGTACACATGCAAACTCTTGCAAATGCTAATGCTCATGACAGATATGCTCACCAGTTTACTATTAATAATGAAATAAAACACTTTATATAAAAAAATACAAGTGCACGTATTACAATCAGTCCTTACAAATAATATGCACAAATACTATGTTCAAGCATTGTAGTTGTAGATGGATTTCTACTTACCTCTCCTCCGGAGTAGCTTTTGAAATTTCCTATTCCACAGTGCTAATCAATCTACGACAAATTTTAAATCAAATCAATGCACAATTTATTAAATTCAAGATTGTTACGTACTTTTACTCCGATGGTTTCAGCTTCGTCGCATTTTGGTAATAAGGCTCTTACTTTTTCTACAAAATTGATATTTGTATGATTCCAATTGGGTTGTAAAGCTAACACACCAGGCTACAACTATTATGTTTTATGCTTCTTCAAATTCAGCGCACAAAAAGGTCAAATTAGGCGTATTATTAAGTAAATAATTTTAAAACAGCATAGAAACAAAGTAATCACTTTCTTTCTTATTTTCTTTACTCCCCCTCCACAAACCCACATCATACTATTTATTTTCTTCTATCTCCACCTTATTTGGAAATTAAATTAGTACTCTATCATAGTATGTGGAAACCAAAATGATTCCTTCCTAATTCATTTGCTTTACTGCCAACCATATTCACAAATAAGCTTAGCCAACATATCTTGTAATCATTGTAGTGGTATTATTCTATTACATAATTCTTAATTAAGTTAACCTTAAGGAACTAAATGCCCTTACCTGGTTTCGTGAGTGAGTTTCCCCAACCCTCCAAGCCCTATTTTGATGATGCTTATGAGTGTTAGGTGATAAGTTTATATATAATAATTATCCCCACCGCCTTTCTTTTCAACTTTACTTAATCTATTTAACTTTATCTCTTTTTCTTCCATATTATTATTATTATTATTATTATTATTATTATTATTATTATTATTATTATTATTATTATTATTATTATTATTATTATTATTATTATTATTATTATTATTATTATTATTATTATTATTATTATTATTATTATTATTATTATTATTATTATTATTATTATTATTATTATCATCATCATCATTATTATTGTTGTTGTTGTTGTTGTTGTTGTTGTTGTTGTTGTTGTTGTTGTTATTATTCCGACAACAAAATCATTTACACATCTAACACTTCCACGTACTACATAATGTTCTATATTTTAAACTTGTCACGCGTAGTCTTAAATTTTGTAGCATGTCCCAATATTTTAGACTAGGGGGTTCTTGATTACCAAAGTAAACATCTCCAAATTAGTCACAAAAATATAAAATAACGTAATAAATATAATAAATTAATTACTATAAAACTATCACCAAATAGCACATAAAAATATGGAATGCATGAAATGTGAAAATTATATTGGCCAGTGAGTTGTGAGAGGCGCGGGTATTACAATTTATATATATGTATATATATCTTAAGGACAGTATGTGATCATCTATTGTATATCACTATATATCGAAACAAAATATGTGCATATCATATCTTAATAATATATGTATATCAAATTTGCAATTTTTTCTAATATTAAACAGGTAATATATCTTATTTACAATCTAGATTTGCATCAATAAAATTTGTATTGTTTCATAACTGTCATCATATTTGTCACATTAAATAATAATAAGTTTGGATCTCAAAATCTTACAGCAAAAAATAACAAAGCAAATGTATCGTGTTTTTCTCTTAATTCAACATGTATATATTCATTAACTCAATTTTATACAAGTTTTATCTCTTAGTTGCAACTCCAATTTGTAAAAAATGTTAAAATAAATAAAAAAATATGATGAAACTCATTTTTTTGTAATATTAATATACTCAAATTATTATTTGCAGAGGAACATAATAAAAAATGTTAAAATAACAGAATTACATATTAAATATAAAAAATAAATATATTAAAGACAACCATTAAAGATAAAGTATGTGATAATCAATATTTTAATAATATACATGTATATCAAAATTTGCATAATATCCTAATATTAAGCAGGTAATATATCTTTCCCACAATCTAGATTTGCAATTCTCCTATATAATAGACACTCACGTCTCCTAATTGCAATACATACTGAGAAGCAACCGGATAAATTTGCATATACAAAACAATGTGCTCGACAATGGGGGAAGGGTGGGTAATTTTTTTTTTTTTTTTCCTACTGTTGTTTTATTGTAACCCAAATTATGTTATGTAATTTGGCCGTAGATCGCCCGATTCATTGATAATCGTAGATGACGAGGACTATCCACAATTCACCTACAAGGTTACGGAGGAACACATGACTACAAAACGATTGGTATGGTTTTAAATTTATCATATAGAAGTCAAAGTAGAATAAATTGTCAAATAAAAAATAAGTATGATTTTTTGAGAAACAGAATTCTTAATTTTAATTTGCCCTAATGTTTTTTTTTTTTTTTAAATATTGTAGGTGATGCCAAAGTTGTTTTCATCTGGATTTATTAAGAATGACGATACTGTTGGGGATACTGCTACTATATTCCGGGGAATGCAGTTCTGGAAGGTAGGACTTGTCGTTAATGGAGGTGATTCAGCAGAATTAACTGAATGTGGACAGTTCCTAAGAGACAATGATCTAACTATTGGTCGAACTTTCATTTTGGAGATAAACCCATATGAAGAGCTTACATTTCGTGTTTATGCCTACTGAATTATCTAGATAACAGTTTGTTAGTTTATTAAAAAAAATTTAAATTATTTTCCTTTTGTTTTTGGTGTTTAATTATCTCAATTAAACACTACTTATTCTTGCCAAGTTAATGAAATATCATGTTTTGTCTTTGATTTTGAAATTTCTGGCGCTACCTTATATAATTGAATCAACAATCACGAAAAGTCAATTGAGAAGACAAATAATGAATTTCAGTTAAAATGACATGTATATTTAGATATGAAATAGTTATAAACTAATATTAAAGATATAAAAAAGATTTGTAACACAATATAACAAATACAAAATATATCGTTAAAGATATTAAAAAAAAAATTTAATCTATAGACTTATGAAATTATTAACAAAATACAATATACCATATCTCCCAAATTATTTATTATCGAAAAATTTCAACTATGTTTCATAGTATGAACTTTAATATGATATAACAAAATTAATAAAGTTTGTTATTTGCTCACGTATAATATATTGTTGCAACGCCCGATTTTTTAAAAAAGAATGAAAACTTATATTGTATAATAAATAAAATGTTAATTATGCAGATTATGACAAAATATTCAATATGTTTGAAAAACATAATATTATTTTTTTCTGAATATATTTATATATATATATATATGTATATATCTTAACTACTTTATAGCAATACAAACTTCGTAGTTATCAAAAACAAATATATATGATGATATGGTAAAATATGGCTCAATAAAAGATCCTTTTTTTATATCATATCTATTTGAAAATGAATGTAGTTATATTTTAGAGATATGGGGCCCCAATAGAAATCTAATCAAATATATAAACCAAAAAATTAACACAAACTCAATATACTGATCAACAATCACAGAAATATCGCCACATAAAACAATTCTAATACGTGCACAATTTCAAGTATTCCATCAGAATATCAAAGATGATTAAACTGACGGGATCAACAACAATAGGAAGGAAGCATCTAAGAGATGGTATGTTTTTTATTGTAATGTTATTATTTTCATATGTGATTCAAAGAAACAAATTGAATGGCACTTATCTTTGTTTTTATGATCTCCCTTATTTCATATGTGATAGGCCTATTTAGAATGGTTCTGCTTCTTCAACATAGTAAGACAATACCTGCATAAGATATAACAAATGTGTTAGTTGTATTGTAGAGAACAAAATATCAAATATTCTTTGTCATATGGAAAATAAAACGTTAATTGTTTGATGTAGAAAATGTATAAACATTACAATTAAAGAAAGAAACTAAAGTTCGCTTAGCAACAACTTATACAGATTAGGCATGATGTAGAAAATCCTGGATGTTATCATATCCAGTTAACTAATCACCATTACCACTGCTCAAACCATCCAAATAAGAATATTAAGAAAATCTGCTACGTTTTATAACTTGAATACAGATTTGACACCTTACCACTGCAGTATTTTGACTCATAACATACATAATCACTGGATTAAAACTATTTTAAAAAAGTAGTTTATCAAAAAAATGATGTTTACTTTAAAAATTTCCATATATACTTGAATAATATTGTAGTATAATGTTACTTTGATGATTAATATAAAGAATCCTTAGGTCTGAGCAATCGTTGCTTAGCAGTAAGCATAATAATTTGTAGAATTACATAAGTTAATCCTTTTTAGCACATATAAGTACATATATTGTAAGTAAACCAAGATTTACTCTATTTTACAATAAAAAACATTTTATAACAAAATCAATTATTTCTCTTTACGATTCTGAAAAAAAATTACTATCATAGGTTTTGTACAATGGAGTTATATGATAAGTTAAATCAAAAAAATTATGAATAGTCCAAATTTACTGCTAATGATTCTGGAAAACATTTCATAACATAAAAAATCAAAATATGTTGATAAAATATGATAAAAACAAGCAGTAAAGTAACATGCACTGATACTACTTAAAAGAATCACTTAAGACTAAAATTTAGATAACAGGTAGTTTACTTATCTTTTTTCTATACTCCTTTGGTGCAATGGAGATGGATAAACATAAAACCAGCTTCTCTTTAGTCACCTGTTACATCAAGTACTCAAATTTATAAATAAATCAAACACAAACAATAGTAAATTAACACATAATAAACAGTTGAGGATAAATACCTATTAGTTGTGCTGCTATTTTTGACCATACATTAGAAAAGTTGACATGCATTATGTCAACAATCTCACATTTATCAGATCTGAGAGTTCTTATCAGATCTCCAGAGCCCGAACAAAAAAAAAAAAGACCAAAAAGAAAACAAAATTAGGAACACAAGTTTATATATGTAAAAAACTAAACTATAAAATTTGATAAATATGCTAAAACATTCCTAATCGTTGGTTATAACGCCAGATCTGGTATCTTCCCTTCTGTTCTGGATAACGCACTCTTCTAGAAGTTTAATATAAAACCAGATCTGTTAAAACAATTAAGAAATAAATTGTACAAACGATTAAAAACAATAAAATAAAAGAGCTAAAAACTTATTTACATATGAAGACATGAAATAAATCCAAAAGTTAAGAATATAACCTTATTGATCTCCGATGAGCTTAGAATAGGACGATTTTTTGGATTAATAAGGGATAGTTCAAGATAATGAAAGTATAAGGTGATTTTAGACATTATCGGGTAAAAAAAAACTTAGGGTTTCTGATCTTAATGAATCGAAACATCTCGACTTTGCTTGAATAGCTGCCTGTTTTTTAACACGGTCGGAAAAGGATTCGAGATAATACTGGCTCTGAGGATTGAAAGAGGTTAACAGCCATTTTAGGGATTAGATAATTTAGAGGAAGAAGATGAGTGTTTGACAGGGGAAGCAAAATGACGGTGGTTTCTAGAAGAAGAAAGAGGGTGAAATGTGAATGGGTTATTCCTGTTAGTGGGTAATTGATGTTTCATTTTCAGAATATGGTTGGGTTGGATTTTTTTGACGGGCCATTACCCACTCAATAATTGGACTGAATTATTTGACAGGCCCGATTTCTAATTTAAAGTAATACTAAATTTAAATTGGTATTACTAAAGTATACCAACATTAAATTAGTATTGGGCTGAATTGTTTGACGGGCCCAATTTTAAGTGTGCAATCTGTAACCTATGTTAACTGCGCTTTAAGATAGTTTGATTATTGCAAATTTCATATTATTTAATTGAAATTAAATTAGTTGTAACTTTATGTATCATGAATTTACTAATATATATTATTAAATTTAGATTACTCAAATATTTTAAATTATTTGTTTATGTTTGAAGAAATTTGAATAAACAGTAATGATGATTTTTACATATGCATTTATTGTTATTGTTTATGTTTTGATCTATATTTTTGGTAATAATTACTGGTCAATTACTTTAAAATATCATAATAAATTTTTTTATGATTAAATTATTAGTGTTATTTCAAAATATCATAATATATGAAATTATTAGTTTTATTTGATAAAATTATTAATAAGATAAAAACAAAGAAGAAAAAATGGGAGAAGAAAAGGGCAACCTTCTGCAAGATTGGTTTTTTTTTTTTTTTTTTTTTTTAATTTCGTATGAATGGGCCTTGGGCTGAGCCCAATATTAATAATTGATTAAATTAAAACATATGACAAAGTATTTATTCTTAAAAAAATTATTTATAATAATTAGGAATTTATTTTTAATATAATTTAATGCATTTGTAATTTCAACTCGATATTTGTGTACAATTTGACATCAACCTACTTTATTTTTGGCATCTTGCTTAAATTTTTTTTGTTTATTTTTTAGAAAACGGCACTCCAGTTGATCAAAGCACAATTGGATCTTCTTCTAAAAGTAGCAGGCGCAACATGTGCGGATCTGATGTAGAATTAAGTACTGTGACATACCCATTCTCACGGACTTCCTTCCGCAATATCACTAATGGTAAATAATAACTTACTTTCTAATTGTGATATTCATTGAAGTTTATTTTTTATTTTAAACTACACATATTGCATATTCTAATTGTTAAAGGTTTTAAATTATTTCTAAGTATCTAGATCAAGTGATGGGTCTTCGTTCAATAAATCAAATAGTGCTACGGGATTTCGTGGTGTTAATCGGAGTCAAAATTTAACGAATCCATCCATTGGTGAGGTAGTCAACATTATTAATATTGGTGGAACACCACCAATAGGAGTAATATTGGCGCAAATTGCAGCTACATAAACAAGTTTATATATGTTACCACGTCAATTCTAAAGGACACGATTTATTATTATTTAAGAAAATATAAAATTCCAGTTTGATTAACATTTCATTTCCTTTTTGTTTCTTTTTTTCTTTTGAAATATTAGGGTGTTCAAACGATTTTGACATCATTAATACATGTTCAACAAGTAACTCGACTATTGTTGATTTAACTGGCGACGAAAGTGCAATTCCGTCAATAAATCTTCAGCAACCTAAGCCCAAACGAGCTTCAAGATAGCGTAATCCAACTTTATTTTCATAATAGTATATGATTATACATATTAGTTAATTTTAAAGAATATACATAAGTATTTGATTGTCCTTATATGACTTTGTTTTTCATTAACAATCATCCAGGCCCAGTTGGGATGAACTAATTCCTTTTAAACTATATTATAAAATTATAATTAATATTTATTCACAAATTGTCGTTTGTTTTCTCAATTGCGATATTTTATTTTTAGAATATATGGATTTTGGAGACACCACTTACATCTGCAAACATTGTGGTGCATTGTTCTGGTATGAGGAGAGGTTATCCTCTTATCCGAAAAGTGTTTACCCAATATACAGTATGTGTTGCATGAAAGGGAAGATTCAGCTGCCGTTATTGACACCACCTCCACAGCTTCTCCAAGAACTATTGGCAGGACAAACTGCAAGAAGCAAACATTACTTGGAGAATATTAGGTCATATAATAATATGTTTTCATTCACATCTATGGGCGGGAAGATAGATTCTACTATGAAGACAGGTGGTGGACCACCTGTTTTTCAATTACATGGCCAGAACTACCATCTAATTGGAAGATTACTTCCTGCCGAGGGGTCAACTCCAAAATTTGCCCAGCTATATATATATGACACTGATAATGAAATTTCTAATAGGATCAATGCTGAGGTAATTATGCTATTTGTGTTATATTTTCTAATTGTTTTTTAACATCTTTTTAAACGAAATCTTACCTTTATTTTATTAATATACTTTCTTTTTATTCGTCTGTGTAGAAACAACATGAATAGAGATACTCTTCATTCTGAACTGGTTCGAGATTTGAAGACCATGCTTGATGAGCATAATGTGCTGGTAAAGACATTTAGGATGGTTGCTCAAAAACCATCTCGAGAAGGACATGCTGATGTGAGAATAAAGTTGGTAAGTGAGAGAACAAATGATCAAAGAATGTATAACCTACCGTCTGTTTCAGAAGTTGCAACATTGGTGGTTGGTGATCTTGATCGGACGCTTGGAGATCGAGATATTATTGTTGAAACACAAAGCGGAACCTTGAAACGCATAAATGAACTGCATTCATCATATTTAGGTCTTCAATATCCGTTGTTGTTTCCTTATGGTGAGGATGGATACAATGAAAACATTCCTTTTGCCAGCGGTATGGAGTCGGTTCCTGGTGGTAGGAAAAAGGTTAGTATGAGAGAGTTTGCTGCATTTCGCTTACAAGAAAGGGCCTCAGAAAGATCAACAATTTTGAATAGCAAGAGGCTGACTCAACAAGTTATCGTTGATCTTTATACGATTATAGAATCAATAAGATTATTGTTTATCAGATTAAATCAGAAGGTCTTGCGTGTAGAGCTATACAGTGGTCTCGCTGATGCTCTGTTACGAGGTGAAATAGATATCAGTTTTATGGGTCTACGGATTGTATTGCCATCCACTTATACCGGTGGACCCCGTTACATGATACAAAGTTATCATGATGCAATGGCTATTTGCAAACGGGCAAATTACCCTGATCTGTTTATTACTTTCACTTGCAATCCGAAATGGCCAGAGATTGTACGGTTTCTAGAATCACGGAACCTTAAACCTAAAGATCAACCCGATGTTGTTGTCAGGGTGTTTAAGATGAAGTTGGATGCCCTTGTTAATGAAGTTCGTTGTAAGAAAATATTTGGCACTGTTATAGCAGGTAATCTATTTAATAATGTTGTTAAGTTAATTAAAATACAATTTCCTTGTTTTCGGATTGTGTCAACATTAATATTACATGTCTTTCACTGATATGCAGTGGTGTACACAATTGAATTTAAAAAAACGTGGCCTGCCACACGCGCACATACTTCTTTTCCTTGCAAAGGAAGACAAGTTTCCTACAAGTCCCGACATTAATCGAATTATTTCTGCTGAAATTCCTGATGAGTCATCGAACCCTACATACTACTCAGTGGTGCAAGAATACATGATTCATGGTCCATGTGGAATAGCGCGTCCAAATTCTCCATGTATGGACGACGATGGTAAATGTACGAAGCACTTTCCGAAGAGATTTGTTGATTGTACCACTATTGATGACGAAGGCTATCCGGTCTATAGGCGCAGAGATAATGGTAGGACTGTTCTGAAAAGTGTGTCCCCTTACACAATGGGTATGTAGTACCACATAACAGATATCTTCTTCTCAAGTATGAAGCGCACATAAAAGTTGAGTGGTGTAAAGTATTTGTTCAAGTACATAAACAAGGGTCACGATTGGGTTACAGCCGGATTCTACAAAGCAAGTGCTGACAATGCCACTGGCAATATAGTAGATGTGATAAGTATGTACTATGATTGTCGGTACATATCCCCGTGTGAAGTTGCTTGGAGGATTTTTTGGTTTGAAATTCAGTATCGGTACCCTCCTGTTGAACGCCTGAGTTTCCATCTTGAGGACCAACAATCCGTTGTATTTTCAGAAAATGAGCCTTTGGAGAATATTGTAGAACGATATAGTGTAAGCCAAAGTATGTTCTTGGGATGGTTTGTAGCAAATAAGAAATACCCTGAGACGAATGACGTATACTCAGTTTCCACAGAAATTTGTGTGGAAACAAAAAATAAGAGAATGGGTAAAGAGGGTAAAGGGTAAAGCAATAGGCAGACTCATTATGTTCCACCTGGATGTGGTGATCCATACTACGCTAGGTGTCTTTTGAATGTTGTTAAAGGTTGTAAATGCTATGCAGATATTAGAAAAGTGGGTATTGTACAATATGGAACGTATCGTGATGCTTGCTTTGCTAGGGGACTACTGGAGGATGACAAAGAGTATATCGATGACATTGAAGAGGCAAGTCATTGGGCATCGGCTCAGCACTTAAGAGAGTTATTTGTGACCCTATTATTTTCCAATTCTATTGAACGTCTTGAACATGTGTGGGAGCAGTGCTGGATGTATTTATCTGATGACACTCTTTATAGACAACGTATTCAGAGGAAGAAACCAGGTATAATATGACTTACAATAACAATGTACGCATTACATTTATTTTGAAAATTTTACATTTTTTGTAATTTTGATTGATAACCAAAATTATAAATATTTTGTAGACCTCAATTTGAGCGAAGAAGAAATTAAAAATCTCACTCTGGTGGAGATTGAGAAAATGTTGCGTAGTCATGGGAAGAGCCTTTCTGATTACGATCCTATGCCAATTGCGGACTTTTCGAGCGATGAGAGTTTTGGAAATCGCTTTATTGCCGATGAACTGATGTATAATCGGGAAGCTCTATCAATTGAGCACGACAAGTTGGTTGCCGATATGACTAACGAACAAAAAGTTGTGTATTCCACTGTTATGAATTCACTGGAAACTAGAGATGGAGGGGCTTTCTTTGTATATGGATACGGAGGAACTGGAAAAACTTTTATTTGGAGGACATTGTCGGCTGCTCTACGTTCCAGAGGTGAAATAGTTTTGACTGTTGCCTCGAGCGGCATTGCATCACTTCTACTACCAGAGGGAAGGACTGCACATTCGCGTTTCAAAATCTCATTGAATGTTCACGAGGATTCGGCATCCAGTATAACGTTAGGAAGTCCTTTAGCGGAGATGATTTGGAAATCAAAATTGATTATTTCGGATGAAGCCCCCATGATGCACAAAAACTGTTTCGAAACTTTGGACAAGTTACTTCAAGATATAACAAAGAGTAAGATTCCATTTGGTGGCAAGAGTGTAGTTCTGGGTGGAGATTTCAGATAAATTCTACCAGTTGTGCCAAAGGGGACACACCAAGACATTGTGTATGCGACCATCAATTCGTCTTATTTGTGTCCTCATTTCAAAGTGTTACGATTAATAAAGAATATGAGACTGCAAAATATTCCTAATGATGCAGAAGGACACGAGCTAAGAACATTTTCTGAATGGATAGCGAGTATAGGCGATGGTGTTATTGGTGGTCCTAATGATGGGGAAGTGGAGATTCACATACCGGAAGATATATTGTTACATACTGGTGAGAATCCCATATCGACAATTGTTGAGAGTACGTATCCAGATTTTGGTACAATAGGAGACAATACGGCTTATCTAGAAGGTAGAGCTATATTGACACCAACTCTGAATGTTGTGGAGTCTATTAATGAATATATGACTTCAAAGAACACTTCTCAAGGTAGGACGTACTTGAGTTCGGACACTCCGTCCAGATCTGATGATAATGTAGATCTTCTGAATGATCTTCACACCCCTGAATTTCTGAATTCAATTAAGTGTTCGGGGCTGCCAAATCATGAGCTAAACCTCAAATTTGGTGCACCGGTGATATTGTTGAGAAATATTGACCATTCACTTGGGTTATGTAATGGTACACGGTTGGTGCTTACAAAACTTGGTGATCATGTGGTTGAGGTAAAGGTTATATTAGGGGACAATGCAGGGGTAAAAGTTCTTATCCCTCGGTTATCTATGACTCCTTCCGATAAGAGAATGTCTTTTAGATTTCAGAGGAGACTATTTCCATTTATCGTTTCTTATGCGATGACGATAAACAAAAGTCAGGGCCAATCACTTACTCATGTTGGATTATTCTTGAAGAAACCTGTATTCTGTCATGGTCAGTTATATGTTGTTGTATCTCGCGTCACAAATCGAACATGATTGAAGATCTTAATATGTGACGATGAAGATTCGAAGAGAAAGACTACGACAAACGTTGTTTATAAGGAAGTATTTCAGAATTTATGATAGTTACTTTAATTGTTGTTGGTACAAGCGTTTTATTGTATAAAGTAAATTTATCTGCCTAACGTTGATATTCCTTCACCCATCGTAGTATATATTGCATGAGTAAGATAAAATTTTTGCTCGCTCATCATATTATATATATTAATTATACATCTTTAACCATGAAAAACAATAATTTGAAATTATAATTAAAATAATTGTTAGTGGTTAAAACATCTTCCCGTACATCGCACGGGCAACTACTAGTAATAATAACAACAAAATGGTATGTTTCCTCTTTAGTCAAAACATGTTTTCCCGGCGATTTGTTTACTATTTTGAGAAATAATATTTTTTATAAAAGTTCATATTTAATTATTATTTTTCTATTAAGCTGGAAGGCAATTCTGTACTTCAGTTCCGCCCATCGTCATTATCACAAATTGCAATATTTTTTGGAATAATGGATAATCTACAGATGTAAGTTGATGAATATTAAAAAAATCATAGAATAACTGATAATGTATTCATCCTTTATGTGATTATGACCGAAACTTAAACAGTTTAATGAATAAAAAGACATGTTTGCTAGCTTAATTCGCTAGTTTTTGTAACGCTATGCTTATCCGGTTCGAATTTTCTACCACATTTTTGTACAACATCTTCTACAATATATTATACTAATTATGTCACATTATTACTTATGATGTATTCGTGATGTCATTATATACACGTGCCGTGTGTGGATTGAGATGTGATAAAAGATATTGTATTATATGTAGGAGGAGATCCAAAATGCTTACACAATATATTTACATATTCTAACCTATACATATATGATCTGAAAAATATTTATTAATTAATCCAATAATTTATTAATTGATCCAATAGCCTTCCGCAGATTTCTTTTCACAACAAAAAATCAATTTGTTAGATATTCATAATAAAATGTACACAATTTAAGAATACATGCTCGTCTCCTTTATTGTGCAAAGTAGTTATAAATAGTGTAACAAATCCACTAAATTTTCACTTCACTCTCTCTCCTTTCATTTCCTAACGTATATGTTTTTTCCGTTCCCGCCCATTTATCTTTCTACTTCTAGAAATGACAAATTTCTTTTTTTTTTTTTTTTTTTCTTTTCACGATTTTGCCTAGTTGTTCTGCCCATTTTTTTTCGATGATTATATATTTATTCACTTAAATATTTAAATACGTACTTTATTTATTTTAACAATTAAATATCAAAAAACCGCCCCACTGTTTTTTGTAGAAAATAATTAAGATGGTTTTCAAATGGAATACTATAAATGCAACGTCTTATTTCTTTATTCTTTATTTTATGGGAGTAGATATGGTTAATAGTGGCCATATATATTAAACATTCCCTTGAGTTTCAACTCTAATAAAAATGTAGTTGCATCACATATTAACATTATTATTTTTATATGTACCAAATAAAATCATATCTATTTAGCACATGACAAAAACAAATATCTTTTTGACAGAAAATAAATTTATGCGCATATAAGTTTAGAATTCATTAATATTATTTGAAACAAAATCGAATAGAAATTATTGTAAAAATATTAACTGTGCGTCTTTCCGCCTTAACTTATCGCTAAAATCATAGCTCAATGAATCTGGCATGTGCGTTACTTCATTTTGAATTTATTTTATGGTCCATTTTTTTGGGAATCAACAAGCTATTATTTCCTCACGTCTGGCAATTTAATTTGAAAATTTTCGCAGTTTTGGTTAGACTTTATCTAATTTCCTTATTCTTTGTCTGGGTAACTAATTTCCTCCTATATCTCAATCTAAATAAATCCTCAACTCCTATTTTGCGTGTTTTGTTTGAAATTGATATATTAGGAATTTTTACATATACTAGTAGTATCCCCGTGCGATGCACAGTTTGTAAGTGTAAATGAATAAATTAATATTTTTTTATATTTTTATATAATTTTAATATAATAAAATATTATAATCAATAAATAATAAGATATGAAAAATTATATGTTAATGAAAAAAGAGTGCAGTGAAAAGTATTAATGACTAAAATATATATTAGAATGTATATTTATTTTTCTTAATATATGAATATCTCTAGCATCCTTCCGTAGAAGTCATATTGATGATTGGGGCTGGAATTGCAATATGCGGTTGACAGAGGATATATTTGTAATGTTAAAAATTAGTTACCGTCTTCATAAATAATCTTTCATTAATAATAGTCAATAAATTTATAAAAAGAAAATAATTTTAAGAAAATATGTTTGTTTGGGCCCAGACAAAATCAGCCCAAATAGCTTTATCATTTTTATTTAGGCGAATATATGCAAGTTATTGCCAATAATTGTGTTTTATATTGGGTTGAATTTTATATACAAAAAATTGTGATTTTCAGAATTGGTAATAAATTTTGGGCGGGAAAAACTTCAAAGTTACTAATTTCAGTGGGTTTTGTTATTATATTAAGTATAGATAGTTGTTTCCAAATTCTAATCATAAGACCTCCAAATATGACGACATTGAAGTTGGAGAAGAATGCAGCTTTGCGTCACCCAACCCATTACACGGCCCATGCGATATGAGTCAAGTCTTACATGCGTTTTTTCCTAATTTTTAAGGATTTTCACCCTTCAACTCATATCTTAATTCTCCAACTATAAAGGGGGACCTAAAGATAAAATTTTATTCATCTTCTGTCATAATTTGGAGTGTCAAGCAAGGGATTCAAGGAAGAGTTCAAGAATTCAAGAGCAAGAAACATTTAGTTATATCTTTTTAATTGTTTTGTTCTTAGCTACTTATGATATTTTTGAGGATTCATTTTTTACTACCGAGAGGTTTATTATTAAACTCTGACACTAAAAAATACACAGATTGAAATATAATGGTTCCTGGAGAAAAACACCTTCCTGGAGAAAAATCAATTGGGCTTCATTACTGAGCCCAGAATATGAATACTTATCAATCACAAACTTGGAAATTATAATATGATATACTGCCTTGAGTTTGAGTTGAAAATGTTATGTTGCGAGATTTGTGTAAATCAATTGTAACTTATTACCAACTTTAAATGCAATTCCGGAATTAAATGGTTTGAATGTTTTAACATATATAAGGTAATATCAATTAATGCAGCCAATTATACCATATATAATGCTTAATCAATTAATGCAGCTAATATTGAAGTTTTCCAGAATTAGCAGTGCTGTTTTAGGCGGGAAAATGTTGATATTACTATTCTTGGCGGATTTTGTTATATTATATAGTATAGATTATCACAAAAGCCATTAAACACAAAAACAAGTAAATGGTCGACTTACAAGTCTAAAATTAGCTATAAATATAGGAGGAACATATTTTAAAGAGAGGTATGGGATTATTGGGGTTTTAATATAATATTATAGTAATAATAATAATATCATCAACGCTCCGTTCTGGGATTTCACCGATACGGTTTCTACCAACACGGTTCCTGTTTGTAAGTCCATTTCCACCGCTCCGGCGTGCTTTTTCCGACCATCTTGGTCAGTTTCCAGCCAATTTTCTTCCGACAATATTTATTTAGCGTTTCTGTCTGGTAATCTTGTATTTTGGATATGGCTCAACAAGACTTCCCTTCTTTGCTTCAAATGTGGGATTCACTGAGATTGCCCGAGGAGGAAATCTGGAAGTGTGGTTGTTGAAGACACTACGACCCCGGTCTAAAAAACATCACTGTATGGCCACTTTATCCATATGCGGCCCATTGGTCAAAAGGATCTCTCTCTTGCCCTTCGTCGTATGTGGAGACTTGACAGATCCTTACATGTGAATTCGATGGGGAAAAGTTTGTTTGTGTTTCATTTTGAAAATACTACTGAATGTCAGCGTGTGCTAAGAAATTAACCATGGAATTTTAATGGGTTCTTACTTGGCCTTGAGCGATTGACTGGGGATGACAAGCTGGAAACCTTGTAAATTCGGTTCGTGCCATTTTGGGTCCAATTCCATGGACTTTCATTTAGGCATATGTCTGAGGAGGTGGGCCGTGCATTGGAGCAGAAAGTTGGTGCATCTTGGAGGTTGTGCTCCTACAGGTGGGAATGGCTGAGGCTAGTACCTCAAGGTTCAGATATCTATTGAATTTCGAAACCATTGTGTAGAGGAACAACACTCACGGTTGGAGGGGTGTGGGATGTTGTCTTATGTCGATATAAAAAGCTTTCTGACATCTGTTATAGGTGCGGAAAACATGATTACCTTGATGTGGATTGTCCATTTTTTTTTACATAGCGAAAAGGGGTACGACGGTGGAACGAGGCTACGGAGCGTGGATTCGTATGGATGCAATGATCTCTCGACCATGGGCATGGTGGGGTTGATGTTCTCCTCTTCGATGAGGAGATCTATTAATTTGCAGAAGTCTGCTTTAAAAGTGTCATCGACATCGGTGGCACATGCTGCCGAGGCTAGTTGTTCTCGAAAGGGTGGGGATGAAGGTGTTCTGCAAATGGCTTGTAGGAGTGAGATACGTCAGGGCAAGAAAGCTTTGGAGGATGCATGGGTTGATGACCTCCGACAACAATATCAGCTTGTTGGTTCAGTCCCGCTTTTGGGCCATGCAACTACTACACATGTCTTTCGAAGTGAGGTAGAGGTAGTGGACACTTCCGTGTTGGTTGAGGCCATGTATCGTTGGTTGCGTGGAGGGGTGATACTTCTATAGTACCACAAAAATCAAAGAAAGAACGAGGTCGGCCGAGAGGTATGGGAAAATAAAGTCAAGCTGGCTCGGGGGTCATATCTTTTGATTCACAGGGAAAGATAGGTAAAAGACCATATCATGCTGATGAGGCACGGGGCAAACACCTTATGATTACTGAGGATGTTGCTCGGTGTGACAAGAGGGCTCATATGCAGGCTATGGAGCTCGATGATTTTTATGTAGAGGCCGAGGCGGGTGATTCCTCGCCCTGCCTAGACTCATGAATTGTTTAGTTTGTAATGCGCGGGCGCTTGGGAACCAGCGTGCATTCAGAGACCTTCGGCAGTTGATTGCCGAAGTGTCTAAAGTGTCTTGTAATGGTTGTTCTAGATGGCATTATGTTTTTTATTTTGCGGGTATGTATTATGCTAACCCTATGGGTCGTAGTGGAGGTCTAATTCTGTTTTGGAAGGATAATATTGATGTTTCCATTCTATCTTACTCATCTGGGTACATTGACTGTACTATTTATCATGGTTCGTTATTGTAGCGGTTTACTAGTTTTTATGGCCATCGTGTGTCTGCTTTGAGGTCACAATCTTGGTTATTATTACATCGTTTGGCTTCTACGGATACATTGTTGAATATACCTTGGTTGGTGGGTGGAGACTTTAATGAGATTTTGTATGATTCTGAAAAGTTTAGGGGGACTCGTAGATTTGTTTCTCAGATGAACTGTTTTTCTGATGCTTTTATCAAATGCGGGGCTTCAACATTTACATTCTGACGGGGAATTCTATACGTGGTATAATAAACGCCAATCAGGGAGTGTGATTTTGGAGAGATTGGACCATTTTGTAGCTAATACAAAGTGGAGATTATGGGTTCCAACTGCAGTGCCTATAACACTAGATTTTTATGGAATAGATCGTCGTTCAGTTTTTATTGGTGTAGGAGGTAGTCAAGGCCCTTTTTTTATTCCTATGCATAGTTGATTTTTATTTGAGAATAAGTAGTTATCTGAGGAGGATTGTTTGATTGGTTTGGAGAATTTTTTAGGGCAGTTTGAGGCTCATGAATCGTTGATGCATAAATTGTTAACTACCCATATTTTTCTGACTAAGTGGGCAACCCCTTGGTTTAGAGAAATGTGGCGTAAAATCTGAGATGTTCAAGCCATTCTGAATGTGGCGCTACGCCCTACTGCTGATGGGGTCATTTCTGATACAATTAGAGGTTTGTAAAAGGAGCTTGAGAATTTGAAGAAGAAAGAGGAATCACATTGGCACCAGAGATCGCGTCTTAATTGGATGCAAAGTAGGGGTAGGAATATACATTATTTCCATGCATGTGCCTCGAATCGCAAGGCCAAGAACTTTATTTTGGGGTTGGTTTGCAAGGGGATTGGTGTATCACTTTCGTCTTTGGCTGATATCATTGTTCATTTCATGGTGAGCTTTTCTCTTCTTCATCCCCCTCAGAATCGGATATTGCAGTTGTTATAGAGTATATAGAGCCGCGAGTTGCAGTAGATATGAATTGTCAGCTATCTCAGCCTTTTTACTGCGGATGAAGTTCGGTAGGCGTTATTTGAGATGCATCCTTCGAAGCCACCCGACCCCGATGGGTTTACTACATTATTTTTTCAAAAGGCATGAGCTTTTGTGTGTCCTTCTGTTACAACTATTGTGTTGGTTGTGCTTAATGAGGGAGCTTCTATTGGATTATTGGAATAACACGTTTGCCACTCTTATTCCGAAGGTCTCTCAACCTCAATTATTAAAAGATTATCGCCCAATCAGTCTTTGTAACACGGTAGCAAAAAAATTCTCGAGGGTGTTAACTAATAGACTTGGTCCTACTCTCCATCAAGTGGTTGATTATCAGTATAGTGCTTTATACCAGGACGACTATCATGGATAATGTACTCATGGTTTTGAGTGCATGCATTGGATGTGGTGTAACAAGCAAACCCGAACCTATTATTATGCTTTGAAGCTAGATATGAGCAAGACATATGACAGGGTGGAGTGGTCTTTTCTATCGGCATTGATGAGTAGACTTGGCTTCTCTTCGGCTTTGGTTAATTTAATTTTGCATTGTATCTCTTCGGTGTCCTATTCTTTCAATCTGAATGGTCACATTGTGGGCAATGTTAGACCGACTAGGGGTCTCCGTCAGGGTGACCCCCTATCTCCACTTATGTTCGCCTTGTGCTCGCAGGCACTCTCTACTGTGCATCGGATCTCACAGGAACGTGGCGAGTTTCATGGTGTTAGAATTGCTCGTACTTGTCCCATCATTTCACACTTATTCTTTGTTGATGACAACTTAATGTTTTATCGGGCAACATCTAATGATGCTACTCAGGTGTGGAAATTTTTAAGGTTATATGAGACTGCTTCGGGGAAACTTATAAATTATGAAAAGTTTGCTCTTACATTCAATCTGGCGGTTTCTTTCAGTATGGTTGAGACTTGAGAGGATGAAGGCTATTCTTCATGCTATAGTGGTTCAGGGACATGACCTATATCTTGGGCTTCCGACTATCTCTTTGCGCAATACACAACTTTAGATTAGATTTTATGGGAGAGAGTCATGGGAAAAATTAAATCATGGGATGCTAAACTATTTTTAAAAGGGTGGGAAGGAGGTAATGATCAAGTTAATTCTTCAGGCCATTCCAACCTATGTGATGTCCTGTTTTCAAGTGCCCGGGGTGGTTTGTTGGATACCTCGGCCTTGTGTTGGGCTAACTAGAGCCACTTACGCAAAAGTGAAGAAGAGAGTGGTCTTGGTTTTTGGGATTTTGTGAGTTTCAATAAGGCTTTGCTTGCAAAACAATTAGGCGGATGGTCCAAAACCCGGAATCATTGGTGGCTCGGCTTTTTAAGGGCCATTTCCACCACTGTGATGTGATAGAGGCTGATGTTGGTTCAAACCCCTCATATATTTAGCGTTCCTTGATGTAGAGTAAGGATCTTTTGGTGGAAGGGCTGATGTGGCGAATTGGTGATGGATGTATTGTGAGACCTTTTAGGGAAAACACTTAGATACCGAGGCTTGCATCGGGTCATATTTCATCTAAATTGGTGGTCTCTAATGCTAATGTAGTGCATTTCATCACTACTAGAAGACATTGGGATGAGCAAAGGCTTCGTCTGGTCCTTTTGCCTTTTGAAGTGGAAGCAATATTGGACATTCCTTTGAGTCATTGAATTCTCCCTGATAGGAGATATTGGCGGTTTGAAACAAAAGGGTGGTATTCGGTGAAAAATGCTTACAGGCTGGTGCAAGGTGGGTTTTCTCCGCCCGGATCGATCGTCTCTTCCAGTCGTGGCTGATGGAAGTTCTTATGGCATTATCCCTGCCTCCTATGGCAAGCATCATCTGATTTTCTAGCAGTGTTAATTTATTTTGTCATCATATTCCTACTTCTCCGGTGTGTGGCTTATGCGGGGAATGTGATGGCTCCACTATGCACAGTTTATTTTTTGTCATGTTGTTCGTGTTTTTTTGGAAAGATAGTTGTTACTTGTTGTCTTTTAAGTCTAAGCATTTCTGCTCTTTTATGGATTGTGGAGAGGGTATTTGTAACACCCCCAAACAAAAATAGTGAAATTCTTGTTGGCATTTTAATTAATTTTTCAGAAAGATTATTTTTATTTTAAAGATTTTCAAGTCAAACTCTTTATCCAAGTATTGAGGCTAATGAAGTCTCCGGAAACAAAGTGTTTCTACTTAATTGTACAGGGGAAGCTATCAAGGAAACCGAGATCACTCGTACACTCGTCCGGTATATGTAAGAAAGTACAAAAGATAGGAATCACTAAAAGATATTTTAATTTCATATACAAGTAGAATTTATTTTAAGAATACAAATAAAATTTTAGTACAAATCATGTTCTATCATTTATATGAGTTTACATGAATCTTTGTATACGTATAATGCATCAACATATTTTCATGAACCCTTATTCTAATTTTCAGTATAATATTTGGAATATACGGATAAAATTTTAATACAAATTTATGTAAATCATTATACACATATAAACTATATGTAATCCTACTACATAGAAATATTAACATGATTAGTAAATATAATAATAATAATAATAATAATAATAATAATAATAATAATAATAATAATAATAATAATAATAATAATAATAATAATAAAAATAATAATATATATATATATATATATATATATATATATAGCATAGGTGACGTGTGCAATTCAAACATGCAATTAGAAAATACTTCATAGTAAATTGTGCAATCCTATCAACATAACAATATGAATTGTGGAACCATGGTTGCATGAAGATGGAAACGGAGATCCAATTTTTACTTCCATTAAATATTACCTGATCCCACATCAATGGAAATAAAACGATTAACCGACCTTAATTCTATAAATAGAATAATGTCTTTCCGCTTATGAAAATAAAAGGTATAAAAATACATATTAAATATATGTATGTGTTTTTATAAAGGGATTTCTTTAATTAGAAGACCCTAAATAGTTTATTTTCAACGGTGTTCGAAGGTCCGGTATGTCCACCAGTGTTTGGAGGTTCGACTCTTTATGGAGTCGTTGTTTAGTGTATTCATTTTAAGATATGTCTTCTTTAATAATAACCTTTTATTAATTTTGTAACTTATACAGATTTATGAATTTAATTATTTTGTTAATTTATGTTAAGTAGGTGTTAGATAGGATGCATTTAGTTAGTATACATGACTAGGGGGTTTTATATGGTTGATTGTTAATTCATCGATTTTGCTACGTGGTGCAAAATCGGTATATGTATATTAGTTAAATATGTTTTATACTATTCATAGTATTATATAAGTAGAGATTATACTATCTAAATATGTGAACCTTACTTGAACACGTTATTTATTAAAATTCATGTTCTATATGCGACTTCGGGAAATTATATAAAATATTTACTTAATATTTTAAAAAACTGTTATTCTATGTGGTACTATATGATGTTAGGCGTATATGGTTAAAATTTGAAGGCATTCCATTGTGTTAATGAATTTTAATGTATTTTTCAAAATAAGTTGATTTTAGCTATAAAATATTTGAATTTTCTCCTAGAAAATAATTTTTATAAAACAAGTAGCTTTGGATCTTTTAAAACTGTTTCACTATGTTATAATACATGATATTATAAGTCTAAAATTAAAATTTGAGAAGTTTTTATCAAATATATGATTTATAATGAATTTTACAAGACAGGCCGGTCTTAAAGCCTAAAAATTATAGGTTTCTAAAAAGATGTGTTTACCCTATATGAATCTAACGTCTTGTTATCATGTCAACATAAGCCCATTAGCCCATACGGATCCCATTTCTCGGGTCATTCGTAAATTGAAGAGACTAAAGGATGAGATCAAAGTTTGGAACGTCAATATTTTTCGGAATATTCACACCACCTTGGCGAAGCACTATGCGGATCTTGTCGCCCTTCAGGAGATGATTTATGAACAGGGTTATTCTGACGCCCTCTTTGAGAAGGAGGTGGACTTGCAGGTTCTCATTAATCGCACTCTTGCCCAACAACATGACTTTATTAGTCAGAAGAATCGTCTCAGCTGGCTTAAGGATGGGGATCGTAATTCCTCTTTTTTCCATAGAATGCATGATGTCTCTAAGGTGAGACAGCACCTTTCGGCTCTCATGATTCATAGTGTGTTGGTGGAAGACCGGGCTCCTCTGGCAAATCACATTGTTCAGTTCTTCACCACCTTTTTCATAGAGCCCACTGCTTCGTCACCCATTGATCTTTCTGTTGTGGGTGACATTGTTAGCCCCTCCGTCTCAGATGATGAGAATACCCTTCTCATGGCGGACCCCACACATGATGAAATTCATTCGGCGGTTTTCTCTCTTTCAGCAGACAGTTCTCCAGGCCCGGATGGTTTTTCTGGTTGCTTTTTTCAAGTCTATTGGGATATTGTTCGTAACGATATGGTTGTTACAGTGCGTTACTTTTTTCGCCATGGTTTCATTCCCACTGGTTTGAATTCGAGCTTTGTGGTCCTCATTCCTAAAAAGAAGGGGGCCAACCGAGTGGAGGACTTTCGACCTATCGTTCTTAGCAATTTTCTGTTCAAGGTCTTCACTAAGATTCTTGCTTCTAGGCTGGGCAGCTTCGTGGGCTCCCATATTTCTCCCTATCAGTTCGGCTTTGTGCCAGGCAGGCGCATCCATCACTGTATTGCCTATGCTTCAGAGTGCTTTAATTGTTTGGACAAGCAAAATGAGGGTGGTAATGTGGCCTTCAAAATTGATATCCGTAAAGCTTTTGATAATGTTTGTTGGGATTTTCTTCTGCATTTTTTGAGATGTTTGGGCTTTTTAGATTGGTTTGTGGATCGTGTCTCCTCTATTCTGCTCTCTGCCAGGCTTTCCATTCTGATCAATGGTTCTCCTGTTGGATACTTTGCATGTTCACGTGGTGTTAGGCAGGGGGGGCCCGCTTTTCCCCCTCCTATGTTGTCTTGGTGAAGAGTTTTTGGGTAGGCTCATTGTTGATTGCCATAATAAGCAGTCTATCCGCCCGGCTATGGCTATGATGGGGGTTCCCTGTCCTCCATTTTTGTTCTATGCAGATGACATCCTCATCTTCTGCAATGCGGACTTGTCTAATGTAAGGTAGCTTCGTCAGATTTTTAAGCTTTATGGTAGGCTCTCGGGTCAAATCGTTAGCACGGAGAAGGCTAGAGTTTTCTTTGGCACGGAGGCGGCCACTAACATAAGGCGGCGGATTCTCAGTGTCTCGAAGATGGGTGAAGGTTCTTTGCCGATGCAATATCTTGGTGTTCCTATCTTTGTTGGAGCACCAAGGCTTGCTTACTTCTAGCCCTTGGAGGACTCTATTCGCGCTAAGTTTTCTAACTGGGTGGGCTCTTCACTTTCGATGGCGGGCCGGGCTTGCCTGGTGAATTCGGTGATCTCTACCTCCTTCGTTCACTCGATGATGGTGTACAGTTGGCCTTTGTCCCTCCTTGCTGACGTTGAGAAGGCCATGCGCAATTTTATCTGGACGGGTAGCACGACTCAAAGCGGTAAATTTAACATCTCCTAGAAACGTGTTTGTGCCGAAAGCTGAAGGAGGTTTGGGTATTCGCTCATTTCGCAAGGCTAATGCGGCTTTTCTGCTCAAATTTGCCTGGGATTTCTTGACTTCTTCTAACACTGGCATGGATCTACTTCGTTCTCGTTGGTTCTCTGCCTCTGGTGCCCTTAAGACCTCCTACATTCGCTCTTCCTTTTTTGGTTCCACAAGACCTTTCATCAGACAGCTCCTCTCGGAATCTCAGTGGATTGTCAGACCAAACACTTCTGTTAGATTTTGGCTTGATAATTGGCTCGGTTACTCCATCGCCGATAGGATTGGCATGCCTCCTAAGGCACGTTTACATTTTCAGCATTTGATTTCGAATTATTGCATTGATGAGGTCTGGCAGTTGGACGGGCTTTTTGTTCAGAATTATCCTCTTATTTCAAAGGACATAGTGACCACGACCATCTCTCCTATACCGGATCATAGAGTTTGGACTCGCTCTCCGACGGGCACTGTGATGTCGACTCTGGCTTATAATTACTTTCGTACTTCCTTTCCGGCCACTTCTTGGGGGAAATGGATCTAGGCTTCCTTTATCCCTCCTTGTCGATCTTATACGATTTGACGTGCGATCCATCATAGACTTCCTTCTTGGGAGATCATTCAGTCACACCGTATTCAGGGTCCTTCCATATGCGCCCTATGCCATACATCAGGGGAGTCTGATGATCATATTTTCTCTAGTTGCTTTTTCTCTCTTGCCATTCTTTCTAAACTCTGTTGGGCTTTTAATATATCTCTTGTTTTTCATGAAGGTTTCCATAGATTGCTTTTACAGGCTATGCAGGTACAGTTCAGCTCCCAAGTCACAGCGCTTTGGCGAGTTGCTTTTGTCACTGCTATTTGGGCCATTTGGGCTACCAAGAACAGGTCCATTTTTTATGATAAGGAGGCTAACCCTACACAGGCTGTCTCGGTTATTCTTTCTTGCATTCGGGAATCTGCCTCCCTGATCTCGGGACACATGCACAACTCGGTTCGGGAACTCACCATTTTGACTCGGTTAGGTGTGCGTGGTGTTCCGGCTAAACCTCTTTTGGTGAGGACTGTCAATTGGACTCCTCCATCCATTGGGTGGATCAAGGTTAACACGGATGGTGGTGCCGAAAGGGCACCTGGCCTCACTTTTGGGGGAGGCATCTTTAGGAATTGCAGAGGTTTCACTTTGGGAGGGTTCTCTGTCTCATTCGACCGTGGTTATGCTTTTGAAGCGGAGCTCCAAGCGGCTATCTACACGATTGAGCTGGCCATGGATCGTGGTTGGCATAAGATTTGGCTTGAGTCTAATTCCATGTACTTAGTACAAGCATTTCAGTCCCGCTCTCTTAATGTACCCTGGCGATTTCGTGCACGATGGATTCGAGCTTTGCATATTTTAGGAAATATCACATTTAAGGTTTCGCATATATACAGAGAAGGCAATTTGGTTGCTGATGCTCTCTCTAATCTCATGACGCCTTTTACTTGGTGGAACCCCCTTCCTCCACACGTTTCATATATTTCTTTTCATGACTTCTATACTACGTATTATCGTGTACATTGAGCCCTCTGATGTTCCCCTCCCCAGTGTTTTTGTAGATCTTTTGGATGCTTTGGAGGGACTCTCGGCTCTTTATTTTTACCCTCCCTCCCCCGTCTTCTTGTGCAGGCACCTGCTTTGGATTTATTATGTATTGACGGATTATGGATTTGACGGACATTGGTCTTTTTGGCCTATGTTGGTACTCTTTTTCCCACTATTGGTTTTTTCCCACAGGGTTTTTCCAATAATGGGTTTTAATGAGGCCAATTGAGTCTTTCCCACTCTGGGAAGATTCATACATGCTACACAACATTTGGAACTCACGTTCCTAGGCGTTTCACTGGTGTTGCACGCCCAGCAGTTCTATCGCCCCTGGACGGAACCTCCACGGCAATCGTTGCTCTGCCGCCTTCAGCTGGTTTTTGCTTGTTCCAGAATAGCATACCCTGCTCTACGTGTCGTTCGCGTTCCGGATGCTGTTCCCGGACCGCAGATCTCACTCCCTTCTATGAGTGTTTGGCCTCGCACTCACGGCACTTGGTTCCCTCGAGTGGTTGTTCCCCCACTTTTAGCGTCTTTGATCTGTTAGACTTATTAGTCTACTACCGGCTTGTGGTAGTTTAGACATTGGATTTAGATATACGCGCTACGCCGCATTTTTTGGCTATTGTATTAGCCTTCTTATAGAGCGTTTTGGGTTTGCTACTATTTTTTGTATACTCTTTACTTTCATTTTATTTATACAAGCAACTATTTAACTAAAAAATATATAAGTATACATATGCACTAGTTAAACAGACAAGCTAAAATTATGATAAATATAATAAGTTATGATAAGGGGAATAATTATAAAGAAAGCTATAAGAATAAATGTCTAAAATCAACGAGTGCAATATGAGTTGGACCAGACAACCTTGGAGCCTCTGCAGAACAGTTCAGTCAAAGAACATCTACATCAGTTCAAGAAAGTCTACATGAAAAGTGGGTAACTATGTAGCTTTTATACTATTGAATTTGTGTTGTGATTTATATGTTCGCCTTCGGGCATATGATTACTCTCAAGTCGTAAGATGGACTTTTGAGTAAGGCTTTTGAGTCGTAAGATTGGCTCATAAGTTGAATATTTTCGAGTCGTAAGATTGGCTCTTAAGTGATCTTAAAAAATATGGCTTCGAGTCGTAAGATGGGCTCCTAGTCAGACTTTTGAGTCGTAAGATTGACTCCTAAGTCAAAGGCTTTTGTGTTGTAAGATTGACACCTAAGTTAAGGATGTATTTGTTATGGTGCATATTCATTTAGTACAACTGCTTACGAAGTTTTCCCACTGGGTTCGCATAACTCATGATGTTATGCTTAAAATATTTTCAGGACCAATGGATGGCAGGGGATCTAGCTAGCACGAACAAGTTCCCAATAAGAAAGATAAAGAGTAAATTAAATGCGTTTAAGGTTAAGTTTCAAAGTAGAAGCCTTTAATTTTCATTGATAGAATTAAAGTTGCAAGTGTCTTGAAAATAGTTTTAAAGCTTAGTAAAAGTTATTGGATTTTGAAATTATAAATATTGTATCTTTTAAATATTTTTAAGTTAGAAATTTCTTCTACTTGTGATATTCTAAAAATATATTAGAGATTTTAACTCAAAGATGTGGGTTTATACAAGTTGGCTTTTATGTCAAGAATAGTTTAATTAATTATTAAGAAAATTTTTCTAACTCGCTTTTTATAACAGGTGTTCCGCTGATAAATATTTTAAAATAGAAGTATGTTTTAGTGGCAACTGTTAGTGAAAACAACTCAAGAACACACAACACCAAAGAACCTGGAAATCGTACGAAGAAACTCTCTCTGTCCGGCCAAATTTTGAGAAATACACGTCGAACTCACACCCGCAGTTCGGCCAGAGTTGTGGCCGAATTCAGCTTATGCAGAACAGAAAATTAGAAATGAATCAAACGCAGTTTTAACGTGGTTCGTTCAACATGAACTACATCCACGGAGGCAAGGCACACCTCAATCCACTAAGAACTTCAATCAATTACAGAGAAATAGCTCAAGAAATGAAATGCCCAATTCTGAATGCAAATTAGGGCACGCACACTCTATCTCTAAATACTCTCTCTAATCTAAAGTACAGGAGATAATGCTACATGGTTATCTTCTCCTCAATGAGAGCTTTACAATGATATATGGCTTGAAGCTCGAATACAACTGGATAGGAAATTATAACTGCAAGAAGTTCACGTTGAGCTACAGGACAAATGTGACGGTTTCGCGTCGTCACTAACTGAATCTGCTTCGTCACAAATGACAGTTACACTACCTAACTCGAACCCGGTTTGCTCATGACCAGTTTGTCTTCTTGATACTAAAACCCAGTTTAAACCGCCGGTTCTCCACTCCCTAACTCCGGTTCCACATTCCCAACACACCATATTACAAAGTATAAGCTCACTTGATGAAATTGAACATCACCTCACAAATCTCCACCTCAATGAATCATGTGTGCCTCTTACTGCCTCACCACTGCCTTTGTCTGTCAGTGCTTTTCATGGCATTGTTCAAGCTGCAGCAGGCTCGAGCAATGCTCCACTTTGTTCCCAGGTACACCCTTTGTAAGAAAATCAGCAGGGTTATGCAATGTGTGTACCTTCTTCACTTCCACAGAACCAGAATCAATAATATCCCTAGCAAAATGCAACCTAACATCAATGTGCTTTGACCTTTCATGAAATGCTTGGTGTTTCACAAGGTGTAGAGCACTTTGGTTATCACAGTAAATCACCACACTCTTTTGCTTGATGTCCAAATCTCTCAAAATTCCTTTAAGCCAGATTGCTTCTTTGATGGCTTCAGTGAGAGAGATATATTCTGCTTCAGTGGTTGAAAGTGCTACAACTGATTTTTGTACACTTCTCCAGCTGATGGCTGTTCCAAATAAGGTGAACACAAATCCAGAAATAGATTTCCTAGTGTCTATGTTTGCTGCAAAATCAGAATCAGCAAACCCCTTCAATGCAACAGTGCTTCCATTCACTTTCTTCTCAAACTTCAGTGACAAGTTCACTGAACCCTTCAAATACCTCATCACATGCTTCAAAGCTTCCCAATGTTCAACACCTGGGTTTGACATGAACCTGCTCACTAAAGAAACAGCATAGGCCAAGTCAGGCCTACTACAAATCATACCATACATGAGACTGCCCACTCCACTAGCATAAGGAATATTGCTCATATGTATGACCTCCTCTTCAGTCTTAGGGCATTGTTCTTTGGTGAGTTTCTTCTGCAGATTAACTGGAGTGGAGAGAGGTTTGGATTCATGCATGTGGAACCTCTCCAAAACCTTCTGTAGATATTGCCTTTGAGATAACCAAAGAACTCCAGCTTCTCTTTTCCTCAGAATGTCCATGCCCAAAATCTTCTTGGCATCTCCAAGATCTTTAATGTCAAATTCAGTGTTAAGTCTGTCCTTCAACCATTGTACACTCTTCTTGTTCTTGCTGGCAATCAGCATATCATCCACATACAAAAGAAGGAAGACTTTATCTTGCTTTGAACACTTGTTGAAGTAAACACAACTATCATAAAGACTTCTTACAAAGCCAACACTGATCATGAAGTCATTGAACCTCTTATTCCACTGTCTTGGACTTTGTTTGAGTCCATACAGTGACTTCTTCAGCAAACAAACTTTGTCTTCTTGTTCAGGAACGACAAAGCCTTCTGGCTGTTTCATATATATTTTCTCAATGAGTTCTCCATGTAAGAATGCTGTCTTTACATCTAGTTGTTGTAGTTCCATGTCCTCTTGAGTAACCTTTGATAAAAGCAACCTGATTGAGCAGTGCTTTACTACTGGAGAGAAAACTTCATTAAAATCAATCCCTTCCCTTTGTGTAAAGCCCCTAGCCACCAATCTTGCTTTAAATCTCACTTGCTTGGATCCTGCAGTCTCTAACTTCTTTTTGTATATCCATTTAGAACTCACAAGTTTCTGACCTTTTGGTTTATCCACCAATTTCCAGGTCTCATTCTTTTCCAGGGATTCCATCTCTTCAATCATTGCCTGGATCCAGCGTTCTCCTTCTTCACAATCTAGTGCTTCTTTAAAACTACTAGGCTCTTGTGATTCCAGGTCTTCAGCAACACTCAAGGCATAATAAACACTCCCTGCTTGACCATAGAAGTCAGGTCTATTGATTGTTCTTCTAGGTCTGTTCCTTCCAATGCTATATTCTCTCACATTTTGTGAAGGTCCAGCTTGTTCTTCTTCTTCAGATGATGAATCACTATCTTGTAGATTCTCTTGTTGTTGGGATGTGTGATCATCTTCAGCAGGATGCTCCACCTGAATTGATATCTCTTCAGTCTCTTTAGCACCATCAAGTTCTTCCTTAGACCCTGTTGAAGTATAAGCCATCACATTCTCATTAAACTTTACATCTCTATTTGTGATTATCTTCTGATTTCCCTTCTCTAGACACCACAATCTGTAGCCCTTTATCCCATCTGGATATCCAAGAAATACACATCTTAGAGCTCTTACATCTAACTTGTCTTGCTTGACATGGACAAAAGCAAGACAACCAAACACCCTTAAACCTTCATAACTTGGTTTCTGTCCACTCCACACCTCTTCAGGTGTTTTGAACCCAATCACTGATGAGGGTGACCTGTTAATGAGATAACATGCTGTAGCAATGGTTTCACCCCAGAATACCTTTGGCAACCCAGCGTCCAACAGCATACACCTTACTCTTTCAAGAAGAGTCCTATTAAACCTCTCAGCAACCCCATTCTGTTGAGGATTCATTGGGACAGTCCTATGTCTCTTGATTCCTCTTTCTTCGCAAAAGTTTGTGAACTTAGTGGAGAGGTATTCCAATCCATTATCAATCCTAAGGTGCTTCAGCTTCTTCCCTTTGACATTTTCCAGTTGAATCAAACATGTTTTAAACTTATGAAAAGCATCACTCTTATTCTTCATCAACATGATCCACACCTTTCTACTGTAATCATCAATCAAAGACATGAAATACCTTGCTCCACCATGAGTCTCTGTCTTTGCTGGACCCCATATGTCAGAGTGGACATAATCTAATGGCTCTTGAGTTGTGAACACCCTTTCCATAGGGCAGCTTCTTGGACTTGCCCAAAGCACACTGATCACAAAACTCCAGGTTTTGGTTTCCCATGTTTCCAATTACACCACTTCTTGACAATTCCTTCAACCCTTTCTCTCCTATGTGTCCAAGCCTCTTGTGCCATTTAACAAGCTCAGAACTGCTCAAGACCATATCAACACTCCCAACAACAGGTGAACCAATCAAGATAAACAACCCATTATGCTGTCTACCTTTAATCACCACTTTACCATGTTTAGTGATATGCAAGAAGCCATCCACTGAGCTAAACTGACAACCACTAGTTACCAAAGAACCAAGAGATAGAAGATTTCTTTTAAGGCCAGGAACATATCTTACATTAGAGATGATTCTTACCACACCATCAAACATTCTTATGCTCACTGATCCAATTCCTTTGACCATGCATGATTGGTCATTGCCCAGGAGAACATTTCCACCATCTTCTCTCTTCAATTCATCAAACCATGACTGGTGTGGACACATATGAAAGGAGCAGCCTGAGTCCAGGACCCATTCTTTCCCCATTCTTGATTCAGTAACATTCAATACCTCTGGAGGATCTTCTTGAAGGTCAATGGCAGCAGCTTCTGCCCCTTGGTTTCCACCTTTCTTGTTCCTTTTAGGACAATCCTTCTTCAAGTGACCAGGCTGCTTGCACTTGAAGCATTTCCTCTTCTCAACCCATTCATTTCCCTTCTTTGGATTAGAATCTCCCGCTTTGAAGTCCTTAGAATTCTGTCCCTTCTTCCCTTGCCCAGGTTTCTTGAATTTAACATTCAAACCTTCTCCAGATTGCACCATGCCTTTATCACCTTGAGTCTGGAAGCATTTAGACCTCAGAGCCTTCACTATCCCATCATAAGATAGCTGCTCATCTCTCCCATACATCAAGGCATCCTTAAAACTTTCCATGGATTTTGGAAGAATGTTTAACACCATCAATGCTTTATCATCCTCCTCCACTTTCACATCCAGGTCTTCCAATTCCTCAACCATCTTAATGAACTCATCAAGTTGATCAGAAATTACCTTATCTTCAGTGATCTTGAAGGCCAACATCTTCTGCTTTAAGAACAGCTTGTTGGAAACTGACTTAGATTGATACAAATCTTCCAACCTCTTCCATGCTTCTAAGGAACTCTTGCATCTTGAGACCTCTCTTAGCGGTTTATCACCCAAACACAGAAAGATAAGACTGAGGGCTTTCTTATCCACGGATACAAACTTGGGTTTCTCACTGGCTTCCCAAGAATCAAGAGGTATCAAAGCAAGATCAAGGCCATTGTGAACCAAAACTGCATTCATCTTGATCTTCCATAGTGTGAAGTCATTTCTCCCTGTAAACTTATCAAAGTCCATCTTCATACCAGCCATTCCGTCCCTTCTTCAAGCTGTGAGAGTTGTTTCCCACAGACGGCGCCACTTGTTAGTGAAAACAACTCAAGAACACACAACACCAAAGAACCTGGAAATCGTACGAAGAAACTCTCTCTGTCCGGCCAAATTTTGAGAAATACACGTCGAACTCACACCCGCAGTTCGGCCAGAGTTGTGGCCGAATTCAGCTTATGCAGAACAGAAAATTAGAAATGAATCAAACGCAGTTTTAACGTGGTTCGTTCAACATGAACTACATCCACGGAGGCAAGGCACACCTCAATCCACTAAGAACTTCAATCAATTACAGAAAAATAGCTCAAGAAATGAAATGCCCAATTCTGAATGCAAATTAGGGCACGCACACTCTATCTCTAAATACTCTCTCTAATCTAAAGTACAGGAGATAATGCTACATGGTTATCTTCTCCTCAATGAGAGCTTTACAATGATATATGGCTTGAAGCTCGAATACAACTGGATAGGAAATTATAACTGCAAGAAGTTCACGCTGAGCTACAGGACAAATGTGACGGTTTCGCGTCGTCACTAACTGAATCTGCTTCGTCACAAATGACAGTTACACTACCTAACTCGAACCCGGTTTGCTCATGACCAGTTTATCTTCTTGATACTAAAACCCAGTTTAAACCGCCGGTTCTCCACTCCCTAACTCCGGTTCCACATTCCCAACACACCATATTACAAAGTATAGGCTCACTTGATGAAATTGAACATCACCTGACAGCAACCCTTCACCTGATTGTAGGGTTGGGGTGCTACAGTATTCGTGGTCTGTCTGGCAATGATTTGTTTTGTTGTTTGATGTGGCGGTGTAGGCGGTCTGGGAGCGATTTGTAAATGAAAGCATGGAGATGGGGAGATATGGGTAGCGCCATCATGGAGTTGGATAGAGGCGTATGTTGGTGAGTACAATAGGGTTGTCACCTCTCGAACTGGCTCTTTGGTCGGGCCAGATGTGTGTCACCAAGATGGTGTCCACCGGTAACTGGGGAACTTCGTATGGATGTTGATGTGGGGTATGATGATGATAACGGTCGGTATGGTGTAGGTTTCGTATTACTTAATGAAAGTGGGAATGTTTTGGTAGTTGCTGGTCATCGTATTCGGCCCCCAACTTTTGTTCTTGCGGTAGAGCTTCAGACGTCAGAAAATGGTATTAGATTTTGTGTTGATTGTGG
This sequence comes from Ajuga chamaepitys, assembly GCA_958295605.1. Classification (NCBI taxonomy): domain Eukaryota; kingdom Viridiplantae; phylum Streptophyta; class Magnoliopsida; order Lamiales; family Lamiaceae; genus Ajuga; species Ajuga chamaepitys. The sequence continues at coordinate 21,953,477 of OY282502.1, forward strand.
GTTTGCTCGGATTCTAGTTCATTTCGATGCTTTACTTGTTGTGCATGCAATCAGGGAGCAAGGAGTTTTGATAGATTATAATGTTTTTTCTGGTGAAGAAATCCGACATTTGTTACAATTGGATAATTGTGTTGGTCTTGAGCATATGACTAGATCTTGTAATTCCGTAACGCATTATTTGTAGCATTCTTCTTTTTTCATCCGCCAATCCTTCTCTTTCGATGGGGGCATGATATACCGATTTGGGTTAGGAATCTCGTACTTAAGAACTTGTTTTGAGCAATAAGATTCTTGCTTCAAAAGAAAATATGAGTAATTTTAACTTTTTGTTAATCATCTATGATATATATATATATATATATATATATATATATATATATATATATATATATATATTCTTATTGTTCTTTATTGGAGTCACCACCCCCCACATATCTCATATTTCTTGTGTGAAACTATGAACATGTAATAAATGATTTATTTTATCACTTTGGTTCTTACATTTTTCTTTTGCTTCTATCCGTATATTTTATGAAAACAAAATCTTACTTAATATAAAAGTATATCCGCCTATAGCTAGAAATATTAAAATTGTCCCGCCAAAAAAAATCATCTAAAAATATATTGTGAGTTAAATTAGAGTAAAATATGTATTTAAGTTAAGTTTTGACTTATATATTAATAGTCATAAATAACTCATTGATTTCCGCCATAGATATACATTAACACCAATCACAATAATCAAAAGATATAATGAATATGTTCCTTATATAAGTGATGACTTTATTACTAAAAATATAACAATTATTTATATTAATAAAAAGTGTGATAAAAAAATGTAATTTTTTGGATTGGATTCGAGATATTGATTTTGCTATATATTTGTTAGACATATTTTTTTTTAATACCATAGATTTAATTAAAGTAAATATATACACACACACACACACACACACACACACACACATATATATATATATATATATATATATATATATATATATATATATATTATAAAAGTTATTAATCTTCCATTGACATGTCAAATCTTAATTTATAATTTATTGGAGCTATCAATATATAGCGAAATCACACATTTCATTTTTTCTATATGTTGTCATGTATTGGAACTTTTTTTCTTTTTCTTTTTTGACAAATTGATAGAAAAAATAATGGCACCTGTGTAACACTCCCCTGATGTAGTAGACAGATTCTTGGCGGGCTTTGCATAGATGATAAAAATGACACAACTATTAATTATCTGTGACTAGAAATTTTCTTTTCCAATTTCTTAATGCATTTATTATTATTATTTTTTTTCATAATTTGCCTATAGTTTCTCATATTAATCGTCTTTTTCATGATTTTTAACTTGACACACAGTTGAATATAATTAAAAGATAAATCATATTAGAAAAAATGCAATTAACATCGGTTATTACTTGAGTTAAACTTTAATATTTATTGTGAATAGAACTGTACATTTTATTTTGTGACTGACTGCAAATAAAATTAATAATCAAATAAATAAACTTTTTTTTTTAATTTACGTTTCTTTAAAATTAAGATATCAAATATTTTTTGTTAGGCTAATTATGATATATGTTTATATAAAACAAAAATCTGAGATAATTCAAGAAAAATAAAAATTATAGACAAAATAAAAGAGATTGGTGTGTGTAACACATCGCCTCATATGTGGCGAAGTAGCTCTCGGCAATTGTTCCAAAGATAATTGAAATTGACAGTGTAAATTGGTTTATTTATTTACTTAGGAAAAAAAAATTAATTTCTTAAAAACATAATATATTTTTCTCAGTGCATTTCAAAATATTTAAGATTAGTCTTCTTTTCACGATCGTTGATAAGACAACATGTTGTATGTATTAAAATTAAATATAATATTAGAAAAATGTAACTTATTAACATGTGATTATTTGTATGTTAGACGTAAGTATTTTTGTGACTGGCAATTTGTATTTTGTTTGGTAATAAGATTTGTAAGACCTTGATAATCACATATATATCAAGTAGTACTTAGTTTTGACATAAACAAGTTTTATTAGCATAACCATTACATGTTTTGATGTTTATAATATCCTTACAAAAAGTAATATTATTCAGGAAAAAATATATATTATGGAGAATATAAGGTTATTAGGTATCTAAATATATTTGGATTATGTGAAATGTTATGTTAAAAATAAAATAGCAAAAATATCACGAATCCAGTTGACATTAACATCGATTGAAAATGATAGTGAAATTAGTCAAGTGATTTCTTAATCAATTTGTTCTTTTTTCTTTTTCTTTTTAGTTTTCCACCCAATAACTACTTCGAGGCAAAATGCATCTTTAAACCTTTCAGTTATCTACGAATATTTGTTAAGGTCCCTCACTTATCCATAAAGATTTCATAAGTTCCCGCAATTCTAAAAGTATTTGTAAACCATGTAAATCGGTGGGTTCAAAATAACGGTTTTGTGTAGTTCAGACACTGAAATATCATTAAAAAATATCTTTTATATCACATGCTGGGCACATGATATACTTTTGGCCAGAATAGTCACTGACGGATTGCAAATGACAGTTTCGTGTTGTTGGCACTGAAGTGATAGTAAAAAAAGTTTAGAAACCAAATTGATAATTCCGGCCATAGTTTAGGCTGAATTTTTTTTTAACCATTAATTTAAATGGTATTTGAGTACTATGATCTAATATTATTTATTCTGTTACTTGAATGGAACAATATCATAGTTATAATTCTTAATAAGTGTTGTTGTTTATTAAAATGTCTTTGACTCTATTCTTATTAGAACGACATTCTATATTGCTTATGAATTATGTTCTATCTTTAAAAAATAATATTTTGAGCCTAGAGACCGTATAATTATCTATTTATTTATATGTAGTATTGTTGATTATTTCAAATATACACTTTAAAATATAATTAAAATTTATTTTCCTAATATTTTAATAATTATCCTTATTTTCACGAATTTCTATAATAAATTACTATGAAATTAAAAACTAATATATATATATATATTATATATAAAGAATAAATTAAAAGAACAAACACAATTTTACATTGTGCGGGAATTATGCTAATACTATTCGCAAAATATTCGTATATGTTGGACATTAATCGATATTAATCATATTAAATATGCGCGTAGATAAATGATAAATAAGAAAATTGAAGAATTTTGTCACTGTAATTTTATCGACACAAAATAGTTCTACGGTCATAATATATATATATATGTAATTTGTTTAAGTTTGTTGCATTGAGTATTTTCTTAAGTTTAAATATGTTAAATTCTTTATTTCGTGTGGTTCTCTACTTTTGTGTTTATTTTAAAGTATTACATGATGCACTATATTTTTTAAAATAGTAAATAATGATATATTATTTCTTAATGTTTGAAAATTTTAATTACTACTGATATTTTTTAAGATATAATTGGTATGTTTTTTTTTTCTTTTTTTTTTTTTTGTGATTTGCTTTTATTTAATAAAGATATTATTTTATAGTATTATTTTTATTTTTAAGAGCCTTTTATAATAAGAAATATTTTCATATTTTTTAAATATATTGAATTCTTTTTCTTACAACATATTTTTTTATGTTATTAAATCTTATTATTAGTATTTAAGTTGTTTATATTGTTTGCTTTTATTTCTTAAATATTATTATGTCCGTTTTCTATAATATACTGTTTATTTCAATAATTTACATACTTCTTTTTATTATTATTATTATTATTATTATTATTATTATTATTATTATTATTATTATTATTATTATTATTATTATTATTATTATTATTATTATTATTATTATTATTTATATTTTAACAATAAAAATATATATTAATTTAATATATAATTCTTAATATATACTCATTACTATATTTACAAACCGTGCTCGCATGGGTATATTACTAGTAGAATTAATTATGCAAACTTCAACTTCTTATTACAAACTAGATCACCCATGTGATGCATGAGGCAGTTTAATTTAAGAATACAAAATCCACGCGTTTCGATCAATTAGTCTATAAATATTTCATTGTTTAATTATTTTGTATTTCATTCCATGTGACAATTGTAGTATTCTAAAAGAAAAAAAATAAGTAATATGACTTTTTAATTATATGAATAAAAGTAAAAAAAAAAAAAAATTGATTAACAGTTAAAATGAAAAGTTGAGAAAAACGAGGAATGAATTATATCTGCTTGATCCAATTTTAAAATTTAGATTACTATAAAAGCATGGCATGCCTTAATATTAAGGGGCTTAGTGACTTGATATTTAATTAAACGTAAGTATATTGTATATAGTATAAAATCATGACAAATTATATTATTTATTATGTGTTTATCATTTGATGAGCATATACAATGATTTTATGAATTTGTGAAGCTAGAGATTATCTCCAATAGTATTACAAAAGTGAAATATTTTAATTACAAAAGACAAATAGTTATCATTTATTCAAATGAACTTCATTGTTATTATTTTCACTAGAAATAAATAATGTACTGAAAAGTATCAACCAAACAAGTACAGACAACAATTTTCTTTTTTAGTTCTATTATGTGCATTCATTTTGGGGGAAGTAATTCTTTTTTTAGCAATTAAGGGTCTACTTGCTTCTGTTCTTTCTCTTAAAAACCAATCTCTTTCTCTCTATATATATTGTTTATTTAATTCTACTTTTTTCGTAAAAAAGAAAACAATGGATCATTATTTTGTAAGTTATTATTAACAAATGTAAAAAAAAAAAAACATCTTGTTATAATTTATAAAATACAAATAAATATTTCATTTTTAATTTGTTTTCAATGCAACATATATCAAATTAATTGTATTTTCACGATCTTTAATTTTAACGTCCATACCATATATATTATAATAAAATGTTGGATTAAAATTTTTGATGTTTTGTTGGTTGACTTTTTTAGTTATATTTGAATGTAAATTGTAGGTTGGACTTTATTATCAGATTCAGTATATAACTCAAAATAAATTAGTTATATAAGAACAATATTATTATATTCTTACAAGCAATGGAATAAGGACATATATTAAGTCATTATTTAAGGTTATGAGATAAAGAAATATAGTCAACTACATTAAATAGGTTAAATTAAAGAGAATTCTTGCCAAACTTATGAGATTTTGAAAGACGAATTGTTGGATATGATATGAGTAATATTGGAAGACTTGTGATTTTTTTGCTAAAATAACACTTTATTTTTTAACATTTTTTTTTAGAAAATGAAACATCATTAAATTGTTGGTATCAGTAAGCACTGATTGACAAGAATACAACCAAAACAACATGAATGGATATGAAACAACTAAAACACAAAATTACTAGATCTAATCATATACAAATCTAAATCTAGCAAATCAAGCAAATCGCTATTGTACTACTAAAGCGTACCAAAATACTTGATCTTGAGCTCGAATTTGTCAATGATCTTCTGATTAAACCCCCAAGAAATTAGCAAATCAATATTGAAATACTCATTGACGACTGAATCTTCAAAACTGACACAATGGACACCACGAATAACGGATCTCTCATTATTCTGGGAACTACTTCTACTTATTAAAGGGAGACAAAAAAAACTCCCATGAAGGGAGACAAACAGAAAAATAAAATAAAAATCGAAGTTGAAACCTTCCCATATCATCCTATGAGGAAGCTCAGGGAGGATGATTGCGACTAGGGTTGAAGATTGATTAGAGAGATAACTTTTTGGGGAGGCGTACTTATTTTTTAACAATTTGATGTTCTCTAAAGTGCCACTTTTTTTTAACGGAGGGACTAACGTTTTTCAAATTTTAAATACAGATAATTCTTTTTAATTTAGCCATTTCTCGTAGAATATATCAAATTAATCATCATTTCGTAATTCTTAATTTAAAATCTACATCACATTTGTAATAGTCTTTGGAAAAATTAATTATTTATTTAAAAATTAGTTTTTAAAAATAATACAATTTATATATTTATTATATTTACCTAAAAAACTTATTTTTGTCTATAAATTAATCTATATCCATTATAATATATATAAATATGTGTGTACTAAAATAAAATAGTACGAAAGCTGTTGAAAAAACCTCTTTTCATTTTCCCGTCCATTTGAAGATCAGACGTTTTCAAGGATTTTATTCACGTGTGTTGTCTCAGTGACAAGTTGTATTGCCAACATTTTATTGGTTCAACTTTTTTATATTTATCAAAATAATAATAACTCTTTTGTTTCTAATATGTTTTTACATATAATATATCAAAATAATCATATTTTCACGATCTTTAATTAGAGATAGATTCACTTTTTGTTATAGTGAATTAGACTATTTATATCTGATTTAGTAATCTTTTTATCTTAGTTTATATATATATATATATGTGTATATATATATACACACGTACACTTATATAAGTAGAAATGAAAAAAAAAAATATAAGTAGAAATGCAATATAATATAAAGTTAACGATTTGAATATTTCAAAAAGATATGGAAGTATTTAAATAATAAAAAATTATATTTTTCTTCATTTTATATTATATCTTAAATAAATTTTGTGTTATTATTTATGTGTTTCGTTTTAATAGTCATAATCAATTGAATTATTTTTTGATTTTCACATAAGTCAAAAGAGTATGATAAATTAAGAGTATGTTTAAAATTCAAACAAATTAAATTGCTATTAAGAATAAATATTTTTATTTGTTATAATTTAATATTTATCTTGATGTTATTCCATAAAATATTTCATCTATAAATAATAAGCATATATCTTATGAGAAAATCAAATGGGAGAATTAAATACTTTTACCATATCTAACACTTTAAAATATTTTATTAAGTATGCATCTATGACACTATTAAATAATAAGTTATAAAAAATAGGGTTAATTACCAAAAGAATCACGACCTTTGGTCCAATTTTCAATTGCAACATGACTTTTAAAACTTATCAATGTTGGTCACCAACTATAATTCTCTTTCAATTACAACATTGGCTAAATTTTTTGACACTTGATTGTATCTCCATCACTACCATTAGATGCACCTTGACACGACCTTCATTTGCCCTCAATCAATTTAACAATCCGTCAATTCTCCCGTCGTTAATTGAGAGTCGAAGAAGTGACATAATAACTTCAATCACCGATTAATGACAATGAAAATTACGGATTGTGAAATTGATCGAGGGTAAATGACGGCCTTGTCCATGTGCATCTAATGGTGGTGATGTCGACACAATTATATGTTAAAAAAATTAGCCGATGTTATAATTGAAAAAAAGTTATAGTTGGTGACCAACATTGATAAGTTTTAAAAGTCATGTTGCAATTGAAAATTGGACCAAATGTTGTGATTTTTTTGGTAATTAACCCTAAAAAATATATATTTTAATTAAAATATTACTCTACATCGCATTACCTAGAAAATAAAGAAAAAAAGCAGCATCAATGTAGGAACCAAGGCTTAGGACATCTCCAATGGTTCACTAAATTAGTGGTAAACACCACTTTTTCTTCTTCAATGATGCACTATATCATATTTTAGTGTCTAGACAAATCACACACTATATGTAGTGCATACTACTTTGCTGCACTATGTATTTTCTATTTTTTTTTCTTTATTTTATTTACTTCTTTTACATTGTATTTAATTGATATGTTTATTTTAAAGTATTAGATAGTGTATTTATATATCGAATTTATTTTTTTTGAAAAAATAAATTTTTACATAAAATTTTGAAAAAAAAATTCAACAATAACAAGAAAAAATTACCATATAATTTAAATTACTACAGAAGACAAATATTAAATTAAATTACAAACGAGCGTGAAATATAAAATAACATCAGTACGAAACATATAAATAACAAATAAAGAAAAATTACTAAACAAAATCAAATACAACATTACTAAAACGGAAATAATCGTTTCCATAATTTTCTTGCTTGGCATAGAGAAATTAGGGACACACAGATGCATTTTACCATTCGAAATACATTAATTAAGCATTTGTGGGCCGAATACAATGCTTCCATATTTTCAATTTGTTGTATGTCATATTATTATGAATTTTAATTTTAATTTCGCATTAATCTTATTCTTGTTTACATATTTTATTTTAAATTTGGTTATATTAAAATATAAATATGAAATAATTATATTCCATGTGATTTTATACCTACATTATAATTTATATAATAAAAGAAATAAAAGTAAAGAGAAAACAAATAAATTATAAAAAATATTCTTTTTAGTGTTAAAAATAGTTCACATGGTTGAAGATGGAGTGCAGATTTTGCACCGAAGTAGTGCATACTCTGCACTAGTTATCATCCGCTGCTTCCTTGGCAGTGCTGCAGACGGATTCCGTCATGGTCTTTCGACTTCGATCACTGACTTGGCCAGGTCCTCATTAGACTTCTAAACCCGCAGACGAATGTCGATGGATTCCGAGCTACCCGTAGGACCAGATTCAGAGCATCTATGGTCTTAATCTCTTCCTGTGTATAAGTGAAAGAGGACAATTTTCTGTCAATTTACATTCGAAGAGCAGGCGCAGGGTAGTGAAGTAAATTACATCTTATTATCTGCAGCTTGTATAATACATAAATATACCCACGTGGGATGGCGGGAGGGAGGAATTTTATCAGCCACTTTACGTCAAAAAGTGGTCTTTTCCCTTATTAAGGTAAATAGCAGATTGGTCTCTATAAGCTATCCTGAAACTAATCACACGAAGTAAACGGGGGCCTCGCTGGTTTTTGTTCTTTTAGCTCAATGGAAGGTGTGAGCTTTTGTAGTCGTCTTGTTTTATTTGTTCTACATTATGACACGAAAATCATGCAAGACACGCAAATATTGTGTGGCTTGGAGGGTTCTTGAATTCTAAGGGCCTCATTTCGCTACTTGTATCTTCTGGAATTTTTTTATTTTTTCTTTCCGCAAGAAAAAGTAAGGAAAAGTCACAAAAACAAAAACAAAAACAAAATTAAAATTTAGGACACTAGTGCGAGAGCATAAATAATTTGTAGCGGAAGGGCCCTTTTTGCTGCAGTTCCTTTTATTGAGTTTGGGAGCGAAACTTGAAGCCACTGAAACTGTACCAATGGCTTCAGCTAATTTTGTGCTATCGCAGCCTTATTTTACTTTAAATTTGGAGAGAAGAGTTCATTCTAGAAACCCAGTTAGGTGTCCAGCTAGCAGAGATTCAGCTTCTGCACTATCTTCGGAGTCTGTCAAAGTTAATGGCGTTTCTTCTTCTGTGGATGAGGGTAAAAGGGCTTTAGTGGACTTGGGGAATGGTTATATGAAGAAGGAGAAGGATTTTCAGGGGGTAAAGTTGGAACCTTTGTGGGATGATGGATATGGAACTGAAACTGTCAAAGATTATCTTGATTATGCCAAGGATATTATTAAGCCAGATGGCGGCCCGGCCCGGTGGTTCGCTCCAATCTCATGTGGCCCTCATTTAACAAACTCGCCTGTCTTATTTTTTTTGCCTGGTAATGTTAGTGCTTAAATGATATTCATTAGTTAGAATCATGAGAATGGAAACTAACTTGAACTTTTATGAGCTTTTGTCTGATTTTAATGTTAGCCTGATGTTACAGGAATGGATGGGCTTGGGCTTGGTCTTATTCTGCACCATAAGCCTCTTGGAAAGTAAGTCTTTACTGGGTGTAACTATATGAAAACTTTTACAGTATCAAGCATTTATGAGTCCATGCTAATCAACTGCAACTAGCTCGGCAATTTGTGTGATTCGTAAAAATTAAAAATTATATGAATTTGTTCATATTCGGTTCCTTGAACAGTTGTTGCCCTTTCTTGTTATTATTTTATCCTTTGTGGTGATCTGGAATACTTACCAACCAAATAATTGTTTCACTAGCTTCTCTTTGCAATTCAAGAGAGTGGTCTTTCTCTGGTTTCAGGGTGTTTGATGTGTGGTGCATGCATATCCCAGTGCAGGATCGAACCCCATTTGAAGGTCTTAGCTTTTATTGCTTTCGACAAAGTTTCAATTTATTGTTTTTCTCTTCTATCTTTTGAAAAGAAAATTACATGGTATGACATGATATGCACATTTAAGTTGTTTCTCATTCTATTTTCGTGGCATATTTGGTCGTGGTTTCATATGAGTGATTTTCTTTTTGGTGCGTGTTTTGCTGTGAAATTTCAGATTTGGTAGAATGGGTTGAAGAGTCTGTGCGGGCTGAGCACTCTTCATCCCCTAAGAAACCTATATATCTGGTTGGAGATTCATTTGGTGGAAGCTTGGCACTTGCAGTTGCAGCACGAAATCCCAATATTGACCTTGTAATAATACTAGCCAATCCAGGTAGATCTGCTTTCAGAAACATATCTTTTACTTCTATAATTTTGTATGTTATATAGTAAACCTTGTTCTTGGTGGTTGGTGGGGTTTGACGGATTATTCATTTCTTTCAGCAACTTCATTTGGCAGGTCACAGCTTCAGCCTTTGCTACCTGTGTTGGAAGCATTGCCCGATCAACTCCATATCACAGTTCCTTATCTCCTAAGCTTTGTTATGGGTACATATTTTATTGCTATTGTGAGTTCTGGTTCATCGAATTAATTAAGATTGTAAAAGTAGTTAAGTGATAACCTTTTGGTCAATGTGCCACACTTGAAAACATTTTGCTGTCACCTATAATCTGAACATTCCTCAGAGTTGTATGTGCTTTTCTGATGGTGGGTTTTGCATTTTCTGAAACGATTGTGACGGAAAGCTTTTCCAAGTTGTTCATGATCGAACTATGGTAATATGGCTGAAGTTTGGATCTCTTTGCAAAGTTTAAGTCTTTTCATCGTGTCCCAATCTCAGTTATTGAAATGATATGACAGAAGAGTTAACTTGAGCATAAACACTAATACAATCTTGTTTTTCACTATATTTATACCTGAGTGTCCGCCAAGGGATTTGATGTCAAACTCTTTTTTTTAGTTACCTTGGAAATTTCTACATGAGAAATGATGATGGAGTGGAACTTTTTTCTGATCTTATATATTCATGCATATCTCCCTTTAACCTTTCTCGCATAGTGTTTCTAGACTATTTGCTTCACGCAAAAATTGGTTGATATCCTAACCTACGGTATTTATGTTTGGTACTTTGGCTTCTAAAGGAGAAAGTCGTTTAGAAGTTGAAGGAGCCTTTTGTGGGACATCACATTGTGTCAATTACGTGTTTGTGTTCAGGCAATAATTCCACCTGCGCAAGAACATCATAAATCAATGCTTACAATAATTTTGCTCGTCTAGTGGCTCTATATGTTTGTCTTCCTCCTCCTCTCTGTTCATTCTCATTCTCCTTTATTCTTGATCTCTAGAAACAGTTGTTCTCTGACTCAATTAAACTTCATCTTGGACTTTATCCAAAACCTCTTTGCATATGTACTTGTTGTCGTGAAGTCTTGAATTTAATAAAAGATACTTATAAATATCTCCATAAACAGATGCAGTACTTTCCTCAAATATCTCATATGTATTTCCAGTACAGAATGTTTCATCTCCTAAATTTATTTGTACTTTCTACCTTTCCATTACCAGGTGATCCAATGAAGATGGCCTCTGTAAATATTAATACAATGGGCCCGCCTACACAATATTTTGAACAGTTAGCTGGCAACCTGACTGGTCTCCTGCCGCGTCTTTCTGTAAGCACTGTGCATGCTTTTTCCTGATTTACCTGAACCTAGTTTTTCGCGCTAAGAAAAAGGGATGGTGTTTTCGCTTTTCTCATGTTGTAACCTGTTATAAATAAATGAAACAAGACAAACATGAAGATGAAGCAAAACTAACATGATATGGAACTTTTATATCAAATGTAGTTTAGTAGTTTTATGGAGAGACACATATTTCTGAAAATCTTTGTGGAAATTCTAATTCTTTTCAATTTGACATCAATAGGGCCTGGCTGATATCTTACCTAAAGAAACCATGCTTTGGAAATTAAAGCTGCTCAAAGCTGGTGCTGCTTATGCCAATTCTCGTCTTCATGCTGTTAAAGCTGAAGTACTTGTTCTTGCTAGGTTTCTTCTCTATCCTTTTTTTATTAACATTTTCTTGTGTGGATGATTAAAGGTACAGTTTAACTTTTTACAAGAGAACATGGATTCTCTTCAGGTTTGTAGAGAAGTCATGGAGAAATAGGCTTAATCTTTATGTAGAGTGAAATATAAATGGGGGGAAAAAAAGGGAAAAAAAAAAGATTTAGGTAGAAGTGGAAAGGAAGTTAGAAAATAGAAGGTAGTGGGAGATAGTGAGGTTAGTGTTATGAATGATGATTGCAATTAAATACGTAAAACCATGTTCATGGACTAGCTGGGCCTCTATTCTCACACAATTATGTTCAACTATCCGCCATCACCTCTCTTGAGTCTTCACAAATTTGTGTCCTTTATTTGTATTATATCGCATTCACCTATATTCCTGCATATGTTTTATTTTTCATGTCTTGAAGCATAACTGTAAGCTGCTAAATTTTATTTTTTCATGTCTTGTAGCATAACTGTAAGCTGCTAAATTTTAATTTAAAATTGTGATACTAATGGTACATTTTCTTCTCAGCGGCAAGGATAACATGCTTCCCAGTAGAGATGAAGCTCGGAGGCTTGAGAGCTCGTTACAAAATTGCAAAATAAAATACTTCAAAGACAATGGACACACCATATTATTGGTAGGTCAGGCTTCTATTCTGTTTGTTTCAGAGATTGTAGGAATGTCAGGAAACTTCTCAACATTTGTTTGATGTAAATTGCTGTGAATGCTCTATCCCTACAAAACTTTACTTCAGAGGAGTAGTAAAATATTTTACTTCCTCATTTATGTTCATTAAATGTTCAATTGGTTTAAATTCCTGAAATGCTTCGATATTAAAGCATGCAAGTGACATGTAATATTTGCTATTTTTATACTGCATAGGAGGATTGTTCTAGATGCAAGGTTTGTCATAGTGAATTTCCCTTGTCTAAGGCATGCTAATTTCCTTGTAGATGCAATTGTTACATGTAGCAGGATTCCACTTATTTAGTTTGTTAGAGATATTAAAAAATAGCATTTTTTATTAATGCAGGAGGATGGCATTAATCTGTTAACTATTATTAAAGGTACAAGCAAGTATCGTCGTATGAGGAACCATGATTATGTCATGGATTTTGTGCCTCCTAGTGACTCTGAGTTTAAGCGAACACTTGAGGGAAATAGGTAAAAAATCATAATTATGCTTCCTTGTATTTTCACATTGTTCTTTCTTCTGATATATCTTCAGTTTATAAGTAGTGAACTTAACCAACAAAATGAGATCACACATGCTTTTAACTGCAATAAATAAATCAAAAAGAGAAAAGAAAAAAAAAATTGAGCTGCACACATAATTTGTTTTATACATGAATTTGCAACACTGAAGTCGACTGCAACTATATGCAGATGGCTTCGGAATTATACTGGTCCAGTAATGTTGTCTACTAAGGAAGATGGGGAGATAGTGAGAGGGCTAGCAGGAGTCCCAAATGAGGGCCCAGTCCTGTTAATTGGTTATCACATGCTTATGGGCTTAGAACTTACTCCATTAGTCGAACAATTTCTACTGGAGAAAAAAATCATGGTTCGTGGCATAGCACATCCAAGATTGTTTTCAGATGATATTGAAAGTGAAAACAAGGAATTTTCATTTGACAACATTTTGAAGTTATACGGTGCATTGCCCGTTGGTGCCAGCAATTTTTTCAAGTTGTTGAAAACAAAATCTCACGTCCTCCTTTACCCTGGTGGCGCTCGTGAGGCTCTGCACCGGAAGGTTTGCATATAGCCTCTTTAACTTGGCTGTTTTTCTTCTTTTTGTCAATTTAAATAGTAAAAAGATACTAGTAATATTTGGTACAAGTAGAGGTTATATTTATATACTGGTTATGGGGGGCGGACAACATATGTATATATATTTGTCTTTCAGCTCTGATTGATTGAACTTTTTGGATACGATCATCAGGGCGAAGAGTATAAATTGTTCTGGCCTGAGCAGCCAGAATTTGTGAGGATGGCTGCAAGATTTGGGGCGACGATTGTACCATTTGGAGTTATTGGAGAGGATGACTTAGTAGAGGTATTATCGAGCAAACTTTGTTATTAACAGTGGGTTGGTTTTATGCTTTCTGCCCCTATGAGTCCCTCAGTGTAGAGAAGCCACTTGTTAATTCGATTCAATTTGGTTTCTTTTACTTACCTTTCTGGTTGCTTCTGGTGTACCTTTTAAATTTGCAGTTAGTGCTGGACTATGATGACCTGATGAAAATCCCTTTTCTAAGTGACCGAATACGAAGCGATAACAAAAAGCATGAACAGCTCAATGTCAGGTAAACCATTTAAACCACAGTCACATATTTCATATCTTGCATTTTATTATTCGAAGCTGAATTTGATGCCGTTGCACGTCTGACAACCGTAGGGCTGGAATGAGTGGTGAGGTCGCCAATCAACCTCTGTATATTCCGGGGCTTGTGCCAAAGGTTCCGGGACGGTTGTACTATCTGTTTGGGAAGCCGATTCAAACAAAGGGAAGAGAAGAGATGTTGAAGGACAAAGAAAAAGCAAGAGAGCTGTACTTGCAAATAAAATCAGAAGTGGAAGCAAGTATGTCGTATCTGCTTAAGAAGAGGGAGGAAGATCCTTACAGAGGTATCGTGGATAGGACCATATATCGAGCTTTTGTTGCTCCAATGGATCAAGTTCCAACTTTTGAACAATAATGGACAAAGGTAATTGTGTTGTGAATTTGGGAAAATGTTGTTGTAGCTGCTAGATCATTATATTTATACACATTTGTTTTTGTATTTGTATTATAGTCCACTGAAAATACGGACGTAAGTCTGATCAAATAATTTTGATTCGATTCGTGATTTGAATTAGATTATAATGATTCGGATTTGAAAAATTTGAATTCGAATTAATTTTTAAATTCGTAGAGCATTCGAATTCGCATATAAATATAGTTGTATTCGATTCGAATAATTCAAATAGTCGATACGTTTATATATAACTAGAACTTGACACGTGCGTTGCACGTGTAGCACTTAGTATATTAATCTTAGAAAGGGTTAATTACATCAACCACACCAAACTATCAACGTTTTTGCACATAAATCATTGAACTTTTTTTTGTGGCACTCTACATATAAACTATAAGGGTTTTGACATGTACAACACCAAACTTATTTTTCAATCATTTTTCGCCGGAATTCCACATGTAACTTGCGCGTTATAAATCTTTAAGAGTTTTTTTTGTCCAAACACGCTTTTTAATAGGTAGAGGGACAGTTCATCTTCAACAATGGAGGTTATAGATATTAGGAGAGAGAACTATTGATAATCCAAGAAATTGTTATGCAAAAGAAACGTGTGAAAGAATTTTACACTTGTAGCATACTAAAAAGGTTGTTTGTACAAAAAAGGTTATTAAAAGTTTATCACGCGCAAGTCACGTGTGAATTTCCGACAAAAAATTATCGAAAAATAAGTTTGGTGGTTTATCTGCCAATTGAAAAATAAGTTTGGTGGTTTATCAACAGAACTCGTATAGTTTATATGTATCTGTGCAACCAAAAAAAAAATAAAAAAATTAGTGGTTTATGTGTAAAAACACTGGTAGTTTAGTGGGGTTGTTGCAATTAACCCTTTTAGAAATTATAATAAAGCACTTGCTTTTTGTATTTTTCTTAGCAATTTTGAAATATTTTCAGTAGGAAGTATGCAAAGAATAAATCATTTTCTCGGAGAATTGTGTAAAAGAATCATAATGTTATCACAAGTCCACATATTTTTCGTATAATTAAGTGAAACTGATCACATCTCAATGGTAACCTATTTTTAAAAAAATATTCTATAAATTTTGTTATAAGATAGTGTAATTGTTAAAATTTTAATTTGAGTAAAAGTTCAAACATAATATGGAGAATAAGATTTACAATCTTTTTACTAAATTGACTAATAATAGATAATATAAGTCACCCAAGGAAAATTGTAACATCACAAATTTGTTCTAGTACGTATAAATGAATTGTTTTAAATTGATTTATATGAAAATATTCATCTATTTTAATTAAGAATAAACGAAAAAGAGAAAAATAAAAAACCTATTTATCTTGAAAATTATTTTGAAATGACATAATTCATTCTTTTTACGGATACACTTGTTTCTATTTGTTCTCCTTGATTTTTCTTGTTACCGAGGCATTTTTTTTGGTGCTATTTGCTAATAAAATGTTTGAGTGTTTGTTCATCATCGCTATCTCTTTTGAATGTTGTCTTTTATTTTCCCTTTGTGCTTCTTCCTTTCTTCTTCTCTTGCTGTAGTTATATCTTTCTCGTTCCTTTTTTTTTTTTTTTTTTCCATCATTTTTATTGCCTTCGATATTGGGCGTTCAATCTTTTTTCAAAAACTTTAGCATTTTGATTTTATTCGATCAAGAACCTCACATCTAATGTAGTGACGGACTTGAGACGAAATGTTTTGTTTCTATAATGCTTTTCTCTAAAATTTAGAGACTGGTTTGTTTCCTCTCTAAATTTAGGGACGAAATTTCCATCTATATTATGAAATTAGAGACCAAATTACCTGCAGAATAGAGCCGATTATATCCGTCTCTAATATCCGGTTGTTATTCCTTCATTACCCGGATATTAATGATTTTTTTCCACTTTCCTTCATTATTCTATTTCTATTTCGTTTTTATTTAGTGACCGATAGTATCCGTTACTAATTTTCATCTCTAATTTAATCTTTTCTTGTAGTGTTAGTATATTAATTTTAGAAATTATATTTTGCCGCTTGTTTTTTTTTTTTTTTAGCAATTTTGAATCAACGGAAAGTATTCAGATCATTATTTTCCCAAAGAATTGCACCTCTTTTCTACCTGAAAAGAGATGGATGTCTTATTACTAAAATTTGGTTGTTTTCATGTGTTTACAACAATGAAAACATCTTCAATGTCAAATTGTCGCACTTCCTTAGAAAAGACTAAAATGGAAAAAATAATTAATCAGATTGAAATTAAAATTCATGCGGAGTAAAAATTGCACCAAAAACTAAATAGGACTTTGCAAAACTACCATTAATTCTATAAGATAACTCAAAAGACTGAATAGTTTCTACCGAGGATTTATGATAACCACCAGCATCACTATTTAACAGATGAATAAAGCTTACCCTTTTTTTACATTATCAAGTAAATGATGCCATGTGTACATTATCAATTTATCGCAAATCAATTCTTGTCTTTTCCTCTAACATTATCAATAAAGGTCGTGTGCACACTATTTTAAGTGCATGTTGCGCATTATCATATTTTGTCTTTTTTCTGTATCATATCGAAAATTATGATAAAGGAAAAAGAACCCTTAATTGTGCAACAGAGACAATGTCATTTAAGTGCAAAATGACCTCTCTTGTACTTTAAGTATAACAAAAACTTAATCCATGGATGAAACATTGTTTTCCATGGAGGAATTCCAGTGAAAAACAAAGCTTTGTGAAAACAGATATACAATTGATATTCTGAAATTACATTTCATCTCCGATTTCAATCACGCAATGTACACTTGGAGAATAAAACTATATTTGCACTAACTGAAGAACTTAAGACAAACAATCCATCTTAGAACAAATTATCCCGTCCATTAAGAAATTGATTTTTTGAATGTAAAAAATTAGTAGAGACGGACCTCTCTACATGATCAAGTTGCACATCTATCTTAAATTTTCATAGATCAATGAACCGTTCAATTTCTTTCTTGATTTATCCAGGATTAGCCTTTCAATACGTTTCTTGATTTCTCCAGGGTTAGTCAAAATCGAGAATGCTCTCTAAGAAATCTCGTCCAATAAGCGATTCGAGATTGAATTTGTTTCTTGATTTCTGTGAGATTAGCCAAAAATCGAGACTGCTCTTAAAAAAATCCGGTTCAATAAGTGATTCTAGATTTGATTTGTTTCTTGATTTGTCCAGGATACTTCCGTGTTGAACGTCTCTCTCTCTTTGAAAACCTCGATGCACAATGTTTGATATATAATTATGATATTTTATTATAACACAATTAGGATCCTTTTCTTTTTGTGTTGATTATGTATTTATCAGATAAGTCATATTTGTACAAACTGCTTGAGTTATTTGTGTAATCAACCACAATAACATCATTAGGTTCAACAAAGTTCATACAATACCACATTATCACTCAGCTAAAAAAAACTACAAAGATATGCATAAAACGTTACCATATATAATTAAGAAATTTATTTTGTATTTATGTTATTATTATGTAAATATGTCTAGAAATACTTTAATTTTAAATTACCACATACACCTTGCATATGACCCCAGAAGCAATGTTTGATTTTGTTTTGGCAAAATTAAATAATTCGTGGTAATTATGTAGTGAATTATATTAGATTACCCAAAAATTTAATTTCTTTCTAGCCGTCACAAATTAATGTCGTGGCATATTTCGCCGGGCCAAAAAATTATTTTTAAAATACAATTAGGATTAGAATTAGAGTCGAAAAATAATAATTAGGATATGTACAATACTTAATATATACTTAGGATATGTGATTAGAATACAATTAGGATTAGGATCAAAATATAATAATTATGATATATTAGGAAATTACAATATTGCCCTTAAAATATTTAAACTTAAAAGGGGTAAAATAGGTCAAACATAAATTGGCTGAAACTTAAGGCACTTTTATATTAGTGTATAGATTTAATTTTAAATTTTTTAAAAATATACTTCCTCCGTCCCGCTCTAACTTTCTTACTTTTTTTTTTTCGTACGTCTCAACTGAACTTTCAAGTCCTTAAATAGTAAAAAAAGTCATACTTAAAAATCTCTACTTTTTACTCATATTACAAAAATGCCATTAAAAAATATGAATTAAATTTTCCTAAACCTACACTTAATCTAATTTCTGTAACCTAACTTATTAACCCCCACCCCACTTTTAAATCACAAGCCCAACCCACTAATCATAACCAAACCCAACCCTCCCCGTTCCATAGCTGGAAATTTCTCTCTCACGATCACTCTCTCACTCTACAAATCATAATTCCATCTGCGTCGCTTTTCTCTCTCACTACTTCATCTCCCTCGTTTCTACCAGATCTCATCTAGATCTGGGTTCTTCTCGCAAGCCCTACTCCCTATTTCATCCCGCTTGGTGAATCGGGAGATCTGCCCTATTAGGATGGAATTCGAATCCTCTGAATCTGAGGAGGGTCTTTGACTCCGAGGAGTCCGTTGTTCCTAAATCCGATCTGGATGAAGTGGATCCTGGTGCTTACCCAATTGGGATCGAGGTTTCAGTTCTCATTTCGGATTTTGTGTATAGCCTAGAAATGCAAAGACACATCTTCGATTGTCTGACTGTTTGGATTTCGTCGATTAAAAGATTGTGTGCTTCGTGCTCCATTATTTTGTCTTCTCCGGTTGTGGGTTTCTTATGATCTGTGAATTTTAAGTTCGTTGGTTAGGTTTACGATTTTGTGTGATTTTGGGGTTTCATGTTCATTGCTGTATGTTTTGATTATAGAATATCTTAATTTAAGCTTGATTCTTCTATTTTTTGTGGCAGCCCTATTTTCTGATAATTGAATGTTAAAGCCCTAATTTCTGATTGACCAAAGAAATGTTTCTGGGAAACCCTACTCTGGAATCGAATCTGATGCATGTTGCTGAATTTCCTAAATTCTGATTGTCCGAAAATATGTTTCTGTAATACCCTAATTTTGGATCGATTCTGATGCATGCTCCTGAAAGCCCTAATTTTTGCGACGTGGTTGTTCAAAATCAGAACTGTATGTGATACCCCTAATTTGGGCTCGTTTCTGTTGGGTTCTGGTGATAGCCCTAAACTTGTATTGTTGGCTGTTTGGTATCTGTTCTGCTGTGAAAATGTTGGCAAACCTTTATGTTGGTCAGTGATTTGATTGTGCTGCATTGTGATTAACTGCAGGTGGCTACTTCAAAGTGATGTTTTTTTAATTGTCCCTGACTGAATGTTGCTACCCAGTTTGTTTATCATGTGATTGTCTAATGTGATCATATGTTTGAGTGAACGAACTATGCTATGTGAACCCTAATTTGTTGAATTGGTAGCCATTCAAAATGATGTTTAGTATGTACTGATTGAACGTGTAGCTGCCCAACATTATCTTTAATGTCAACTCCAAATTTAGATTTGGGTTGATAAGGTTAAGCATGAGGTAGCTTAAACTAGTCCATTAGGGCTAGTTTAATGCTGGCAGCTTAACCTGGTTGGTATAAGCTTAGTCCCAGTGATGATATTTGTCTGAGGGAAAAAAATAAATCAAACACAAAAAGAATTTTATAAAATGTCATGTCTTCATCTTGTTTGCAGTTTAAGAAAAATGAACACTTCACATGTGTTTACACTGCAAACAATAAAACAAAAAGCACTGTCTTTCTAAAACAATTTCAAATGTACCCTAAATCTGATATAATCCCTTCAATGTCATAGTGTTCAGTTGCTTCTTCATTTGCAATAAAAAACTCAATAGTATCCCTCACAAGCTGTTCTTCAACTTCTATAGCTGTTGACAAATTTCATTCCTTGCTATGTGAGGCAACTTATAGTTGTTCCCACCCTTCACTTTCATGATTTCAACCATGCATCTTTGTAAACTAAGAATTTTTTTGTTTAACTTTGCATGTTCAAGTTCTTCAAATTAATGAAGAACATTTGCTACCAAATCATCAACATTATAGTTTCTTGTTTCCACTTGCAAGGATTGAATGGCTCTGAAGTAGCCTAAATAAAAAACGTTTGTGTCCAGTGAGTTAGGTAGTTGGCATATCAGCCTAATATCAAACCCGTTTGATGTGATAACCCTCCTAAAATCTGCATCTAAGTTGCTTAAATGTGGTCTTGCGTTGTCTTGCTGAATAATGATCTGTTTACTTACATTTGCTGGCCACTTTGCTTTGACTGCTGGAATAATCTGGTTTTTTTGTAACCATATGATGAAACAAACAGTAAAAAATGAACTACAAATGGTGTTAGTAATGTCACCAAATCAGCCCGAATATTTTTAAAAACATTCGGATGATTTCAGGAGCCTTACTAACACTATTAACTAAATGATGAAATTTTTCTGATAGTTACTGGATTACCTTCTCCAAAAGACAGCTTTTAATCACTTCTTTGTTTATGGAATCGATCGGTTTCGTAACATCGTTCCTCTTGATCTGTTTCCACTATTTCTGATGGCTGGTGCTTGTATTGTGAAAGGGAAAATGCCTATTTTCCCATCAAAGAGGACATCCCCTTCATCCGTGTATAGTGGCCTTGCCACGACACACATGAACATGACTTTGGGGATGAACCTCTTACTCTTACATGCCCTATATGGGTCAACCTCAGATTCTAGTTTGTATGCCCTTTCTGATGCTCTTTGCATATAGAACCACTTCTCATCTATGTGGATAACGTTGTGCATGCTTGCAAAACTGATTTTGTTGTTGATGTCTTGTTGCAAGTATGACAAACTATACTTCAGCGAGTGCAGTTTGTTTGAATCTGTTAATGCAGGTTTTATTGCATTTGTGTGAGCCTTCATTCTTCCAGTTTTGGCCCATCTTCTCACTTTTGATTTACTTACCTCTAGCTCTTTAGCTAATCGTCTAATCGTGCCTCTCTTGTTGTAAGGTATAGCCCTCATGGCTTCTTCATCCAAATTTTGAACATGAGATGAAGGTGGTCGGGGTCTTACCTCGGAAAAAGAAACGGGTTGCCCCTCCGAAATTTGGTTTTTTTTGCAGCTTGCCATATGAACCGAACTGTCCGAGATAAAACTCCAAATGATGTAGCGAGCTCCTGACTAACGCTGTTTTTCAGCACACCACTGGTATTGTTTAATAGAAGGCGTTGAGCTATATAGAGTTGTTCTGATGGAGATAAGTTATTCCCTTGTTTAGTGTCTTTCATGTTGTAACTTTAATTTCTGAACTCTTTTGTAAAATGTGGTTGAAACTGCATTGAATGCAGTTTTGGGCATATTTATAGGATTTGTTTGCTGTAAATTCAGGTTTAGGGCTGAAAAAATTTGAATGTAGCCCTCCAATATTTTGGAGAGGGAAATCAGATTTTGAGGTTTTTTGGTGGGAAGTTTCTCGCTGTTTTTGAAAGGATTTACATTTTTTTTTGGACTTGTAAACTGTTGGTTTTTAATTTTTCAGATTTTTAGTTTTGGGTTAGAAATTTCCAATTATGTTGAATCTGTTTTTTACTGTTTTTGTACTTATCAAATTAGGAAAATGGAGGGAAAGTTGATTATACTAATCCTTCTCCTAATTTAAAGGCTGAAAAAGCAAAAAGTCAGCAAAAAGTACTAGTCAACTGCTTCTTCTTAACCTCTGTAGCCGGTCAACGTAGGAAAGTTAGATCGGGACGGAGAGAGTATATAATACTTTTTTCTTGGCAAAATCCATCAAGATGATTGGGGGGAGGGGGGAGAGGGGGGAGGATTGAGGCAATTATCTCCTACCTGTGTATAAAGAAGCTCATGATTAGAGCTAGCAAAAATGGCCCGGCCCATAAAAAATGGCTTGGCCCGATGGGCCGGCCCATATAACCCGAAATATTGACCCGGCTGGGCCGAGAAAATAACAGCCCGAAAAATTTCGGGCCTACTAAGCCCGACTCGATCGGGCTTTTATTTTGGTGGGCCGAATGGCGGGCTGGCCCGACTTGCAATTCTTTTTTTTTCATCTGTTTGACCGCGTCTGCGTGCGTGACAACGTGAGTGACTGAGTTTAGGCCCTTAAGGAGTGGCTTACTGTCACTGTGAAACTAGAGTGAGAAGTTGAGACTGAGAGTCGAGACATGAACCCTAACCGCCGGCCCACACCACTGTAGCCTTCGAAAGCATAGCCGCCGGCGCCGCTGCTCGTCCAACGCTGGCGCCGCTGCTCCCTCGTCATCTCACCAGTCGTCGACTTGTCGTCAAGACTTAAGAGTCAAGAGGTAATTGCTGAAAATAAGCATGTATGTGTTATAAATTGTTGACCCATATCAACATGGTCTTTTTGGATCAGCGATTTTTGGATCAACATTGTTTTTAGCAGGGTTGGCTACATGTCATGATCATGTTTTGGCATTTGAGGGTTTTTGGCATTGGACTCGGCAATCCCGGGATTTGTTTGGAGGAAATCCCTCCATTGTTTTTAGCAGGGTTTTCTACTGCTTCTTCGGGATTTTGATTTGTTTAGCTGGACTCTATTGGGTTAGTTTTGGAGATTTGTACACGTCTTGGGATTTGTTGTTGGGTCACAATTACAGATTTTACGGCTCTGAGCTAAGGCATTGAAATCCTCAGAGGGACTTTTAGACTCACACCGATGTGAGGAGCTTTGCTAATCCCCCACGCTCGGGTTTCGTGACATAGAGCAAAATGATTGAGAGCTCGACCTCTGTAGTTTGCTCGGCGACAGTTCTATATTGGTTCTTCTCTCCAACCGAACCGGTCATTTCCAATTTTATCTACACTAAAATGGCTTTGTCTTGTACTTGCTTTATTTTATTTAGCCATTTTTAGTTTATTCTGGATACCTTTATCTGCCGGCTTGTGGCATGTAAAGGATTATCGTTTGACCCTTGTGAGTGACCAACTTGTGGTCTCCACATTTCTTGTTCCCTTTGTTTTCTTTTCATTATTTATAATACTACCTATTTAACTATAATATTTGTACTCTAAAATATGTTAACGGAAGTAAGGGTTATGAGAAATACACAATTGTTCGATCTGCATATTTTTTTAAAAAAGGTAATTGTTTTAGAATACATGGTTACCAGTTGATTTCAAGTACGTTTGGTCTGATATCCTTTAATCGTTGGATGCATATTTGATTCTGTTGCAATCTCTTTTGACTTTTAAACCCAATGGCCTTTTAATGTGCTCTTGAATAGGATAATAAGCTACAAAAGGGATTCAAAGAACTTGGAATATAGATTTTGAAGAAAAAGAAAAAAAAAACATTGGTGGGCTTTTTTGGCCCGATGGCTCGATGGCCCGAGGTGTACCGGGCTGGGCCTAGCATTTCTACGCCTGAAATAAATCGGGCCACGCCCGAGACTACCCCTTGGCATGCATGGGCCCGAATTGCTAGCTCTACTCATGATAGTCTTAGCAATACAAAGGGGATTTTAGGCATACATCAAAATAAACGTCTATCTAAGGTAAAATTTGGGAAACCTAAAGATTCAATACATAAAAGCTACTAAGGCTGTTACATTACAACATATGTGTAATTTCTAGACTTGATTTTCTTGGAGCTGCTACATTGACAAGATGATCAACATTTGAATTCCCTTCTCGGTGTGTATGTGAAACTTTCAATTCCAACATCTTCTAAAGTTTCAGAAAATCTACATAAAGGGTTTGAAATGACCAATGTCCTACATCATTCTTGCTAAACATATAAAATAATACAAGATAATCTATCTCAGCCATACTTTTGTAATCCTGAAACTAAGACTAAGCTTCAGTGATTCAACAATAGCACTAAGCTCCGTTGTGATGGTATCACAAATGCCCAAGAATTTATAAAAATTTGTCATCAAGTTACAATTAGAATTCCTTATCACACCACCAGCCCCGACAAAGCCGAGATTCCCTTTTGACGGCCCATTAATATTGATTTTACAAAAGACATCATCTAGGGGTTTCCATTGGACCAAAAACAGTTTTTTTTTGTTCTTTCTCAACAATGGAATCTTCCAAATTCCATCCAAGTGTCAAAAGCCTCTCTAAAACCCAACATGAAGCAGATTTGCATTAGAAATAGCTATAACCTTATCCACTACCTTCCGTTGGATTTGAGAAGCATGAAGCACTTCATTTTGGAATTTAGAGAGATTCCCTTCACACCAGATTTGCTAGAAAAAAGAAATGGAAGAGATGCGGACATGGTCAGAATTATGTGTTTTAGCAAACCAAAGGGATACAAGGCTATTAACAGTAGTGTCAGAAGGAATTGAGATATGGAACATATCAGCAAAGAAAATCCACACTTGCCAAGAAGCAGTACAATGAACAAAGGTGTGGTTGGTTTGTTCACTTGCATTATGACACAAATGACACCTAGAGGTTCCTCAAATCCTTTTTTCCTAAGATTGTCATCAAGAACTATAAAGATATTGATCAACTTCCAAACAAATGTGGAATCAGAAGTTAAAATAGATTTGGGCCACATCATCAAGTGCTAAGTTATTAAAGGCTTGGTCAGTCTCAGGGAATTCCAAGTTGAAGAAAAAATAAAGAGACCACCAAGGGAAAGTTTCCAAATCGGAATATCAAGAGCATTTTCATTCACAAAGAGATATAAGTAGAATTCAGAACATCAACAGTAATAAATTCTCCAAAACCCTCACATTCCAGGCCCCATTACACTAGTATGTGTTTAACTTATCTTCACAATTAAAAACACCCACATACTGACACAAAGGGAGGAAGAGCACCAGTTATCAAACCAAAAAGATATATCTTTGTTACCAAGTCTCCAAAAGATTTTGATCTTAAGCTTTTAAAATTATTCATCAATTAGTCCAACATCAACATTATAAGGGCAGGTAAATCTAATGTGCTTTCTTTTAAAATAGACACACCAAAGATCATTAGAAGTCCTCAACTTCCACCAAGCATAAGAAGCAAATGCGTTATTAACATCAAACAAATTTCTAACACCTAATCCAAAAAGGGGAACTCAGTTTCTCCCAAAAAGTCCAGTGGATTTGCTTGTGTTTAGAATTGGACCCCCCCCCCCCACAAAAAGCTATTGAATAGCTTGTGAAATATGTTAATCACAAATTTATGGCGCCAACGACTCTCAAAGTATACATAGGAATTGAAGTCAAAATATTTTTTATCAGTTCAAGTCTACCACCCATACTCAAAAACATTTTATCCCAACCCAAAGCCTAGAGCTAACTTTTTCAAACAGCTCATAGAACAAAGAAGTTTGTGTTCTCCTCTTAAAAGAGGCACCCCAAGGTACTTAAAAGGAAGTTTTTCTTCAATAAAATAAGATAACTTAAGAATCATTTGTTTTCGATAGTTGGAAGTATTTTTCCCAAAAATCACAAAGCTTTTAGAATAGTCATCCTTCTGATAAGAGGTTTTTACAAACAAAAAGATAGAAAATTAAGAAAGTCTTAAAAAGCAGAGATCTTAGAGGAAATGAACACAACTTTGTCATGAGCAAAAGATAATGAAGGAATTAACATTCCTCTCTTATTATATCTAAGATCAGGATACAACTCAAATAATTCAAGCAAACAACAAGTACATTGGAAAATACGTAAATAAACTAGGGAAAAGGGGATCACCTTGTCTATTTCCTCCACTAGACTTAAAAAATCCAGTAAGGGAACCATTAATCAGCAAAGAAAACCAAGAATTATTAATAGCATTAGCAACATAGGATATAACCTGATCAGGAAAAACCCAGCAGTTTCAACACTTTAAACAAAGCAGACCACTCAATCATATCAAAGGCTTTCTACAAATCAATCTGTAAGATCATCTTGCCATTTTATCTTTTATTATTCAACTCATGAACCATTTCCTAAGCTAAAATATGTTATTAGCTACACACGAGTGAGAACAACACCACTTTGGGTTGGGGGGTTCACTGTAGGGAGGAGAGATGCCACTATTATTAACCACTTTAGTTAATATCTTGTCAATGTCATTGCATAAACTTATTGGTCTACAATCAACCCAACCAGTTGGATATTTTTTCTTGGGAACGAAAGCTATAGATGTACAAGTGAAGCTTCTATGCATTGGAACACCCAAAAAGAATTTCCTAAAAGCTTTGAGCAAGTCATTCTTAACCAATTCCCAACAGTATAGATAAAACAGGGTTGAAAATCGACTAGGACCAATTACAGGTTGATTTTTGTCTCCAAAAAATATTCTTCTAAAGTTCTTGCAAGAGATAACTCAGCTTCCTTCTGCTTTAGACTAATCAATTGGGAATTTGAAGGGTCTTTCAAGTAAGCATCATCTTGATTAATAAGATTCTGCCCAGCTTGTTGTACCCTATCAACTATATTCCAAAACTATTTTCATTCCAACTCAACACTTTTTAAGTCTAAAGAGTTTCTGCTGGATTTTGATCATACGTTTATGTTCTGTTGGAAGATTCCAAGAATCTTCCACATTTTTCATAGAAGTATGATGCTTAGTCCAAGCATTAAGGAATCTAAAGGAGGGTTTAGAGTTAAAGCTCAAAGAAGACAAAGACATAAGCAAGGGACAGTGTTCTGAGGGCCTTTTGAAAGGTGTTTAACCTCAAGTTTATTGAACAAATCAACCCACTTGGAGGACACCAAGGCTCTATCAAGTCTTTCAAATGCATGATTAGCATGCTATATAAAAGGAAGACCTGTAAAACTAGCATCCTCAAGCCCACAATCACTCACCATTTTATTAAAATCATCCATGGACTTAATGTTAAGAGCACCCCCCCCCCCCTTTTTTTTACTCATCAACATACAAAATGGTATTGAAATCACTACTCACAAGCCAAGGATCATTATCATGAGAACAATATCTAATATCATCCCATAAATCCCCCTAATTTCTCTAGAGAATGAAGCATAGACAAAAGAATAGTAGAATTTGTAATCAAGCACCGAATTGGACACTCACAGGATCATTCCACATAACCCAAAATTTCCCATTCTTACTAGCAATCACATTTTTAAAGCCCAAAGTATGAACAACAAAATGATCAACAATAACACATTTAGTTTCTAGAACAACACAAATATAAAGTTTTTTCTTCCTAATCAAGTTCTTTAAGTAAGTTCTAGTTTTATTATTACCAAACCCCCTAATAGTCCAAGTTAACACAATCACTTCAAGGAGGAAGGATCACGTTGTGTGAAAATCGTACTCCTCCTTGTTTGCATTACAAGGGGGACATCAGCTTTATTTTTCTTCTTTTCGTATTTCTTCTATCAGTTTTTTCCTTTGCTCCGTGTCAAAACCCTCATCCCATGAGGCAGTGACTCTTTCATCATCCAGTAATTCATTTCAAGGAGACCTTAGTGCCATATAATTAGTTTCCTCAAAGTTATATTTATCCTTATCCTAAAAAAAACAAAGGAGTCATCATCAATATGCACAACAAGTTTGGAAAAGAATTCTCATGGACTTGTATATCATCCAAATGGTCATAACTAACAACCCTATACCCCTCAGCAATGTTACGATTCACATTTTTTGTATTACCAAATTTAAAAACATCATGCACAACACCAACAATTTTAGCACCAAATTGTCCAGGGCATCAGGGATGATGGCAACACCCTTCCCTTTGTCCACTAGGTCAGTAGCTATACCTTTTCATCTACTAGTCAAATGTGTAGCTACATGATCCTCACCCATTCTACCATTAGGGCTACCAGAAACCACCTCAACCCAACATTAGAAGTAACAGTGCCCCTACTATTCGAATTAAGATCATCGGTAGTATTATTAGCATCATTGGGGCCTTTTATATTTTTCTCACTCTCTTTAGGGACCCATTGTTTCTCAGAAATGTCAGGACCAACAATTTTTTGATTAGTAGTTTTCAAAATAGTTTTCTTCTTATATTCGTCATTAAAACAATCCACAATAATGTGACTAAGGTGCTTAAACTTGGAGCAATAGCTAGGTGTTTTTATCAAAAATCACTTTCTGAGTCAAAAGACTATCTAAATAGCCAATAAAAATCTCCTTACCTCTAGGTTTAGTAAGGTCAAGTTCGACACAAACTCTAGTAACACTAGACCCGGTTCGGTAGCTGTTGCTTCATCAATTCTCAAAGGATGATGAATTAACGACGTAATTATATAGAGGGATTTTTTATCAAATAAATGGATCGGCGGTTCAGGGAACGAAACCCACACTGGCATAATAACAGATTCAGTTTTAGTGTCAAAATCTTTGGTCCATTTAAACACCCCCATGGGGTATCCACCGATATGCACAACCAGTTTGGACCAAAATATTTGAAAATCATCTTCGCTACTGAAATTCAACACAACATGCTTAATGTTGATAGCGCCAATAAACACAGAGCCAACAAATCTGAAACCCGCAAGATTGGATCTAATATTTCTGAAAGAGGGACTGCCGTGAGAAAACTTACCAATTAAGACAAACTTACACTGCACCATGAGTATTTCTATCTCTGATTCAATGAATTGTATAATCGGAGTACCACGGTATACACCAGTACACCCAAAGCCTTCCGATCCAGATCAGATAATTTTTTTAACAGATCTGACTTCCAATTTCTTCGGGCCGAATTTTCCTTGGATCACGCACAAGAATGAAGAAGGTCTCACAGCAGCAATATTGGAGGTTTTCTCAGGGATAGGTTTTTTAATAGGTAAAATCGGGAGATCCCCCTTCTACGCAAGGCACGAGCGAGTAACTCGATTTCGCCGCCATGAGAGAGAGACTAGCTGTAGTAGTATTAGAGATTCTAAAGAGAGAATTTCGTGCGTTTGATATAAAAATGCAGAAAGCCGACTTCTGGAAATTTGGAAATCAAAGCATGTCCAATGTGAATTGAAATCCGAAGATTTACTTCTAAGTCATCCTTATTTAATTGAAGAGAGCTAGTTAATAGAATGAAAGAGACCTATTTTCTGATTATGTCCACAACGCGAAGGCCGATGGTGTGAGAGCGGCGCTGGTTGGTGGGGCGGCTGCGACGGTACGTAAGAGTGGGCATTCGGTAAAGCCGAACCAAAATTTCGGTAAATCGAGCCGTTATTTCCTATAATCTCTAATACCGAACCGAATAAATGTATTTTGTTTCGATAAAAACTGAAATATTTTGGTTTCTCATTTTGGTTTCCGATAAAAAAAAAAAAAGAAACAACTGAATTTAAAAAAATTACAAAAAAAATTTGCAATTTTTTTCGGTAATATATTTTAGCACAATTCATGCTAGTTTTTTCTTCTCACAACCACTCCAATATCCACTACAAAATGTCAAAATAATTTCTAAGATCCTGTTACTGACTTCATTCCCGTAAGTAAGTTTCTATTAGTATTTTATTTATTTCCTTCTTGTTCTTGAAGTTGGGCCAATTTGATTTGGGCTGGTGGGTTTTTAAATGTGATTGACACTGGGAAGCCCAAATTAGATCCCAACAAAAAAATATATACATAGGATGTCTTGTTCGATTTTTCGATAAAACCTGAATTATCGATCGGTCTTTACCGAACCAAATATCAAAATTCCAGAAAATAGAAAATCGAATACTGAATCGAATTCAGTTCGGTATGTACCCAATTGCCGGTTTCGGTGGGTAAAACCGAAATGTGCCTACCCCTAGCGGTGCTTGGTGGGCAGGGGTTGCTCTGATCTCTTAGGGGTTTAGATGAAGATTAAAGACGGATATGTTGGGCCCATAGTATATAATATTAAATATATATATATATATATATATATATATATATATGTATTTAACATAAATTTATATAGATCATATCGTACTTAATATGATAACAAAACCGTCCCAAAATAGTAATCTGACCATTTTTCCACCTAAACTTTCTTGCTCTAATTAATTACAATTTAAATTTGGCAAATATGTTGTACATCGTTATGTAAGGAAATCATGACTCAATCTTCCATAAAATCAATGGTCTTTAATTACAATTTAAAGTTAAAAGCAATAAATGATTTGTTATAATGTTATATAGGGAAAAATTGACAGAGTTTTCCAAATTCAATCTAAATTATATATCACAATAATCTATCCCTTAATTCAACCTTATATTAATTAGGTAAGTTTGAAGAATATTGAATTATATGGATATGATATACAAAATTATCAATGCAATGAATGTCAGAATGCATATAGTAAGATAAATTATTATTATTATTATTATTGTTGTTGTTGTTGTTGTTGTTGTTAATGTTAGTAGTAGCAGCAGCAGCAGCAGTAGTAGTAGTAGTAGTAGTAGTAGTAGACGACTTTGACTTAAGCTTAAAATCCGGAATCTTACTTAAGATAATAATAAAACCATCCCCAAATAGCAACTTAGGAGTTTTCCCCCCAAAATTACTTGTCAATTCTGGAAAAAAAGGAAAGAAAAATTAATCTCTAAAGCACTGATTTGTTTATAAAACACATTGTTTTCATTCTGCATATCAACTTAATTTTTGCCAAAATTAAAGAGATTGTGTCCCGAATATTAAGTTCCAATCTAATCAGTGAAAATATTCCGTCCAAATTGCCAAATATATGATTTATATCGAAAGGTGTTCTAAATAATTAGCAAAAATATTCAGCCCAAATGACCAATCAACCATATGGAAAGATGTGCTAAATAAATAAGATATATGAAATACATATGCTAAAGATTAGTGAAAGATATCCAAAATCAAAATATGGAAAAATATTTGGGCTAAAGATCAACGATAATTATGTTTATTTTTATATGAAAGACATACATTAGTCCATTTATATGGAAAAATGCTAATGATTATCGATATGTGAATCTTCTACACTTTCATGCTAGCCAAAATATATTACAATGTAATCTGTTTGAAGTTTTTCCAAGAATACAACCAAAATTTAGGAGATTTGTTTTTCCCTTCAGCCAATATACATGCAAAATTTGTAAGGATCAATCACCATTACATACCCTTTTTTTCGTCTGATGTTCTCTAATAAGTGTAATAATTTCTTCTATTTCAAAAAATATGTCCAAACTAATTGTAACTTTGTTGCAAAAAATTTAAAAAAAAAATAAAAAAATAACATTACCATATTTACATTAGATTTCCTATTTTCACATATTAATTTTATTCGAATATAAATACTCGATGATGTGTCACATAGATGTCATTGCTCATCATTTTGAAACATATTTGTCCTAATTTCGAAAATATAACAACCTGCAAGTGGAATGGCATCAAACAGTGTGAATTTTGAACTATGACCTAAAAAAATGCTTAAACGCCTTCAAGTAAAATGACGCGTACAATTTTTGTGCAAGTCTATATTATTACCAAATAAACATCATCTCATATATATGGTCCCTATCGTTTTTTATATGTTTTATTATTTTTTACTTTTTCGTTTGTTATAAAAAAAATCAGGCGATTCCTGTTGATTTCATGAACCAGTTCCCTTGATTTCCATAAGAAGTTTGGATACATAATAGTTAGTTTATCACCCGAGGTATCAAAGTTCAGAAAATAGATATGCATTATTTTTTCACTAATGACTGGTCAAATTTTGTACACGGTAACTGGATTATGGAAAGTGATTTCATGGTTTCCTTTTATGTGGCTGACAAATTACTTGAGGTACATGTTTTTAAATGTGAAATGTGTTTGAAGATATGGATCCCTCTGGTTGATGTTCCTATGATTATATTAGGTATTAATTTTGTACGTATAAATTTTTTGAACCCATTTGTTATTTCTAGAAAAAAACATGTTTTTGTCTTTCATACAAATCGTTTGTTATGAAACACAATTTTGCACGGGTTTGACCGTAATCCTTGCCGAAATTGCTACCATATATTCGCCTAGATTCATATCCCAATCTAATAACAATGAAAATATTTGTTACTATAATTTGGATGCACTATATAAGGGAAAAAGTACACATATCTCAATCTAATGACAACTAAAATATATATTACTATATATTATTCATCCCCCAAAAATCAGCTCCCAATTCATAGTCAGTTAAAATAAATGTTATTGTAACTTGGGTGCGTTCATTATATTATGCAAAACTATACATCTCGCAATCTAATGGGTAATAGAATATATGATACAATAAATTTTTCATTATTATATACGGGTACTCATTCAAAATATCCATAAAAGACTCCTCATCATAGTTGACAAAATTTGTCCCATAATTCAAATCCACAATGGCATTGATCATCCCATAATTCAGCCAATTCTAGATAAATGGTCAATATTCTGTCTAAACACATTGTATGATTATTGCAAAAAAAAAAAAAAAACAAAAATTATAACAAACTTATAATAATTTTCCTAATTCTACGTGTAACTTCTATTCATAAAATCGTGTGTAGTATAGGTGTCGTCAGTCATTGTTCACAAGAAATCTCTATGTAAGTTTTCAAATAAATTTTACCTGAACCCGCAATGGCATCAAATAGTGTGAACTCCGAACTGCGACTTGAGGAACAAAATGCTTAAAAGGTTTCAAGTCAAACGACGCATACAATTTTTGTGTATATCTGCCTGTATCGAATAATAAAATCACATCTATATTATCGTGCTATTTTCATGAATGCTTTTTTTTTTTTTTTTTTTACTTTTAATTTGTTTATTTATGTAATGTCATTCTATATGAATTATTCTCTTGATTTATTTATTTTAACTTTGTTTTCCGTGCTTCAGATACCTTTAACACCGGTGGGTGAACGTAACAAAAATGATTGAAGTGGTGGAGAAGAATAGACGTTTCAATATTGATGTTTCAATTGTATAGATATATACACATGCAAATGCTATAAATACGCACTTAAAATCGACCTAAATGCATGCATACACAACGTGTATCAAAATCCCTCACATTTAAACTGTTGTCGTCCCGAATAACATAAAATAGAACAAAGACACATGTATTTAGGGCGATTGGATGACGAATTAGTCTCAGATAGATTTTTCAAAAAAACTAGACATCATAGTGTAAGTGAGCATGTGCGATAGAGCAAAAATTAACTACTTTCGAGACTTAAACTTTCGAAATATTTGATCCTCACCAGGAAAGTATTTCTCTCATCTCTCAAGTGTTTAGGCTAAAAATATATTCCACTCAAATTGGACTACATGCACAATTTACCATAGGCTTGCCAATCGTCTAAACTAGAATTAGAATTCGGCATAAGTGACAAAGAATCAAGTAGGTCTTTCATTTGGTTGTAATGTTGGCTTAAGGTGAGGTGAGACAAATTTGGATAAAAGTGACTATCTATTGGACTAATCAAGTTATTCCTAACCCGACTACCCCTCAATACATCACTCGATCTCACTCTCCCAATCTCAGCAAATCACCCCTCAAGGTGACTTCTTCACCTTCCCAAAAGTACTTTTCAACCACGTGCTCTTCATATTAAGTCTTCGGGTACCACATCATGGGACTACCCGAGTTTTTTCAACTCAACTAAGCACTTCTTCTTCTAACCTCTCTTTATCACATTAACATAGTAATTCGTCTATTTACAGCTAACTCTTTCTTTTGCTTTTCACATTTTTTTTTAGGGAAATTAAACTCAACACAAATAACAACTTAGGAGAGGTTATACTTGCTTTGAATTTCACTTATCACTTCACATTCCTTCTACCCTTCAGCTTATCCCTTATTTTTGCCCATTTTTTTCGCAAAAAAATCTAATCTACCTTGCAATCCACCTTCCTCTTTACTCAATTAGTCCAATAAAGGCCAAAGGCTAAAATTAAAAGATATTTGACTTGTAATATGTGGCTATGAAACAAAAATATTTAAAAGTTCAAGTAGGCTAACTAGGGACAATTTTTCTCAACTTTTTGGTAAAAAGAATAATGTTTAAAAGGCTCAAAATAAGCTACAAATAAAAAACTGCCTATATCATTTTCTAAGTCACATTATGCACTTGACATATTCATAGCAAAGTATCAAGGAAAGTTCTAGAAACAGATACATATATCCAATCAACATCACACCGAAAGAAAAATAAATTGCTCCAAAAATAGGAGTCACATTAGGCTCAATACCTCACAAGGGTCATTTTGATCAAATATTCTAGGCTTAAGCTCAATTTCGTCTCAAATTACCTATCATACTCTACTGTGTGTCAATTTTAAAATTTATGCACAAAATCTTCTCATCATTAACACATCATTATCCATCTAATCCCTAAAATTTTCAACGATTTTTAACTCGATTTTTTTTCTACTTCTTGACTCCAACAAAAACAAATACTAACTAAAACAAATGCAATAAAATAAAACTACTATGACCAACAAAAAATTTGGTTCACAGACCCGACACCTGAAACAAATACCAAACCACAGCCCACATCATATCATTGACTCACATGAAATAAATGGAAAACATATAGAACCACAAAAAATAATACGTAAGAGTAAATAAGCGGCCCAAGTCGTCCCACTATCACCCCCTCCCCCAAGCTTGGTCGAAGGCCAAGTTTATGGGAAAAGAGTGAGACAACTAGGTGCTAGTACTTACAAACAACTACTGAGGTGGGGGAGGTGGAGGTGGAAACCCGTGCTGAGTCCACACATTTTCCCAATGCTCTCTCCATTCACGGTTAGCACGTGCGTGAGCCAAAAGTGCATCGAGCTTGTCATTAACATTTTTAGCACTTCCTCGAGTCTCGGCTCGATGACGGATGAATTCTGTAGAGAGACCGGTTAGTTCCTTCTGAAGATTAGCTATCTGCGTATGTATATCATCTTCCTCTTCTTCAGCAGGAGCCGATGAAGATTCACCGGTTGTGATCACCCTCCGTCTCTTCACCGGACGAGGTACTCGAGGCTGATCCTCAGTAGGATCTCCAAGTCCAAATACAAGATCATTGCTTTCAACAGATAGTGCTAGATGGTCTGGTGATGACAAAGCAATGTTGGGATTATCATCAAGGTTTAGCACCATGGTCAAGTCTAGGTTGGGCAGCCGAAGGTACGGTCCTACATTTTGGAAAACAAAAGGAACCTGACACTCGTTTCCCATCTTCACGACCTCCATCTTCTCCAACAATGGCCAAGTGAATACATATTCACCTTGAACATGTGCCAACTCATTAAACCATGTATCACGAACATCCAAATAAGAAGCAACGGGAGTGATGAGACCCCCCATGAAGATGTTGTTGGACTGTTTCGTGGCAACATTCTCAAAATGACTTGTTAGGAGGACCGCATTGTCTGGTGTACGTTCATGCATGATCGAACATATGTAGCGCATGTCGCTCTGCCTTAATGCCCCTGTCTCCCTTCTCGCGAATAATGTATGCGCGAGCATCTTTTGGAAATATCTAATCACAGGGTTTCGAATCCAGGTTGCCCGAGCAGTCTTGGAACTATATTGTTGAGGTGGCAACAGTGGTGGGGCAACCGTCAATTGCTCATAAAGTGTCTGAGGAACAAATTCCCCATCTTCTGAATGTTTTTCAGAGGGCTTCTTGAAGCTGTACAAGTTATCCAACTCATCGAATGTCAATGTGTGTGAAGAGCCCATCAGCTGGAATGATATACTGTCTGGCCTTCGCTGATGTGGTTGGCTGGCTACATTGATGACCAAAGTGCTCAGAAACTCCATAGTGAGGCGTTCATAAGTGAGGGTCGGCTTCATGAACTCTCTTAGTCCTGCAATTGTCAAGAATGCTTTTATATTCTCAGCAATGCCCATTGCCCTTGTTATATTAACTGTGGAGAATTGTGTGGGCACAATGTGACGTGTCCGAAGGTGCTGAAACCTCGCACGATGGGCGGGATTCCTCAAAGTGAACCCATATATAAGACGACTGTCCTGAGGGTCCGGTAACACCCTTTCTGGAGGATCCTGCTGTTTGCCCTTACCTTTGCTCCTGCTGGTACTTCCCTTAGGCATTTTTGGTGAACCTGAAAAAACACAACACCCAATATTATCTTCAAACATCACCAATCATCACCACTTTTCAGTAACAATTGTAACATTTACCTCAACATATAACCCACTAAAACTTGTGCAAGGCCCAACTTATGCATAGGAATGCATGAAGGGACTCACCTAAATCATTGGACACTTAACACGACCATAATTTATCATCCTATTACACATTTGAAGTCTAGAAATATCATAATCTCAAGGTAAAATTAGATATCATAAATGCACGGAACATGTTCGATGAAATGCTTCAATGAAAATAACATGTTAACATCAATTTTGTTGCTTCCTACCCATTCCCAACAATCTCAAGCACACAATTTCACAGCAATTAAGCACCAATTGGCTCTAAATTCAACACATGTGGCACAAAGTTCATCAACATGACATACTAGAAGTGGCTAAACTAGAACTTGAAAAAAAAAAACTCACCATAACCCATAATCAACAAATGTGCACCAATAAATTGCATAAAAATCACTTATATAAGCATAAAAGATCGAGTTAGCTTCTCTTACCGGCTAGATTTAGTCGAAGAGGGAAGGAAGAGCTTGTCCCATTTGTGTGCCAAGTGGGTCGAAAAACCCAAATTCAATTGGTGGAAGTGTGTGATTTGATGTAGGATTGTGTTTATAAGTAGGAGTGTATGAAGATTTGGTGATTTGAGTGAAGAATTTGAGTGGGTGTGTGTGAAAGAGTGAGAAATCGCGACTTTGGGGAAGAGAATGAATGAAGTGAGCCCTAATTTTAAGTTTAAAAGCCAA
The DNA here is from genome assembly GCA_958295605.1 of Ajuga chamaepitys. Classification (NCBI taxonomy): domain Eukaryota; kingdom Viridiplantae; phylum Streptophyta; class Magnoliopsida; order Lamiales; family Lamiaceae; genus Ajuga; species Ajuga chamaepitys. The sequence continues at coordinate 21,991,050 of OY282502.1, forward strand.
AAAAGGAACCTGGTTGGGCATTCGACGTGGCCTCGTCACTTCTGCGACGCGGCCACGTCAAGCGACACTGAGTTCACCTATTCCTGGACGATTTTGACGCGGCCTTGAAAGCTATCGATGCGGCCGCGTCAAATGATACTGGAATGTAATTTTTCTGGCCCTTTTTGACGTGGCCTTGAAGCCACTCGATGCGGCCGCGTCAGTCCATGCTGCCTAACACTCGTTTTTTTTTCCAGCTTCACCCGTTTCTTCCCCGTCTTTCACTTTTCCTCTGTAGAGTTGTTGGTTTGATGCTTAAAACACTATAAACGACACAAAGAAACTCAAAGTTACTCTAATTTAAAAATGAAATTAAAAACATAAAACATTTAAAAGTTCAGGTTGCCTCCTGGCAAGCGCTTTGTTTTATGTCTCAAGATTGACGACCTTTTTTGTTCTGGTTGAGTTCTTTCAACCGCACTTCATGCACGGTTTGAATTTGGTCGAACTTGTCGTATTTCTTGATTCTTTGTCCATTGACGAGAAATGTGCTCCCATCTTGATTTAACAACTCAACTACTCCGGACGCTCTAACGGTTTTGATTGTGAATGGACCCGACCATCTGGATTTCAATTTGCCCGGAAAGAGTTTTAGGCGCGAATTGAACAATAGAACTTGTTCACCAGCTTCAAATGTGCGATCCTTGATCATTTGGTCATGAAACCTCTTGACCCTTTCCTTGTACAAACTGGAGTTCTCAAATGCTTGATTTATAAGTTCCTCTAATTCATTGAGCTTTAAGAGTCAAGTCGCTCTTTTCCAGCAACCTCGAAGTCGAAATTTAACTTCTTAACTGCCCAGTATGCTCTATGCTCCAACTCAACCAGCAGATGACACGTCTTTCCAAAAACTAATTGATACGGCGAAAGCCCCAAAGGAGTTTTGTAAGCCGTCCCATAAGCCCAAAGTGCGTCATCCAACTTCATCGCCCAGCCTTTCTGGTTCCCATTCACCGACTTCTCCAATATTTGCTTGATTTCTCGGTTTGCAAGCTCCACTTGTCCATTGGCTTGAGGATGGTATGGAGCAGTCACATGATGTTTTACCCCATACTTAGCCAATAACGCCGCCATCCACCTATTGCAAAAATGAGAGCCCCCATCACTAATCAATGCTCTCGAAGTGCCTTACCTTGTCAAGATATTCTTTTGGAGGAATTTAAGCACCACCTTGGCATCATTTGTTTGGGTTGGAACAACTTCTACCCATCTTGAAACATACTTTACTGCCACCAAGATGTATTGGAACCCATTCGAGAATGGAAAGGGTCCCATGAAATCGATGCCCCATATGTCAAACACCTCGACCTCAAGAATTGTAGTAAGAGGCATCTCGTGCTTACTTGTTATCCCCCCCTGTTCTTTGGCACTTGTCATGTTGCAGAATGAATGCGTGGCAGTCTTTGTGAATTGTTGGCCAATAGAAGCCATTTCGCTGTTGTCATTGTTGATGCAAAGTGTCCCCCAGTTGGGGACGAATGGCAATGAGCTATGATGTCCTTCACTTCAGCTTGATGGACACATCTTCTGATGATTGTATCTGCACATCTCCTATAGAGATAGGGATCATCCCATATGTAAAACTTCACATCATGGAAGAATTTCTTCTTCTTATGATGAGGGAAGTCCGGAACAATCCCACTCGCTATAGAATTTATGATGTCACTATACCATGGGCCATTCTCCACAACCATCACGTGCTCGTTTGGAAAAATATCACTGATGGTTGTCTGTTGGCCCTTTGCATCTGCCTCATTCAAAATTCGAGACAAGTGGTCAGCTACCACGTTTTCGCTTCCCTTTCTGTCTTTGATTTCCAAATCGAATTCTTGTAGAAGCAATATCCATCTGATAAGTCTGGGCTTGGAATCCTGTTTAGCAAACAAATACTTGAGAGCAGCATGGTCAGTATAAACTATTATTTTAGCCTGTACAAGATAAGAACAGCTAAAAGTTCCTTCTCTGTGGTAGTATAATTTGCCTGAGCCAGATCGAGAGTCTTGCTCGTATAATAGATGACTCTAAAGATCTTTTCCCTCTTCTTGCCCAATGCAGCTCCCACTGCCATGTCGCTCGCATCACACATTACCTCGAATGGTTGAGACCAGTCAGGTGTAATTAGTACTGGAGCGGTGATCAATGCCTCCTTTAATGTCTCAAAGGCCTGCATATATGCATCATCGAAAACAAAAGGAGTATCCTTTTCTAACAAGCAAGATAAAGGTTTAGCAATTTTAGAAAAATCCTTTATGAACCTTCTATAAAACCCGGCATGTCCTAAAAAACTCCTAACCCCTTTTTCATTCCTAAGAGGTGGCAACTTCTCTATTGCCACTACCTTAGCCCTATCAACTTCTAACCCTTTTGATGAAATCCTATGCCCTAGGACTATCCCATCTATTACCATGAAATGACATTTTTCCCAGTTAAGGACTAAATTAGTGTCTTCACACCTTTTAAGCACCTGAGCTAAGTTATCTAGAGAATTATCAAATGAAGAACCAAATACAGAAAAATCATCCATAAATACCTCCATGATATTCTCTATCAAACCCCCAAAAATTTCCATCATACAACGTTGAAAGGTAGCAGGCGCATTACATAGCCCAAATGGCATCCTACGAAAAGCAAAAACACCATAGGGACATACAAAAGCGGTTTTCTCTTGATCCTCCGGAGCAATCATAATCTGATTGTATCCCGAATAACCATCGAGAAAACAGTAATACGCATTACCTGCTAATCTGTCAAGCATTTGACCTAGAAAGAGAAGGGGAAAATGGTCTTTACGAGTAGTTGCATTAAGTTTCCTATAATCTGTACATACACGCCAACACGTAATCACCCTAGTGGCTATGACCACATCAATATCACCCTTTACTACAGTCATCCTCCCTTTCTTTGGCACTACCTGAGTTGGACTCACCCATCTACTATCAGAAATAGGAAAGACTATCCCAGCATCTAACCACTTAAGCACTTCTTTCCTAACTACTTCTTGCATCATTGGGTTAAGCCTACGTTGGTTTTGGACAGAGGGTTTATACTCATCTTCCATTAGAATTTTATGCATGCATATAGTGGGACTAATTCCCTTCAAATCAGCAATCGACCACCCTATAGCAGATTTATAAGTTCTCAATACACGCAACAACATATCAGTTTTAGACTCAGTTAGGGAGGAAGAGATTATTACCGGATATCTGTTTTCATTATCTAAGAACACATACCGCAGATGATCAGGTAACGGCTTCAGCTCTGGGCATCCATCGCCCGCTTTCGGCACTTCCCCTATTGCCTTCTTGTTGATGTTTTCTTGAGTCGAACTTCCCTTAGGAGCTTTCTGCAAAGCATTTAATGCACTAACACTTTCCACAAGATCAAGGTCAGTAGGGTCATGGAAATTTACATTATATACAGAATTAACAAGGCACGTTTCAAGGGGTCACCATCACTAAGTGAGGTTAACTTCCTACACAATGCAGCATCTACAGAATGAATAAAACTACATGTTTCCAATTAAGCTACACCCTCACTATCATGATGTTGAAGAGCCTTATAGATGGAAAAAGTAACTTGCTCTTTATCCACCCTTAATGTCAACTCCCCCTTTTGAACATCTATCAATGCTTTGCCCGTTGCTAGAAACGGGCGACCTAAGATCAAAGGGACATCTTTGTCTTCTAACATGTCTAAGACCACAAAATCAGCAGGTATTATGAACTTCCCAACTTTCAACAAAACATCCTCTACAATCCCCCTCGGCCAAGTCATAGACCGATCAGCCATTTGTAGGGCAATTGTAGTGGGTTTCATTGTCCCTATACCTAATTTCTCATAAATAGACAGTGGCATCAAATTAATACTAGCCACCAAATCACACAGTGCTTTATCAAATGTAACATTACCTATCTCACATTTAAGAGTAAAACTACCTGGATATTTTCGCTTGAGCGGTAGCTTCCTCTGGATTACAGCACTGCACTCTTCTGTCAAGTTGGCTGTCTCGTACTCTTCTCACTTTCTCTTCTTTGAGATCACCTCCTTAAAAAACTTCGCGTAGTTTGGCATCTGTTGTAGTGCTTCAACAAAGGGAATATTAATTTGGATCCTCTTCAGCACATCCAAGAACTTCGCGAATGGCTCATCAATCTTCTTCTTTCTCAAGGCCTGTGGGAATAGGACAGCTGGGACATAAGGTGGGATATCTGCTTTGATTTCCTTTCCTTCGCCTTATTTCACTATCTTCTTTCTACCCAACTGATCTTGCTTTTCTTCCACTTGCTCTTCTAATTGCTCCTTTGCCACTACTTTTTCTTTGTCAACTAGAAACTGGGGTCCCTCATACTCAGTACCACTCCTCAGCTGAATAGCTTGACAATGCTCTCTCGGATTTACCACAGTATCACTCGGATATTGGCCTTGCTTGTATTTGGCCCCAACAATCTTGATTAATTGGCTCATATTAGATGACAACTCACCAATGCTTGCTTGAGTTTGAACCAATGTGTTCTCGAGCCTCTTGATGTCTGATCCTTACCCAGTGATATGCTTGTTTAGCTCAACAAATTTCCCATCTACTTTCTTCTCCAATTGAACTAACTTATCATCATACTTTTCAAACTGTGACTGGACAACTTCCTCTTGTGTTGGCTTCTTACTGTCATGGATCATACCATTTGTAATAGTAAACCCAGGCGGCGGATTGAGTGTATTCTTGGAATTCCCATAAGAAAAATTCTGGTGATTCCGATTCTGTGGGTACTGATTGTACCTGGGCTGATTGTTTTGGAAGTTGTTGAAGTTCCTATGATTTAGAAAATTAACATCCTCAACTACTTCCTGACCCTCTGTCTGTTGTGCTAACGTCAAACTAGTTAGCAGATTAACCTGGCTTGTCAATGCTGTCAGCTGTGATGTGAGTTTTTCAAGCGGCTCATTGCTGACTGTCTGCACTTCCATCACATTCGCTACCTTCCTTGGCTGGTTTATCTCATTCGGCCATTGATAGCTCGTTCTAGCCATAGCATCCAAAATCGAGAAAGCTGTCTTTACAGACTTCTCCATCAAACTACCACCTGCAGCTGCATCTACATGATTTCTAGTCGGAGCAAGTAGACCATTGTAAAACTTGCACACCTGTTGCTTCCTCGTAAACCCATGTTGAGGCAACTCCAGATAAGATCCCGGAATCTCTCCCAAGCTTCTCCGAATGGCTTTTGGTCCAATTGCTTGAACTGGTTGATCTGATTCTGCAGGTCAAGCATCTTGCTCGGTGGAAAGTACTTCAACAGAAATGAAGTACTCAAGTCTTCCCATCTTGTAATATCCTCCAACGAATTGAACCATTGTAGGGCTCTATCTTTCAGAGAAAATGGAATTAGTCTCAATTTGACATGCTCGTGCAGCACATGGTTTATCTTAATGGTTTCTGCCAGTCTGCGAAACTTTATCAGATGCGCATTCGGGTCCTCTAAAGCACTTCCCCCGTACTGGTTTTGCTGCACTATGTTGATTAGTGCAGGCTTCAACTCGAAACTGTTGGCATTGAGTGGTGGGGGTTGTACTCCACCAGCTTGTTGATTCGGATTAGGTTTCAAGCAGTCACTTATGGGCGTGTCATCTTCATTTACTTCCTCAGGTTCCTCGTGAACCTGTTCTGGCTGCTGAGGTAGTTGTGGCTGTTGTGGAGGCAACTGCTGCTGAATGTTGGTTACCCTGTCATGCAGGCGTGCCAAAGCTATCAGTACTCTGTTTAAAGCTTCATCCTGGTTCACTAGCTGTGGTGGGTTCTCCATCTCGAAAATTAGGTTATCTCGTTCGGTATCTACGGACTGTTGCTTCAATTTCAGGATCAAAAGGAAGAAGATTTTCTTGCCCTTTTGATCTGGTTTGCATGCAGAGCCTGGAAACACCAAAAATAAGAAATACCGCATTACACAAAAATTAAACAAAAATAAAAACGAAAATTAAATTAAAATTACTAAAAATAAAATCTAGTCTAGTTTCCTCCTATTTTTCAAGATAAAAACTAAGCGCTAAATCCTATTCCCCGGCAACATCGCCAAAAACTTGACACATCGGTTTTCTAACCTAGTGTTCTGCAAGTGTACGGTTATAGGTGTAGTAGCGACAGTCAAGGTCGATCCCACAAGGAATAGAATTTTAGGTAGTTCGATACCTCGATACTCTAGGATTGCCCTAACTTGATACTAAGTTACAAAGGTTGATTTTAGTAAGAACTAAATAATTTTTAACTAATTAACTAAATTACTTAATGAATTATGACTCAACACTTGGCAAACAAAAAGGAATAATAATCAAGAAGAAAAGGTATCATAAGGTTTCGATTTCAGAATATTACTTCAATGACGATTATGTTCACCTTATTAACTTTAAACCGATCTAATGTTTATTAAGCGGCTTTTTAATAACCTAACCCTTCTCTCGAAGTGATTAAATCGTTGATTAACTAGAACAATTACCCTCTCGAGTTAATTAATCCTAGTAACTCCTAAAAGCTCTCGAACCTATGCTTACATAGTCATAGACAACTGCGCTCTATGTCGTACATCTGATAACAAACCCCTTCTCTCGAATCGAATTTGTTAAACGAGATTACTAAACCTAGATGGCCAGTCTAAATTCAGCTATATAAACAAACATAAAGACAAACACTTTACAAACGGAATCAATAATTCAAAACATAAATCAATACATTGTTGTAAAAATCCATAATTTCTAACCCTAGGACACGAATAACTTAGCTACTCATGCCTAGCATAAATTCATTATTAAATTCTGAGAAAAACATTACAAGAGTTTAAAACTAGAAAAGTAAACTAAACCCGTATGATCGTCTTGCTCGATCTTTGTCTTCTTCGTTCTTCAAGCTTTCTAACTCTTTTTCTATCTATCTTTGAGAATATGGAGCGTCTAAAACTTTAATTCACTAGTTTGGGGACCTATTTATAGTTATGGGCTAAAATCCTAAAAGGATTAGGACAAAAGCCCAAGTTAAACTCGATTTAGCTTTCCAGAAGGCTTTTGACGCTGCCTTGAAAGACGTCGACATGGCCACGTCAAACAGCACTGACTTCAGTTGTTACGAGCACATTTTAACACGGCCTTGAATGGCACTGACGCGGCCGAGTCAAACAACACTGATTTCAGTTGTTACGAGCATATTTTGACGCGGCCGCGTCAATACTTGCTCCAAACTTCGATTTTCTATCTTTTAGGCCTTGCTTGGCCCATTTCATCTCTAGTCCGCCATATATTTGATATTTTGGCCTAAAATCAACAAAACTCCACAAAACACGTCAAATGGTCCAATATATACAATATAAGCAATTATTGACCATATACACATGCAAATGCTATAAATACACACTTAAAATCGACCTAAATGCATGCATACACAACCTGTATCATAGTCCATCAATTTTCTACCTAAATCGGCCTCTAGTACTAGACAACAACAGGAATTAAAAAATTGATTTTGATTTGAAATGTGTCGATTTTTCTTTTACAGTCTTTATATTTTTCATTGGTTTATTGTGCTTCACATACCTTGAACTGTATTTCTAGTTTTGATTGATGCCGAACAAACTTATCCATAATAAACAATTTTTACTGTTTTATTTAGGTTATCTTATGTACACTGTATATATGTAAAGTTTCAAATGAAATTATAAAATGTAACTAATTCGTGAATTTTTTTTTTCATAACTAATAATACGAGGCATTAACTTTTGAAACATAATATTTATTTTTGGTCAAAAGAAATTTAAATAGAACTCTTATTATAGGATGGGCGACGTAAAATACTTTATGATTTTAGGGACTTTATTAATTTAATTCAACATGGTTTTTGACTTTGATTTGTTGTAACATATAAATTGACATGTATTATACAAGTAGAATTGAAATTGATGTGATGTCAAACCTAATTTATTTGAAAAAATAAGATAGACTTTAAAAAATAACAAACATAAATTCAGATCTAAAGATATAGAAACAAAACTATTTGGTCACTATTTTTACTCCCTCTACAAGAGGATGCGCTTTCATTCATATCTATGGAAAAAAAAACTTTCGATAAATAATTAGACTTTGAATTTATTAGTAATTACTTTAATAAGAATCTTATAAACAGTTGTTTACTTCAAATTAACATTTTATTTTAGTTCGTTATAATAAAATTGTATATCACATGAATATTTATTTACATATAATTGCATTTACTATCGTAAAATTATTTTGTAGATATGTGGTTATTATATATGTGTGTGTGTGTGTTGAGTTGTGTATTTTATATTTAATTAATCTTTAAATGAATCCAAACATATTATATGAGGATCAAGGCAGGATCATGAGGTGAACCAAACTCCTCCTACTCACAAATATTTGCAATAATTTTATACCGTGCTTACTTAAGTACTAGACATTGAACATTGATGGAAAAATAATGGGAAAAATGAACGAGTTTATGTAATGCAATACCTAAATGAGTACCATATTACTACCCTTTTTTTCAAGTTGAGTTGAAGTATACACCCGATAGAAAATTATGTATGCTAATTCTTGACTATTCCATAATGTTTTTTGTTCATTCATATTGTCAAGATTTTCCAGATAAGGCCACGACCTATCCTTTGGTGGTAATGTATGACACGATGGGTTAATACAAGATGGTGTTTTACAAATGGTTGGATGCGAACAAGTTATCAATGACAAGAATACAAAACATTCTAAATAGAATCTTGTATATATTTTTAAAACTAAATCTCTTATAACTATCATAATTACTTGATACAATTATGTAGCGATTAATTACTTGAACAATAATTGCCTCATGTTTTCTTTCTTTTTCCTTTTTTTGAGGAAGTCGGATTTCAACCATTGTCAATTATGTATAGTCGCACGCTAATCAAATAATTAATTTTTTTCTTCTCTAAATGGCAAGGATGATAAAGATAGTAATATAACTGAAAAAGTTGTATAAAATGTGATATTCGAGAATTTTGTACTACACATTACATGTGTTTGCTTTTATGCCATAAAGTAATAATAATTTTTACTATATACGACAAAATCAAATTCTCTTTTTTCTCTGTTTCTTTTCTCTTTTTCTTTTAACATTTGAATATATTAATACCATAACAAAATCACAAAGAAAAATGCCCGTGCATCGGGAGGGGGTGGGGGTGGCACTGACTAGTTCTTAAAATAGAACTAAGATTACTGGAAATCAACAATATCTTGGCTAAGAATCAAAACTAAGACTAAATAAAATTTGAACTTTTCATGGAAGATAAGGAATGTAGAAACTCTTCGCCTAAATTCTAAGTCAATTTACGTAAATAAAATTTGAGTTCTCAAACATCACACCAGCTATGAGACTAAAGTAAAATTTTAGAAAGTATTTGAGTCTTTAATAAAGGATTGTGGGGATGTTTTGAAACTGTGGGTATATATTAAAGTCCAATTTAAAACATAAAAACCATTAGCCAAGTTTTTGGATAAAATAATTTAAAGTAAATAAAAGTATTTAAATTAGTAAAATACAAAACTTTGAGGAGCAGCTAAATGAAAATCTGTAAGGTTTTTAATTTGTTGTTGTTGTTAGGAAGAATATATGACATTTTCAAAGGATTGAGATGTAGATCTACAATTAGAGTTTGGAATCATTTGCTTATTAGTTTAGACAAAGTATGTCTAAGATTAAACTAAACCCATTTTTTGCCTCTTTTGAAATAAATCCCTGACCATTTAATAAATATATATACATTGAGGCGGAATAGGAAAACCAAAAAAAAAAAAAAAATCAGGTCTTTTTTTTTTTCATTATGAAAAGGTAATCACTGAGGTCGAAAAGTTATACTTTTGAGTTTGACTTGAAAGAACCTTTTAATGTTAACATGAAATTATTAATGTAATTGAAAAGTGAGAACTATTAATAAAGAGTTTGAAATTGAGCTAAAATTAGCTTAAGGGATAATTACAAAATGACCGCCAAACTATTAGCACTTTTTCACTTCGGCATATAAACTATTAACATTGGCTAAACCGCCACCAACCTATTTAAATATTACTACTCGAAAGCTGCCAGCTATAATACCGCCCAAATTCTTCGGTTTTGCAAAACCACCTTTTGGGACAGAATTTGGGCGGTATTTTGGCTGGCAGCTTTCGAGTAGTAATATTCAAATAGGTTGGCGGCAGTTTAGTCAATGTTAATAGTTTATATGCCGAAGTGAAAAAGTGCTAATAGTTCGGCGGCCATTTTGTAATTATCCCTTAGCTTAATATTTACTAGGAACTGAATTTGAGTTTGACAACTTGAAACGAGATTAGGTCCTTTATTTAGGAAACTCTAGAACAAAATTAAATTATGTAGGAACTAATGATATTTTGCCTAAGACTCAAAGTTGAGACTAATCAAATTTGAAGTTTTTCCTCGAATATGAGATGAAGATCTAAGGTATATAGCTTTTTTTTTTGAAGTAATAATAAGGAATATAAAAACTTTCAAGCTAATTTCACATAATTTAATAAAGAATGATTTAAAGTATATCGAGTTTGGGGTCATAAATGAATAGAATAAATTCAGAATGAAGAAAGTATTTGGGCTTTTAAAATTCAAGATCAGAATCAAACTTCTGGGTCTTTATTGGGATGACTTGGAACTTTGTATTTATATAAGAATTAAACTAGTAGCATTGAAGTTGGTTAACAATTTATTATTTTACATAAAATAAAAATAAATAGAAATTATCAAAATGATTTTGTGGACTTGATAAAAATTTAATGCAAGTAAAAAAAATCAAAGTTAATTAGAATAAGATCAAATTAAAGTAATAATTGGTAGATTGACAATATTTGCTCATAGCTTAAAATTCCTAAGAGAGTGAAATTTGAAAAATATATATATATATATATATATATATACACACACACACACACACACACACACATATACAATTAACATTCTAACGGAATTGAGAATTTATAAAAAAAGAATAAAATTTAAGATAAGATTTTGAAAGTAGAAGCTTAGATTTGAATTCAAAATTTTGAAGTTGGATAGGAATTTTACATAAGCTCTAGCGAAATTTACAGGTCAACTTGAAACCAGTAGTAGGGCTGGAGTCGAAAAACTAGATTATGAAATCCAAGTAGTTGAAATGATTCGAACATGACATTAAACACAATTTTTAAATTAGAGCTCATCAAATCATGCACGGTCTCATTCAAACAGGTCATTTTTAATTTTCATGAAAATGATCGTAAAATGATGACTATATATAAAATTCATGTTTGCTAAAACCATGCATGCGTTTTTTCCTTCAAAGATGACGAAATGACATAAATGTGCTCCTATTGTTCCTTCGATGTGCCACTTTTAAGAATTCGTAACTTGTGAATTATGTTGGGCATATCTAGTGTCATTGAAATTAAAATGCATGTATATATACTTTCATAAGTATCTTAGCATATCGTACTTGTATGCCATACTTGTCGTGCATGTAGTTCATACAAACTTAAAAATTGACATAAATTTAAATCATACCTTCGAGCTGTTGTGGTGAAGCGAAGATGGACAACGAGGCATTTAAACATTATTCTTAACTAAACTTATATATACATATATATTTTAAAAAAATATTAAAATACTAAATGCTCAAGCAAAATGACTCGAAATAAATAAATTTGACTCAATAATTTTATAATGCTCTAATACCATCTGTAACAACCTGAATTTTCAAAGTATTTTTAGGGCAGTTTTTTTTCTTTTATTATAACTATAAAGAGAATAATTGAAACAATTAGAAATTTCTAAATGTAATGTAACACTTCGAGACTATTATAACTTTCACAAAGACGTTACTAATGATAAGCTTTGAATGATGAGGTGATTATATATTACCCGTTTTTGAAATAAAGTAAATAATGCTTTCTAAATATGTGAAAACAAATTTAATATCACAATTTACATATATAATAACCAAACCTTGAATTATAGTAAAATAACTTTTTTTATTCTCATATAAAATCATAAACTGAAATAAACTTGAAATCAGAAGTATAAGACAAAATTTCATAAAACTTATTATTGAAACTATGATGTAATTAATTAGTAATAAACCTCACAAGTTTACACCAATAAGCAGCAACACATCTTCATATTTTTCTATCATCAAAACTTAGGGAAGTTTAAAAATATATTCTATAATAATAAGCACATAATAATATGCCGCCACTATCTGTCTCGCCTCCTCCGCAACTTCGTCAACATCAAAGGGGGTCTTGATAGATGGGGTGAGCTACATCTAGTTCGTGGGGTTCAGTTTGTCAAAAATAAATACAAAGACAAATAGAGCATTTTCTGTGCATAGTGTGCGTCTTTGTGTTACATGAGTAGCATTTGTAACATTTGAAACAATTTTCATCATACGTGACTTTTGTCAACATACATATCATCAACTGACCAAGATATCATATTGGGGATCATATAATAATCACATATTCACATGCATACACAAATACAAAATTCATCTTAAATATTTAAATTTAACAAACTTGAAAGTAAACCCCTCCTTAAAACTTGAGTGCATGAAGGTAAAGAATGTCCTAAGCCTCGTAACGTCAATAGCCCGTTCCTACATTAGCAGATTTTTAAAATTAATTAGTATTTTATTTTACATTATCTAATCTGAAAAGTATTTATTCTAAAATAATAAAATTCTAGGGAGTATATATAAATATAAATATATATATATATATATATATATATAAATATCATATATAACTTTGGAACTAAAATAAATATTGAAACTAAGGTGAATAATAAAAATCTATATTTAATTTATTTGGATTAGGCATTAAAGAAGGTTTTATTAGAACGTTTGGGTAGGTTTTTATGAATGAATCATGGGTATAAAAATTATGCGGTAAAATCTGAAATTTTAGAAGAAAGTGGGGTTTAAATTGAAGAAAATCTAGAAATTGGGAGGTAAAATCTCCCAATTCCTTTTAACAAACGCATTAGCGAGTAGCACCCCAACCCCGCAAGCACGTGAAGGGTTACCATTAGAACATATTTCTACATACAAAATATTTATCGGCGGAAGACATTTTAATAAAGATTTTCTTAATAATTAATTAAAATATTATTTACATAAGAGTTAACTCGTATAAACCCACATTTTTTTTAGTTAAAATCTCTAATACACTTTTCCAAAATCAATAGTAGAAATTTCAAATGTCAAAATTATTTAAAAGATGCCATATTTATAAGTTCAAAACCCAATAACTTTTACTAAACTGTAAAATTATTTTATAACACTTGCAACTTTCATTAATCAATGTAAATTAAAAACTTCTACTTTGATACTTAATTTCAAATGCATTTACTTCATTATTTATTCTCCTTATTGGGAATTTGTCCGCACTAGCTAGATCCACTACCATCCATTGGTCTTGAAAATGTTTTAAGCATAGATCATGAGTTATGCGAACCCAGTGGAAAAACTCTGTAAGCAGTTGTACTAAATGAATGTACCATAATAAATACATCATTGACTTAGGTGTCAATCTTACGACACAAAAACTTTTGACTTAGGAGTCAATCTTATGACTCAGAAGCCATATTGCGTGACTTAGGAGTCAATCTTACGACTCAAAACTCTGACTAGGAGCCCATCTTACGACTCGAATCAATCTTACAACTCGAAAGTATTCAACTTATGAGTCAATCTTATGACTCAAATTTCTTACTCAAAAGCTCATCTTACGATTTGAGAGTAATCATATGCCCGAAGGCGAACATACAAATCACAATACAAATTCAATAATATAAATGCTACATAGTTACCCACTTTTCATGAAGACTTTCTTCGACTTATGCAGATGTTCTTTGACTGAATTGCTTTGGAGAAGCTTCAAGGTTGTCTGGTCTAACTCGTATTGCACTCGCCATTTTGAGATCTTTAATTAGTATTAAAGTTTTCTTTTTTATTCTTCTCATTGTCATAACTTATTATATCTATCATAATCTTAGCTTCTATATTTAACTAGTACATATGTATACTTATACCTACACATTTTAACCACACATGTATGCTAACATAGTTGTACATAGCAAGTTATGTAATGTAATCACATAGTAATTTACGTATAACTTAGCTACCAAATTATTATACTCATATTCCCATAATTACGGGAACTTGTATTCATATAGAAGTATTTAATGTTTTAGGAAAACATAATCCCTAGAGTAAGGAGAAAGTGTTTCTCATATAATTGAACGCGTGTATGCAAATAAATTGACATAGTTCATTCAATCATATATGGAAATTGATATTACTATATATATTATTGTTCCGTAACTTAACCCATTAAAATAGTTAGTTAAAACATAAAAATGTACATTTTTATTAAAATCTTCTACTATAGTTGAAAACTATAGTTTCTAGGCTTTAAGATCAGTTTGTTTTGTAAAATTCAGTATAAATCATATACTTCATGAAAACTTCTCAAATTTTAATTATAAACTCCTAAATTTACATAATATAACATAGTAAAATGATTTTTAAAACTTTGAAGGGAATAAATTTATAAAAATCATATTCTAGGAGTAAATTTGACTATTTTATACCTAAAACAACTTAACTTGTAAAATTAATTAAAAATCATAAACTTAACGAAATGCCTTCAAATTTCAACCATATACTCTTAACGCTATATAGTGCCACATAGCATAACAGGTTTTTAAAAATATTAAGTAAATATTTTTATATAATTTTCCAAAGTCGCATGTAGAACAAGAATTTAGATAAATAACATGTTCAAGTAAGGTTCACACATTTAGATCGTATAATTTGTACTTATATAATGTTTATAATCATATAATTAAAAGATAATCAATAATTAAAATATTCAAAAGTAACAAAACTCATTTACCAAACATGTGTATACCAATTTTGTATCACTTAGCAAAATCGGTAAATCAACTATCAGCCATATAAGACCCCTAAGTCGTGTATACTAACTATCTAACACCTACTATAAAATAATTAAATTACTAAAACTCTAAATAATTACAACAATAAGAAAATGAAATTATTAAAGAAGACATACCTTCAAATAGATACACTAATATAATAATGACTAAAAACACCGAACCTCCAAACATCTTTGAACACATCGAGCCTTCGAACATCGTATAAAAATAAACTATTAAGGATCTCCTAATTAAAGGAATCACTTTATAATATTGACAGACCTAATTCCTAATCCAAAAATACCGCAAGTATACTGGTGCAGATGTGTATAGGAAAAGTCAAGGTCGATCCTCAGAGAACAGGCTAACGCAGTTTGATACTATTTTTCTAGGATTATCCTAACTAGACACTCGATTATGTAAGAATAGTTTCAATAAACTAAATTGCTTCAACTAATTAACTAACTTAACAAACGAGGAAATTCCAATTAACGAGAGTGTATCCTAGGGCTTCGATTTCATGAATTACTTCAATATTGATTAAGTTTAACATATAGACTTTTAAACCAATTTTAGTATCTATTAGACGGCACTTAAGTAACTTAACCCTTCTCTTGAAGAGACTAAGTCGTGGATTGATTAGAACAACTACTCTCTCGGGTCAATTAATTCTAACAACTCCCAAAAACCCTTAACCCTTGCTTACGTAGTCATAGACAACTACACTATATGTTGTACGTCTATTAACAATTTCCTTCTCTCGAAGCGGAATTGCTAAACGGGTAAACTAAGCCTAAATGATCAATTTATGCTCAGTCATGGAATAAAACAAACATATAGATAGATAACTAAAATCGTAGTGTATAAATCAAAACTTAAATCAAATTGTCATAAAACACTACTCTCTAACCCTAGGACACGAGTAGTTTAGCTACTCATGCCTATTATTAAATTCATACAAATATTCATTAAATACATTGTAAAGAGTGGCCTTCAAAATTGATATTCGTAAAGCTTTTGATACTGTTCGTTGGGATTTTCTTCTGCATTTTCTGAGATGTTTGGGCTTTTCGGATTGGTTTGTGGATCGTGTCTCCTCTATTCTGCTCTCTGCCAGGCTTTCCATTCTGATCAATGGTTTTCCTGTTGGTTACTTTGCATGTTCACGTGGTGTTAGGCAGGGGGATCCGCTTTCCCCTCTCCTTTTTTGTCTTGCTGAAGAGTTTTTGGGTAGACTCATTGTTGATTGTCATAATAAGCAGTCTATTCGCCCGGCTATGGCTATGATGGGGGTTCCCTTTCCTCCCTTTTTGTTTTATGCAGATGACATTCTCATCTTCTGCAATGCGGACTTGTCTAATGTAAGGAAGCTGCGTCAGATTCTTAAGCTTTATGGTCGGCTCTCAGGCCAAATCGTTAGCACAGATAAGTCTAGAGTTTTCTTTGGAGCGGAGGCAACCACCAACATCAAGCGGCGGATTCTCCGCATCTCGAAGATGGTTGAAGGCTCTTTGCCAATGCAATACCTTGGGGTCCCTATCTTTGTCGACGCACCACGGCTAGCTTACTTCCAGCCTTTGGCGGATTCTATTCGCGCTAAGTTTTCTAACTGGGTGGGCTCTTCTCTTTCGATGGCGGGTCGGGCTTCCCTTGTGAATTCTGTGATCTCCAGTTCCTTCGTTCACTCGATGATGGTGTACAGTTGGCCTTTGTCCCTCCTTGCTGACGTGGAGAAGGCCATGCGCAATTTTATCTGGATGGGCAACACGGCTCAAAGCGGTAAATTTAACATCTCCTGGAAACGTGTTTGTGCGCCGAAAGCTGAAGGAGGTTTGGGTATTCGTTCGATTCGCAAGGCTAATGCGGCTTTTTTGCTCAAATTTGCCTGGGATTTCTTGACTTCTACTGACACTGGCATGGATCTTCTTCGTTCTCGTTGGTTCTCTGCCTCTGGTCATCTCAAGACCTCCTACATTCGCTCCTCCCTCTTTGGTTCCACTAGACCTTTCATCAGACAGCTTCTTTCGGAATCTCAGTGGATTGTCGGACCAAACACTTCGGTTAGATTTTGGCTTGATAATTGGCTCGGTTACTCCATTGCTGATAGGATTGGCATGCCGTTTGAGGCACGTTTACATTTTCAGCATTTGATTTCGGATTATCACATTGATGGGGTCTGGCAGTTGGACGAGCTTTTTGTACAGAATTATCCTCTTATTGCAAAGGACATTGTTGCTACGGCCACCTCTCCCTCTTTCCCGGATCATAGAGTTTGGACTCGCTCTCCGACGGGCACTTCTTGGGGGAAATGGATTTGGGCTTCTTTTATCCCTCCCTGTCGATCTTATACGGTTTGGCGTGCGATACATCATAGACTTCCTACTTGGGAGATTATTCAGTCACACCAGTTTCAGGGTCCTTCCATATGCGCCCTTTGTCACACATCAGGGGAGTCAGCTGATCATATTTTTTCTAGTTGTTCTTTCTCTCTTGCCATTCTTTCTAAACTTTGTTGGGCTTTTGACATATCTCTTGTTTTTCATGAAGGTTTCCATAGATTACTTTTACAGGCTATGCAGGTACAGTTCAACTCCCAAGTCTCAGCGCTTTGGAGAGTTGCTTTTGTCACTGCTATTTGGGCTATTTGGGCTACCAGGAACAGGTCCATTTTTGATGATAAGGAGGCTAATTCTACACAGGTTGTCTCTGTTATTCTTTCTTGCATTCGGGAATCTGCCTCCTTGATCTCGGGACACATGCACAACTCGGTACGGGAGCTCAGCATTTTGACTCGGTTAGGTGTGCGTGGTATTCCGGCTAAACCTCTTTTGGTGAGGACTGTCACTTGGATTCCCCCCTCCCCTGGATGGATCAAGGTTAACACGGATGGTAGTGCCGAAGGGGCACCTGGCCTCACTTTTGGGGGAGGCATTTTTCGTAATTGCAGAGGCTTCACTTTGGGAGGGTTCTCTGTCTCATTCGACCGTGGTTTTGCTTTTGAAGCGGAACTCCAGGCGGCCATCTATGCGATCGAGCTAGCCAGGGATCGTGGTTGGCATAAGATTTGGCTTGAGTCTGATTCCATGTACGTCGTACAAGCGTTTCAGTCCCGATCTCTTGATGTACCATGGCGACTTCGTGCACGTTGGATTCGAGCCTTGCATTTTTTAGGGGATATCACTTTTAAGGTTTCGCACATATACAGAGAAGGCAATCAGGCTGCTGATGCCCTCTCTGCTCTCCGCACACCTTTTACTTGGTGGAATCCCCTCCCTCCACACGTTTCCGATATTTCTTCTCGTGACTTCTATACTCAGTATTATCGTGTACATTGAGCCTTCTGATGTTCCCCTCCCCAGTGTTTTTGCAGATCTTGTGGATGTTTCGGAGGAATTCTCGGCTCTTTCTTTTACCCCCTCCCTCCCCCGTCTTTTTGTGCAGGAACCTGCTTTGGATTAATTATGTATTGACGGATTATGGATTTGACGGACACTGGTCTTTTTGGCCGATGCTGGCACTCTTTTTCCCACTATTGGTTTTTTCCCACAGGGTTTTTCAGCAGTGGGTTTTAACGAGGCCAGCAGAGTCATTCCCACTCTGGGAAGATTCTTACATGCTTCACAGCATTTGGAACTCAGGTTCCTAGGCGTCTCACTAGTGTTGCACGCCCGGCAGTTCTATCGCCCCTGGACGGAACCTCCACGGCACTCATTGCTCTGCCGCCTTCAGCTGGTTTTGCTTGTTCCAGCATAGCACTCCCTGCTCTACATGACGTTTGCGTTCCGAAAGATGTTCCCGGACCACAGATCTCACTCCCTTCTATGAGTGTTTGGCATCACACTCACGGCGCTTGGTTCCCTACAGTGGCTCTCCCCCACTTTTAGCGTCTTAGATCTGTTAGACTTTTTTAAGTCTCCTACTGGCTTGTGGTAGTTTCGACATTGGACTTAGAAATACGCGCTGCGCCGCGTTTCTCGGCTATTGTATTAGCCTTTTTCATAGAGCGTTTTGGGTTTTGCTACTACTTTTTTGTACACACACTTTATTTTCATTTTATTTATACAAGCAACTATTTAACTACTCATGCCTATTATTAAGTCCATACAAATATCCATTAAATACATTGTAAAGAAATAAAACTAGAAAATAAGTAAATAAACCCAGTTTTGTAAGCTCGTCAATCTTCGTCTACTTGCTCTTCAGGTGCTCTCTAAATATTCTCCAATGTATGTACTCTGTGATGATCCTGAAAAACAAGCCTCTCTTGCCCTTTTATAAACTTCGGAAGAATCCTGAGGAATTTGGAATCTAATTCCTACTTGAATCAGAAAAGTCTTCAAACTCGGACCTTTTGACGCGGCCATTTTGCACTTCTGACGCGGCCACATTAGTTTGAACTTGAAAATTCATTGAAACATAGCCTTTTGACGCGACCGTTATGCGCGTTGGACGCGGCCGTGTTGCACCTGATACATGTTGTGTATGCATGCATTTAGGTCGTTTAAGTGATTATTTCGTAACATTTGTATGCATATTTGGCCGGAATTCATTTATATGTGTTATATTGAGTCATTTCACATGTTTTAACTTGTTTTGGAGTTCATTAGGAGAATTTATTCCATTTGGACGAAGTTCGGAGAAGAAAAAAGATTAAATATGGTAAAAACAGATGCAAAAGGAGTTAAAAGAGCAAAAAGGTTAACCACAACCGCGTCTATGGTCGCGGCCGCGTCAATAGTGGCCTAGAACATGGAAAATCCAGAAGCATGTGATGCGGTCGCGTCAATAATTGACCCGGTCGCGTCAGAAAGTTCCCCGAAAGTGGATTTTTCTATTAGCTTGACACACCTCTAGTATTTTGGTCATATCTTGAGATCTACAACTCCAATTGAGGTGAAATTAAGGGCGTTAGAAAGCTGATTCAAAGGGCTACAACTTTTCCTGAAAGAGACAAATCTAAAATTTGACTAGAAAACCCTCGAAAATGGCTTGGATATCAGACCTGAAAACTCGCCTGGCCGCATCTCGACGCGGTCGCATCAAACACAACTCGGTCGCATCAAAAGTCATTTCTATAGAAAAATCTAGGTTTTTTTATGAGATTCTTATCCTAATCACTTATGTATTTCAACCCCAACTTATAAAAAGAGGCCCAAGCTCGAGATTTTAGAAGAGAACACTCATAGAACATCATAGAGAACACATTGGAGAACAACATACATCTCATACTTTTACATCAAAGTGAAAGCGTGAGAGGGAGAAGACAAAAATCGACGAGCTGATAATCGGGTTTAATTATTCCTTGTTTATGTTAATTTCTTGACGATGTTTTCTTTGAATTATTGATTTAATTGTTTAGTTTATAGACTCCAGTTTTCATTATCTATCTATATGTTTGGTTTAATCCTATAATTGAATTTAATTTGGCCAATTAGATTTAATTTGCTTGTTTAACGATTTCACTTCGAGAGAAGAGAGTATTTAATAGACGACAATACATAGCGCGATTGTCTATGATCGTGTAGGCAAAAGGTTAAGGGGCTGTTAGGAGTTGTTAGGATCAATTGACTCGAGAGAGTAATTATCTTAATCAATCTACGACTTAGTCACTTCGAGAGAAGGGTTAGGTTAATTAAGTGCCGCCTAATAGATAATAAAACTGGTTTAAAAGTTTATAAATTAGAGGTTAATCATCACTAGCGTAATTCCTGAAATCGAAAGCCTAGGATACATTCTCGTTGATTGGAACTTCCTGTTTGTTAATTAATTGGTTTATTATATATGCAATTTAGTTTAATCAAATCATTCTCAATTCGAGTATCTAGTTAGGATAATCCTAGATAATTAGGGTATCGAACTTCGTTAACCCATTCCCTATTGATCGACCATGACTTATCCTATACACATCTACACCCGTACACTTGCAGTATTTTAGGATTAGAAATTAGGTCTGTCAAGTTTTTGGCGCCGTTTCCGGGGAATAGGTATAGCATCTTTGTTTTTATCCTGAATAATAGGTGAATACTAGACTAGATTTTACTTGTCTGCAATTTCAATTTTGTTGTTTAATTTTCGTTTTTATTTATTTCTTTAATGTTTATACTACGTGGTATTTCTTTTCGGTGGTGTTTTCAGGGTTCGCATTCAAACCAGATCAAAAGGGAAAGAACATCTTGTCCATCTACATCCTGAAATTAAAGCAACTGCATGCAAATACCGTATGAGAAGAAATCCTATATTTGAAATGGAGAATGTGCAGTAGAACCTGACTCAAGAGGAAGCGTTGAATCGAATATTGGGGGCTTTAGCCAGTGTAGATGACAGAGTCACAAATTTGTAGCAGCAACAACCACCACAGCAACGGAGGCATGCCCGGATTGTTCATGAAGATACAGACGAGGACATCACACCCATAAGTGATTGTCTTCCTCCTATGCCAAATCGACCTATTGGAGGAGTACAACCACCACCGCTGAATGCAAACAGCTTCGAGTTATAACCTGCGCTGATAAATATTGTGCAACAAAATCAGTTTGGTGGAAGCATATTAGAAGACTCCAATGTACATCTGAACAAGTTCCGAAGATTGGCTGAGACTATAAGGATGAACCATGTGCCACACGAGCAAGTGAAGATGAGGCTGTTTCCATTCTCTTTGAAAGGCAAGGCGTTACAGTGGTATAATTCATTAGACGATGTCACTGAGTGGGAAGACACACACAAATTTTGTTGAAGTACTTTCCGCCGAGCAGGATGTTAGATTTGCAAAATAAGATCAATCAGTCTAGGCAGATAGATCAAGAACCATTCGGCGAGGCTTGGGAACGATTCCGGGATCTTATCCAGAGTTGTCCCCAACATGGATTCTCGAAGAAGCAGTAGATGTGTAAATTTTATAATGGTTTGCTTGCTCCAACGTGGAACCAGGTAGATGCAGCAGCAGGGGGTAGGCTGATGGAAAAGAGTGTGAGGGATGTGTTCTCAGTCTTAGATGCAATGGCCAGAACCAGCTAATAGTGACCTAATGAGAGAAATCAGCCAAGAAGAGTGGCTAGTGTCAAAGAAGCACAGCCCGTCAAGAATGAGCCTATCAAAACTCTTACATCTCAGTTGTTTGCTTTGGCGAATCAAGTAAGTTTGCTAACTAGTCTGACATTAGCACAACATAATGACACTACATCGCAGCAGTTAGTAGGCTAGGAGGAGGTTGAAGACGTAAACTTTGTAAACCAGAGAAACTTCAACAACTTTTAGAACAATCAGCCGAGACACAATCAATATTCAACGACCCACGCCCACCAAATTAAATTGTGTATACGTGAATATACACTTAACCTTAGCCTACAAATATAACTAGTAGAGCGGCAAGTAAGGGTCGATCCCACTCGATAGATCAAGCGATTCTGAAATTTAAATAAAAGTAAGAACAAATAACGAAAGCAATAAAGAGGGGGGGGGGGGGAGGGTTGATTATCCAATTATAACTACTAATAATTACCAAAAAACAACTATTAAACTATGATCAAATAAACTTAAGATTCAATTAACATAAAATGACAAGATAAGTAGATTGATTTTTGGGTTTTAGAATATGATTAAAGGATTCAACCCTTGATCAAGTATTCCCTTGTTTCAAATAATCTATGTAATTAATGTTATTACCCGATTGGTTAGCCTTAGAACTCTTACTCCAAGATTAATAACAAGCTCTATCAATCTTGTTGTCTCTTAAGTATGATTAATCAAAATAAGCTCTTCAATTAATCCTACTCAACTTATCAATTCCTAAAACAAGCTCTCTAAGAATCAATAGTCAAGTGCATTAAGAATCAAGACAACGAAGTAGATTCGACATAAAACTCGTGAGTTCGACCAGTCCCCAATAAAATAAATATATTGTTTGCTACACGGGAATTGGATTCATAACAATAACGGATTATAAGTCTAATTCTATCAACACACTAACAAATATCCAAATGGGTGATCAAACCACAATTCAATTCATAAGTGTGAATCAACAATCCCAAATAACATAGAACATTCCAAAGACATAATCAAATCGGTTCACAACAGTAGAAATTACATAAATATTCTCAATCCAAGGTTCAACTAATGATCAAGGGCTGAAATAAGGGTGCTAGCCACCCATTACACCTAATACAATCAGCAAATAGAAAGAAATACAAGAAGACATGATAAATTTATAGAATAAACCAAGA